>OX940806.1:10815092-11113479 GCA_954870605.1 Acer campestre | reverse complement strand
ATCAAGTCTTGTAGTCAAGTGGTAAGGACTTCCAATAATTGACTTGGTCTCAAGTTCAATTCTCACTAATTGTCATTATTTTTAATTGTCAAGTGGTTGGACGTCGGCGGGTGGCCGGTGGTGGTCGGCAGCGGCAGCGGCAGCGGGTGGCGGAGTCTCTGGTGGCCGGTGTCGACGGAGGTCGGCGGTCGGTGGCGGCGGATCCTACGGTGGCCGGCGGTGGCTGACGGTGGAGTCGGTGGGTGGTCGGCGGCAGCAGCGGGCGGTGGTCCGGCGGTGAGGGAGGTGTTTATTATAAATATAAAAAATGTTATTTAATTCAATATTATTATTATTAAATAATGAAATTTTAAAAATAAAAAAAATTATAAACATTTCTTGACAGTTTTTAACTGTCAAGAAAAAAAACTGTCAAAAAAAAAAAAACTCAACATTCTTGACAGTTTTTAACTGTCAAGAGAAAAAACTGTCAAGTAAAAAAAAAAACCTTATAATTTATGACAGTTTTTCAAAACTGTCATAAAAAAACTGTCAACTATACTAGTTTTTCTAGTAGTGATCCTTGGTGATTTCTTCATGTTGGAGGGAAGTTGTCATGATTCTTTCTTGAAGTAGAGCATTCTCCTTTTTCAATACATCCATCGCCATCACTAGGTCTTCACTCATGCTCAAAATCTTCTTGTTCATCTCTAGTGTGATCTTGCATATATCTTCTTCCTTCGATTGATACAAGACTTCTATGTTGTGTTGAGTTGTGGCATTGATGGAGTTGTTGAAATTTTCTTCAAATGTGGACTCTATTCCTTGGTCCGGTCAACTAGATGACGTATAGTCATTCCTATCTTCCGATGATGTTCTCATGGGCGAGTAGCTTGGCCTCGAGCTTTGCATAAGGAAACTCATAGAGTCCTGAAACAAAAGAAACAAAAACTACCAAAGAAGTGAAAAGAAACTAAAAAGACTAAAAACAACTAAGAGACTAAAATTAATAAAAACTAACAAAGAAATGAAAATAACTAAAAAGACTAAAAACAATTAAGAAAAGCTAATTGAATCAACTATCGCTTTAATTCCTCGGCAGCGGCGCCAATTTTGATGACTCGCTTTTTATGTCGTTACCAAATTGTGAATTACCAAAAGAATGTTTATAAAATGAATCTTTACGCAATATATTTTAAGTTTTGAAAATGAGTAAAGCGGTAAGCTTAGAATTCGTTCCACAGGGAATTAGAGTAATATGTTGAATTAATTAGCTAATCTATATGCAATAAAATAATTCATAAATGATGAATGAGTGTATGGTTTGTCAAACCATCAAACATACATACAAAATAAATCTAGCTAAAAATATGGTGATATGAAAAATAGAAGACTCACAATCTTGATAAGAAAAATGGATGAAAACAATTAATATAGATGCTAGGAAATTGATTGATTAGCAAGTGGGTATGGGTAGTGCTTCTTAAGCCACTTTAAGGACCAATCTCTACATATTAACCAATTTAGGTTTAGATTAATGTGGTTGATATACCCTCCACTAATCTATCCTATTTATTGGGTTCTTAATCACTCAAGGGTGTCAATCCAAGAATGATTATATAACATGTTATTCTAAACAAGATTGTAATTAACAAGTGGATATACAAGTCAATCACATAATGAATAGAATCTAATTAATTAATAAATATAACACATATAAAGATTCATTACAAAGCTTAAGCAAATACCCACAACCAAATGTTTATCAAATCAATCCCCTAGATTAGGGTTTTAATTACACATAGTAGCAAAAAAATAGAAAACAAGTAAGTGATAAGGAAATCACCCTTGGGCCTCCTTCTTTAGTGCTTGATCATTGTTCTCCTTAGATGCTCCTAGTGCAAAGAATGGAGGAAGAGGATGTGTCTAGATAGGTGGATGGCTTATGGTGAGTGACAAAGGATTTGTGATGTAGAGAATGGTAGGGAAGGAATGGTTTAGGGAAGTAATCAAGATTTGGTGTGAGTTTTTAGACGGAAAAGATTAGTTCAAGTGTAGAAATGGAGGAGTTTGGGAGATGATTAATGGAGGAAAGGGGGTAGGAGAGAATGGGATTGATTAGGCTTGGTTAGGCTTTGAAATCTGTAAAAGTTGATGAATTTATAGGCTAGGAAAGCTAGGGTACGAAATGGGTATGAAATGACAAGAATACCCCTCCTGAATGCCAACATAGGAATTCCTACGCTGGAATTCCAACGTGGTCGCCACTTGTCCTTCTAGGTCACCATGGCGACCTCAAATGGCGACCTCTCATGGATTCTTCTGTCGCCATGACGACCAAATGGCGACCATTCCCACGTTGGAATTCCTATGTGGTTGCCATTTGCAAGTGTGGGTCGCTATGGCGACCTCAAATGGCGACCATGTGGCGACTTTTCTTGCTCAAATAGCGAGAATGCCCTGTTTCACCTATTTGTGAGTCTTTTTGCACCAAATTCTTCATCTTCTTCACAAATGCCCTTGAGTTCTAATAAAACCTGAAACACTTGATTTAACGACATTAAATACGGGAAAATGCCCGAGAATCAAGCATAAAGAGACAGGAATGAGGGCCAAAATCAAACCAATTTTGGTTTGATCAGTCGGCCAGTAGTATCCCATCCTAATTATCTAGTAAGCTAGTGTTTTGCCCAATGCATGGTTACCAGAATCCTCTAAGTGTACCTCGTTGAGCACCTAGCGCGTATCGTCGGGATGAAGATATCTGAGTAGGGGGAGAGATTTCCCCTTACGGTAAAAGTATCCATCTATCAGGCAGTACTAGGTAGCAATCCTCTTAAGCTAGCGGGCTTGATCCGAATCTGTAGGGAGAATGTCCTTTTGGAGATAGTCTGCTATTGGATCCATCCAACATGGGAGGCGGCTGACTGGGAGGACCTCTACATCCTTAGCTTTACTGGAATGGGGTATCAATTGGAGGGGTACTCCTCTTGGTAAAACATGTCCTTCTCCTGTGGCAATTTTCGCCAGGACATCTGCGCAATGGTTTTTCTCTCTAGGAACTTGTTCCATTCTTACATCTTTGAATTTCTTCATTGCTTCCTGAACTTTAGCCAGATATGCTGCCATATTGTCACCTTTTGCGTGGTACAACCCCGATACCTGATTGACCACTAATTGGGAGTCACTCTTGATCAAAAGGTAATAAGCCTCTGAAGCCTCCGCTACTCTCATTCCTGCTAGTAGAGCTTCGTATTCTGCTTCATTGTTAGTGGCTTTGAATTCAAACCTGAAACAATGACTGCATTCGGCCTCTTCGGGGTCAATCACGATGATTCAGGCTCCGCATCCCGACCGGTTTGAGGCTCCATCCGTGTAAAGGACCCAGATCTTGCTGTCTTCGGGCCAATCCGGATTAGTCTGATCTGGACCTAGGCTTGCTGACTTATCCGGACTTGGAATTACACTTAATTCCATTATGAAATTAGCTAGGGCTTGGGCTTGGGCTTTGATCGTGGTTCTCGCCTTGTATTTGATGTCAAACTAGATGAGCTCTAGGGCCCATAGAACCAACCTGCCCGACACATCTGGCCTTTGGAGGAATTGTCGCAGAGGTTGGTCTGTGACAACCACAACAGTGTGAGCCTGAAAGTAAGGTCGGAGCTTTCTGGACGTAGTCACCAAGGCATGGGCGAGCTTCTCTAGGAGAGTGTAGTTTTTCTCGGATTTAGTGAAAGCCCGGCTCATACATGAGTTGGATTAGGGTTTGAACTCTTAGAAAGTGAATTAGGGTTAATTCGAAAGAACCAAGAAGTCACAAGAGAGGTAAACACATTGAAAGAAAATATCATCTTTTAAGGGAGATTGTTCAAAGAGGTGACGTGACGATTACCAAAATCGCGTCAGCAGAAAATCTAGCAGATCCCTTCACAAAGGCTCTACCTCAGAAGAGTTTCAATGGGCACCTAGAGAATATGGGCTTGAGAGATATGACACATTTGCTATAGCGCAAGTGAGAGATTGTTAGGATTATGCTCAATAGCAAGAGTGTAATAATGTAATTAACAATCTTTTTCATATTAATAAAGTGATTTCTGTTTTAAACAAATCTTATAGCATTTATAGTTTAATAATTGTCAAAGTAAATAATCATAAGGTCTAAAGACTATGAGAAAAGAAGAATTGTTCATACATCTGGATATGTATGTGGTAAACACAATTCTTTAGTTAGTCTTGAATATTGTTCACAACTTAAGTTAAAGGTTGGGCACCTTTATCTTGTTAAAGTTGTAGAATTCTTTTGCTAGCATTTGAGTGAGATCAAATGAGATATGATGAGTCTAAAATCATTGGAGTGTCTTCGAGCAAAAGAATCTAGTGCACTGGGTGCATTGAACAGGATCACAATGAAATACTTTATCTATAACCGTTAGTAGATAAAAGTAATTTCATTATCAGGACAATCGGAGAGTCTATCTTAATCCTGAGATAAATGATGGACTTATGGTTGCAGGTGATATCATTTGAGCTATCAATGAGTACGATTATATCGCATAGTCTATCCTCGATAGTTTGGTGATATTCATTTGTTAATCGATAGAGGACTTCATTTTTAGATATGGACATCATGGCTCCATTTATTAAATGAGAGTATAATATCATCATATGGATGTTTTGAGGTAACTGGATATTAAATCTCAACGTTGAGTTTTCAATAGTGTCTATTGAAAACATGGCTTATGGACAAGTCAAAATATCCAAGTTCAAAACGTGGTCATATGAGTAAATATGGTAACTTGGAGAGTTATAGGCGGTCTATGAACTCTTAGCGATTACTGATATTAATCACGAGGATACACTATCTCCAATATGATTGTCTAGGGTATGAATGAGGAAACATCTTCCTTTTCTGTCTTTATTTAAGAGTTCAATTTTAGCTCTTTAGTGGAATGAGTTAAAATTAATGGATCGGACCTAAGTGAGTCATTTGTTGATTGTGATTAGGTTATGTCTATTGAAGCTTAAATTTAGATAGCCCACCAAGATCCCCAATCCACACGGACTTGCATGGATCACTTGATATATTCTACCGGACCAATTTAGGGTCCATCTAGAATTGCATTTAATATATTAAGAATATAATTTGCACATTATTTATGTAATGGGCTGCTCAATTATATTTATATATTAATGGATGACATGTGGGCTTATTTCTTTTAGTAAGAATGGGTCTAGTTTACATGTGGGCTTTTTATTTAAAGTCCTATGGATTAAATGAAATAAGAAAAATAATATTTGGCCCAATATATTATATGGGGCGGCAAGGTGTCTTAATAGCCTTAAATATTATTTTGTTTTCATTGTTTAATTAAATAAGAATTAATTAATTTATTAATTAATTGTTTAATTAAAAAACAAATCTTTTCTGATTAGGAAATATGATTCCTATTGGTATACTATTGGTAGTAGTGTACTTAAATTAAAAGACTTGTTTGACAAGGAAATAAATAAATAATTTTATTTATTTAATCAAATAAGAAGTCTTTTTATTTTAGTCAAATAAGGAATAAAAGATTTATGAGTTGGATTAGGGTTTGAACTCTTAGAAAGTGAATTAGGGTGCAACTAAAACTCCTATATTTTTGGAGTGAAAATTGCGGCAACCCTAGTCCATTTGAAAGAAAGAATTCGGCCACCCTTAAAAGAAAAAGAAGAGAATTTCGGCCATAAAGTTTTTCAAGTGCAGAAATTTTATTTTTTCTTCTTCTTCTCAACTCATAGATAGAGAGCTTTTATTCTACTAAAAACAAAAGGAACATAGATTATTCTTTGATGGTATATTGTTTGCTTATTCATCAATAAGCTTGTGTATACTACATCGATCAAGGTTCACGCGAGTTTCGATCATAAGATTGAGAACTCAAAAGTGACCGGAATAATCTTAGGTTTCTTTAGATTGTTTTTGGGACTAACGAATCAAGAAAAGTTTGTTTTATCCTATCACAGGCTTGCAATTCAAAGAAGAGGGAGACCACGCTCCTAGGTGATCCACGTTCGTGCTAGGATTGAAGATCTTGCGGATTACCATCGACGTAAGTCAATCGGATCACGCGACAAGAGGTATTCATCTTTTGTTCTTAATTATATATCTTTAATTAATCAAAAGGGTTTAAGGTTCATAAAAATGGAAAAATTTTAAAAGCTACTAAACTATTTTTTTAGTCTCGCTTCCGCTGCGGGTATATTTTTTCCCTACAAATCCATCCCATAAGGTATCATCTGTGTTAATTGGCTTGAAATGTGGATCAAAAAGGTAATCATTTGTGTCTATTTCATCATCATCTGAAGTTCCTGGAGAGTTGTATTGGTTTGAAATGTCCTCCCAGCCTCCTTCATCAACCCTTTGCAAAACCTTTCCTTTGTCCAAAAAATGTTAAGTAATATTATAAATTTATAATTAAATATATCATTCTATCTAAGTAAAACCTATTAAATTTAATTGGAGAATTACTTACTTGTATTTCTCTTTCTCTTTTCTCCTACTTGATGACTTCCACTCGGTTCACTCATGTCTACATTTGTGGACGGTCCCTCAACTACATCTTCTTCAACCATCCACTCATCATCTGAAGGCACATATTCACTAACCAATGATTCATCATCATCCTTTAGTGCCTTTTTCTTAAAAAATCTGTTTTGCAACTTTTTATTGTACATAATGTACACCAAAGAATTCAATTTCTTTGTGCTTAATCGATTCCTTTTCTTCGTATGAACCTACAAAATTTTTGAAGGAAATTTTAATTATATGAATACTAAATTTATTTTAATCTAGTATTTAGAATTTTAAGTAAGCCCATACCAAATTAAATGTACTCCAATTCCTCTCACAAGCCAATGATGAGCATGTGAGACTTAAAATCTTCACCGCAAAACTTCTAAGTTCCGGAGCCTCGTCTCCATATGCACTCCACCAATCGGCTACAATAAGAATAATAAACACCGTTCATTTCCTTATAAGACAATACTATAAATTTCTTTAAATAAATTTCTTAAAGAAATTGATAACTTTACGTACCAGGGCTAAGATTTTCGATGAGATTTTTTGCACGTCCGTAGGTAAAAAACCCTTGCTTATTCTTAAAGAGATTAAGTTGTAAATTAGCCCGTACTCTCTCCTCCTCATCAGGAATAAGTTTTTCCAAGCACACCATCAACCCAACCTTTACCTCTATATGAGTGGATAAACCATCCGAATATTGGAATCGGGGATTCAGATAATACGCAGCTGCGTGCAAATGGCGGTGCAATTGAAACTCCCACTTCTCATCAATAATTTTCCATATCTCCTTATAAGCTCCTTCCTCATTTCCCAAATTTGTTGCTATCTCCTCCTTCGCCTTATCCATGGCACCATAAATGAATCCCATTGCGGGCATTTGTTCAGAATCTGTCATCCTCAACACACTTACAAGAGGTCTAGTGGTCTTTAATGCATAAGACATGCTACCCCAAAAACTGTCGTTGAAGATGATTTTCTTGATTTCCTTTCCCTCCGCCTTTTTTGCCCAACTACATTCATCCCATTCCTTTGAAGCAAACATACGCTCCAAAGGTTGCCTCAAACTGAACATTCTATCTAATGTCAAGAATGCAGTGGCAAATCGTGTAGGAGCGGGACGAATTAATTCTTTTTTAGTGTGATTCCTCATCAAAGCTAGCACCCATCCATGGTTGTAGATGAAGTTACTCACCTATTACAATACAAGAAGAAAAATTTAACATATATGAAATGATTTATACTAAATATAAAGCATTTCTATAATGATTTATACCTTCTTTGCTTTCTTCAATGCATTTTGGTGCTGAGGTAAAGATCCAATTTTTTCAAGCATTAGATCTATACAATGAGCAGCACACGGCGTCCACCATAGCCGTGTTCTTTTCTTCATCAACATTTCACCCGCCTTCTTGTAGTTCGATGCATTATCTGTTACCACTTGAACCACAAGATTTTCACCAACTTCTTCAACCACTGAATCTAGTAGGTTAAACAGAAGTGTAGCATCTTTCACTGCATCACTAGCATCAATAGACTTCAAGAACACTGTGTCGTGCGGATTGTTTACAAGGAAGTTTATCAACTGTCTTCCTCTAATGTCCTTCCACCCATCAGACATAATAGACACCCCAGTTTGACTCCATGTTTTTTTTACTTCATCAACAATTGCTTGAGTATTGCTTTCTCCCTTGATCAATAGAGAGGTGCTCAACTCATATGCTGTAGGTGGTTTTAGACCACGCCCATAACTCCCAACCGAACGGATCATTTTGGTGAACGATGGACTACTAGCAACATTAAAAGCTATTCCATTCTCATAGAAAAAGTCAGCTATGTCCATGCATGTGTTTTCACGTGCCTCCATCTCAAGTCCTTTCATTCCTTTATCATTTCCTCCCAAATCCTCCACCACATCATTTTCGACATTCATGACGAATCTATCCATCGGTCCTCTAATTCCTCTTTCAGTAACACTACCTGAGCTTGAACCTTTTTTGGATTGACTATTAAGAGTGACACAATGATCGATCTTTTCTTCACGTATCAATTGTGATCTCTTTTTCGCGTTATCATTTTTGTGTTGGGGTTTTTGCCCTAAAGCTTGTAGTTTGTAAATGTGAATTGAACAAGAAATAAAAGAAGTAGTTTATTCATTCAAATTGTCTCATACATTTATAATAACATGTGTACTTAACATCCAAGATTGCCGGATGTAATTTCAAACTGAGTATATGAATGTCATATATAGATGGATTCAGTTTGAAAGGAGCAATCTAAAGAGTCCGTAGATAGCAAATAAAGCTGGGTACTTTATTTGTGGTCAATCTACAGCTGCTGTCCATTCCGTAATGTACGGTGATCTTATCCTAGATCATTCATATGGAGATATGAGAATGGAGGCACCTTATATGATTTGATCATATAGGACTGGGCCATGATCTATATGAATCTCTCACCAAGATCCGTTAAAAGATGAAATTCATATATATCAACAAATGATGGGTATATATGGGTGATCTTAATCCTAAGTGTCTTATCGACTCCTTCAGGTTAGATCGTGGTTTTTGATATACCATGGGTGAGATCGGAGTTGCATTCCTGGTCAATAACTTCGTATGTTGGAATCGCGGTTTGGCTTGTGGCTGGGAAGGTCTGCACACAATAGAGGAATCCACTCCTTCTTGTGAGAAGTAGATAGTAGTTCCCTTAAGGGTTGATTCGGGGCTTGAACAATATGAGCGCTCTCCTAATTCCGTAAGGAATGTAGGATTTATTGTTCATTAGAGAATCAATGGTACTTAATGGAAAGATATAATTAGAGGGGTATAACGGACATTATGACCTAGCTCTAATTATGAACTACCTGTGGAGGATTATACCATATGTAATAGCTATATCAATGGACATCAAGAGTTATTGGTTTGTGTAAAAACGTCTACAGTTGAGAGAGTGCAACTTCGGGTTTTTAGTGGAATAACACCGAAGTTAATAATCATGAAATATTAATTAAAGAGTTTAATTATTTATTTCTAAGGATTATTGGAGCTCAAAATACTGTAGGTCCATTAGGTCCCCTTGCTAGCCCGATCGATTTAGGTAACAAGGGTCACGGTTAATTAATTGGATTGTCCAATTAATTGTGTTACGAAAGTGACACGTATCTATTCGGGAATTGATTGAATAATGAGATTATTTAATTAATGAATAATGGTGATTAAATAAATTAAATAATAAGATTATTTAATTATGTTGTTAATCACTAAATGGAGGGTGTTAGTTGATATTTGATTTTGAATAAAATAAGATAATATGATTATTTTATTTTATTAAATTAAATATTTGAAATTGAATTTAAAATGTTTAAATTCAAAAATAAATGTTTAATTATTTTTAAAAAGATATGAGATATCTTTATAAAGATTTTTATTTTTTATTTTTTTTTAAATCAAATAGATTTGGTTTGTTTTTAAAGATATATGAGATATATTTTTAATTTAAAAATAACAACCGAATTATATGAGATCAACTTACACAAAAATTTAAGAGGCATCAGTTTTTTGTCTTTTAATGAGAGAAGTTTTAAAAGGCATCAGTTTTTTGTCTTTTAATAAAAGAAGTTTTAAAAGCAAGTAGGTTGCATAAAACAGGAGAGAAGAAAGAGAAACAAGTGTGCGGCTAGAGACAAAATAAAAGAATTATTTTTTTCTTTTAGACTTATTATTGCCGCACTTCACCAATAAAAGAACAAGAGTTGTCTTTTGTGTTCTCTTCTCTTCTACCTCCATTTTTGTTCCTGAGTACCGTGACGCGCCCACACGCCATTACCAATTCAGGGTCATAGCGAGGAAGATCAAGTGGTTCAAATCAGGAGCAGACCGTATTAAAGTGAAGGAGCCTCCTACGTAGGTATGAAATAGTTTTCATCTCCTTCTTATTGTTTTCGATTATTACTGTACAAATGGGTTTATTTGATGATTGCTTTTAAAAATTTTAAAACCTTTCCGCTGAGCAATCTGTAACCCCAGGTACCAACATTTTGAGCATATATGTTTTGATTTCTTCTCTCACTTCTGGGGTGACTTTCGTACACGGGGCAACATTACCCTGAACACCCGCAAGGTGTTCTTTCACCCGATACACTCCCCCTTTCAATATTCTATCACAAAATTTGCATTGGATATACTTATATCCTTTTTGTTGCTCCATTTCAATCTCCACCCCATACTTCCAAGCTGGATCTTTTCGATTCGACATCTAATTATCTAAAAGTAAATAACAAAATTATCAAACTAAAACACACTATAAAACACACTATATCAACATTTCAGTTGAACAAACACAGAATAGAGCAACATTTCAGATTAAGTTCAACATCAATTTTATTGTATTACATATTTACATGTAAAATCAGATTATGTTATATTATTATTTATTAAGCATGTCATGTGAGCATTATTAAGAAAGCAAACAGAGCAAACAGAGCAAACATATTACTAAAGAAAAAAACAGTATATTACTAAGAAAAAAACATATTATACATTTATATTTTATACTGCTCTGTTTTGTCTAAGAAAAAAAAAATACTTAAATAGTTATAAGTAAAAAAAAAACGTGCTTTCAGCCTTTCAGCATTCAGAGATGAAGCTAAGGAAAAAAAAAATTAAAAAATAAGAATTGACCTTGGGAGAAGTCGAGAACAAAGATGAAGAGGGCCAAGAGGCAGTTCAAAGATGAACTAACCTTCGCCGGAAACAGACGAAGTCGACGGCGAGGCAGCGACGAAGAAGAGACGCAATCGACGGCGACGGCGATGAAGGAGTGAGAAGCAGCTGTCGACGGCGAGGAAGGAGTCAACGGTGAGGAGGAAGTCGACGGCGAGGAAGGAAGTCAATCGGTGAAGAAGGAAGAAGAAAAGTGAAAAGAAGAAGAAGAAGTGATGATCGATGCTGCTATCTGACCAAAGAGGAATTAGGGATTTAGGGCTGTTAAGTCAGAAGACCAAAACGCTGCGTTTTGGCTTTCAAGACTGCCAAAACGCTGCGTTTTGGCAAGTTATTTTTTTTTAATTCCAACCGCATAACTTGGTGAGGCGCCGCCTCACGTAAAATCGGCGCATATGCGGCCGCCTCAAGCGGCGGAGGCGGGGTGTTTGACGAAACGGCGCAGTGCGGCTGCACCAGTGCGGAAACGCCGTGAGGCGGGCGAGGCCGCCCCGAGGCGGGCGCCTCAAAACCGCATTTTTAAACACTGGTCAAGAGATGTCTAAAAGAGGAAAAATAGTGATGTATTTATAGGTGTGAAAAGCTAGGGTATGAAATGGGTATGAAATGACAAGAATACCCCTCCTGAATGCCAACACTGGAATTCCTACGCTGGAATTCCAACGTGGTCGCCACTTGTCCTTCTAGGTCGCCATGGCGACCTCAAATGGCGACCTCTCATGGGTTCTTCTGTCGCCATGGCTACCAAATGGCGACCAAGTGGCGACCATTCCCACTTTGGAATTCCTAAGTTGGAATTCCTATGTGGTCGCCATTTGCAAGTGTAGGTCGCCATGGCGACCTCAAATGGCGACCATGAGATGCTTTGCAATTTCCTCTGTCGCCATGGCAACCATGTGGCGACTTTTCTTGCTCAAATAGCGAGAATGCCCTGTTTCACCTATTTGTGAGTCTTTTTGCACCAAATTCTTCATCTTCTTCGCAAATGCCCTTGAGTTCTAATAAAACCTGAAAACACTTAATTTACACCATTAAATCATGGGATAATGCCCAAGAATCGAACAAAAAGATAAGGAGATGGGGACCAAAATCATACCAATTTTGGTTCGATCAAATACCCCCAAACCTAACTTTTGCTCGTCCTCGAGCAAAACAAACATAAGCACACAATGGACATGTATCTAAAAATCAAATAATCACATTAAAGCACCAACTATTTGTAAAAGACTCAAAAGCCAATATTTCGACTTGTAAAACCAAAAGTGAAGAGATTAAACCAACGTTGTGCTCATTAGGAAATAATGCATGTAAGATATGCTAAATAAAGATTAAAGACATGCCACTCTAAGTAAACATTGCACGCAACGCGATTCCACATTCAAGATGCTTAAGCTTCAAAACTAAAGTGCCATTAGGAAAAGAATGTAATTCGCCTCGACATCTAATCCTCACCGGATTCTCTCATTTTCACACGGAATCCTAGGCTTCACTCACAATCCATATGCAATATGAGTTTATGCTCAAAATATCAAATATAATTGCACATGATCATTTAAAAACACAATTTCGAAGAATTTGTCTCATGAATGGAATTGAAAACCATGAACGGAAAGAACATGCATCAACCAAAATTTCCAAAGTGGACATCCCTAAAGATCAAATAGGTCTTTTCATTTGGTTGTAATGGGGCCAAAGGTGAATGGTGAGTCAATAAATAGGAAAAATGGATTTCAAACACCCAAAGGTCACACTAAGGCATACATTCTAATTAAGCACAACTTACACATTACAACTTGCATATTCCACACTTAGACGTCTAGGCTTACAATTTACTTTGTGCATTTTCTACTCTTAATTTTCATTGAGTAGCTCATTTAATTCCATAAAATTGATCTAGGCATTTTGTGCCTCATTCATCATTTTCTTTTTCTTTTCTTTCTTTTGCTATGCTTTTCTTTTCTTTTCTTTGCTTGTCTTTTCTTTTTCTTTTCAAGCATTGCATTTCATCTTTTTCATGTGTTTGCACATACATATTTGCCTAAGTACACGCCTTACATTTTAATACACCTCAAAGCTTACATTCAACCCCTAAGCCTTAGCAAACCATTTGGTAAAAGGTAAGTCTAGTGTTTAGGCTATATGGTTTATGTTGATGTGGTTCATGAATGAAAAACTTAATTGTGTTTGGCTTCAAATGGGCTATGGAGCACACACATAGAGGGATAGGAAGTATTTAGGCCAATTTGGTGGTTTTTCACATGCATTGCCTAAAATCATTTCTAAAGGATTGTCCACAAAGTCAATCAAGGCATCCACAAGCAGTCCATATGTTCTATGGCAAACAACATTTAAGTGTGAATGAGACATTTTAAAATATGCACAACAAGTGTTTGAATGAGTGTTTAAAGAGTGAAAACTTTCCCTCAAAATACGCTTTTTAGGCCGTGTTTGTGAACCTCACGGGAAGTCTCCACTATTAATTCCTAACCTTCAAGCACAATTGAATATTCACTCTAACATCAAGAGAAAAGAACTAGCGCGCTTTGAGCAATGCAACCCTAAATGGCATGAAGTTAATCTAAACTAAGCAAGACAAAGATACACAATTCCTTGCTTGCACACACAATGGCACAATCTCAACAAGCAAAGTATGCTCAAGCATGGCATTTTCACAAGATTTTCGAAAATTTTGAAAAATTTAAGCTCAAAATATTTGCACACAATTTGCAAACAAGAGACGATGTTGCGCACACACCCCCAAACCTAAATTAGACATTGTCCTCAATGTCTTTGGGGCATATACCGGTAAATTCGGCGCAACACACAACCTCAATCAAAGAGTTTAAAAACACATCAATGTCCATATTAAAATTTATCCCAAATATTGTAACCAAGTGTCTCAAGAATATCCTATATGCTCATAATCAACTCAAGAGATATATCAATGCAAGTTCATCAAGAGTCATCATCACAATCCATGTGGATAAAATATGATCATTCAAGCCTAAATCCACTATCACAAACAACTCGCAACCTTATTCTAAGCAAAAAAACTAAAAAGCAAGAAATAAAATAAAATAAAATAAAAAGCAAGAAAAGAAATTGTACCTAGGTGGGTTGCCTCCCACCAAGCGCTTGGTTTTACGTCCCCGCTAGACGTGCTACTTGGATCGGTCAACCGAATTCCAAAGTTTCGAAGATGCG
Organism: Acer campestre; assembly: GCA_954870605.1. NCBI lineage: Eukaryota > Viridiplantae > Streptophyta > Magnoliopsida > Sapindales > Sapindaceae > Acer > Acer campestre. The sequence continues at coordinate 11,099,013 of OX940806.1, read as the reverse complement.
CCTATATGCGATTAGGTCTTGGAAGTATTTGATGCCCGCCGGCGTGTTCCAAATGCTTTTAAGTAGGCAGCTTTGAGAAATAGTAGAAGGGACATGAGGCTTTGATTCCTTCATTTCTTCATTCATCTCCTCTTCTCCTACTTCTTCACCTTCAACACTAGAAGACTCCATGGCACAATTATGAAAATAATTGTGTTCTACATTCTCACCCTTCCAATGGATGGTGGTAGCTTCTTCTAGCATAGGTGGATTTGGGAACTCTTGGCTCTCTTGTGCTTGCATGGCTTCCATGATAGCTCCAATGTGCACTTCTATTCTTCTCAATGAAGTTTCTAATCCCGAAAACCTAAGTGCACTTGCCTCCAAACATCCATTCAAAGTGTGCTCGAATGTCATTTGTGATGCTCGGATGGTCTCTAGCATTTCTTCCACGGGACTCCCATCCATCGGCCCCATATTGGAAGAATTTGAGTCATGAGCTCTTTCTTCCTTCGAGTGCCTTGAGGCAAATAACTCCATGTCCCGGTTGAATATGGCCAATTGCAAGTCAAAAGGATCCATTGTTCCTGAAAAGAAAAATATAAGAAAAATAAAAGAAAAACAAGAACAAGACTATAAAATCTAAAAACAATGAAAATGACAAATAACTAAAAAAAAATCTAACTATATAAAAAAAAATGAATAACAAAAGAAATATGAAAAATCTAAACTACAAAGAAAAACTAAGTAATTCAACAATCGCTTTAATTCCCCGGCAGCGGCGCCATTTTGATGACTCGCTTTTTGTGTCGTTACCAAATTGCGAATTACCAAAAGAATGTTATAAAATGAATCTTTACGCAATATATTTTAAGATTTGAAAATGAGTATTGTGGTAAGCTTAGAATTCGTTCCACAGGGAATTAGAGTAATATGTTGAATTAATTAGCTAATCTATAAACAATAAAATAAATCATAAATGATGAATGAGTGTATGGTTTGTCAAACCATCAAACATACATACAAAATAAACCTAACTAAAAATAATAAAGTGGAATGCTTAACAAATCTAGATAAGAAATATGGAATAAACAATTAATAGGAATTCTAGGGAAATGATAGAGTAGCTAATGGACAATGAGCAATTCATACATGGCTTCTTTAATGCACTATCTACACAATCAAGGACCGATCTCATTCAAATGTGTTGTTTAGACCGTCACTACAAACCCTAAACAACTTCCCACCGCAATGCCTAACCGATTAAGGAAAGGGGGTCATGGCGGGATCGGTTAGTGACAATCAAATGGTCTAGGCAATCGAGGTTGATCACCCCTCCAAAAGCCTATCCTATTCACTATGTGCTCTAATCAATCAAGTGTGTCAATAACTCAATCAATTTTATCACAAATTAATCCTACAACATATTGTAATTAACAAGTGTGTCAATAACTCAATTAATCACATAAGTGCAAGATCTAATTAAAAAGTAAATAAAACTTAAATCATGCAAACATAATATTGAAAGCTTTAATAAATACTCATGTCCAAAAAGTCTCTCAAATCATCCCCTAAAATAGGGGTTTTAATTACACATAATTACAAACAAGAAAAGGAAGTAAAATGGAGAGAAATCACCCTTGGGTCTCTCTTGTAAGCTTGATCCTTCCTTGATGCTTCCTTGCTTGAATCTTGTGCAAAGAGTGGGTGTTGAGGATATGTCTAGATAGGTGGAGTCATATGGAAAGTGACAAAGGAAAGGGGTGGAGAAAATGGAAGGAGAGGAATGATTTAGGTGAAGTAATCTAGATGTTTTAGCTTAGGTAGAAGAGAAATGGAGAGATTAGGAATGGTAGAAAGGAGGTTTCTTGGTGGTCAAGAGATGTCTAAAAGAGGAAAAATAGTGATGTATTTATAGGTGTGAAAAGCTAGGGTATGAAATGGGTATGAAATGACAAGAATACCCCTCCTGAATGCCAACACTGGAATTCCTACGCTGGAATTCCAACGTGGTCGCCACTTGTCCTTCTAGGTCGCCATGGCGACCTCAAATGGCGACCTCTCATGGGTTCTTCTGTCGCCATGGCGACCAAATGGCGACCAAGTGGCGACCATTCCCACTTTGGAATTCCTACGTTGGAATTCCTATGTGGTCGCCATTTGCAAGTGTAGGTCGCCATGGCGACCTCAAATGGCGACCATGAGATGCTTTGCAATTTCCTCTGTCGACATGGCGACCATGTGGCGACTTTTCTTGCTCAAATAGCGAGAATGCCCTGTTTCACCTATTTGTGAGTCTTTTTGCACCAAATTCTTCATCTTCTTCGCAAATGCCCTTGAGTTCTAATAAAACCTGAAAACACTTAATTTACACCATTAAATCACGGGATAATGCCCAAGAATCGAACAAAAGGAGAAGGAGATGGGGACCAAAATCATACCAATTTTGGTTTGATCAGTTACCAAATTGCGAATTATCAAAAGAATGTTTATAAATGAATTCTTACGTAATACTTTAAGTTTTGAAAACTAGTAAAGCAGTAAGCTTAAGATTCGTTCCACAGGGATTAGGTTAGATTAATCAATTTGCTATCTAATCTAAGTTAGTCTAAGTAGTGTGCAATAAAGTAAATCATGATTAGTGGGATAGTGTGTGGTTTGAGAAACCACCAAACAATGCATGTAAAGTAAATATACAAAAATGTAAAGAGTGTTAGGATTATGCTCAATAGCAAGAGTGTAATATTGTAATTAACAATTTTTTTCATATTAATAAAGTGATTTCTGGTTTAAACAAACCTTATAGCATTTATAGTTTAATATTATAATTGTCAAAGTAAATAATCATAAGGTCTAAAGACTATGAGAAAAGAAGAATTGTTCGTACATCTGGATATGTATGTGGTAGACACAATTCTTTAGTTAGTCTTGAATATTGTTCACAACTTAAGTTAAAGGTTGGGCACCTTTATCTTGTTAAAGTTGTAGAATTCTTTTGCTAGCATTTGAGTGGGATCAAATGAGATATGATGAGTCTAAAATCATCGGAGTGTCTTCGAGCAAAAGAATCTAGTGCACTGGGTGCATTGAACTGGATCACAATGAAATACTTTATCTATAACCGTTAGTAGATAAAAGTCATTTCATTATCAGGACAATCGGAGAGTCTATCTTAATCCTGAGATAAATGATGGACTTATGGTTGCAAGTGATATCATTTGAGTTATCAATGAGTACGATTATATCGCATAGTCTATCCTCGATAGTTTGGTGATATTCATTTGTTAATCGATAGAGGACTTCATTTATAGATATGGACATCGTGGCTCCATTTATCAAATGAGAGTATAATATCATCATATGGATGTTTTGAGGTAATTGGATATTAAATCTCAACGTTGAGTTTTCGATAGTGTCTATTTAAAACATGGCTTCTGGACAAGTCAAAATATCCAAGTTCAAAACGTGTTCATATGAGTAAATATGGTAACTTGGAGAGTTATATGCGGTCTATGAACTCTTGGCGATTACTGATATTAATCACGAGGATACACTCTCTCTAACATGATTGTCTAGGGTATGAATGAGGAACATCTTCCTTTTTTGTCTTTATTTAAGAGTTCAGTTTTAGCTCTTTAGTGGAATGAGTTAAAATTAATGGATCGGACCTAAGTGAATCATTTGTTGATTGTGATTAGGTTATGTCTATTGAAGCTTAAATTTAGATAGCCCGCCAAGATCCCCAATCCGTACGGACTTGCATGAATCACTTGATATATTCTACCGGACTATTTGTGAGTCCATTTAGAATTGTATTTAATATATTAAGAATATAATTTGCACATTATTTATTTAATGGGCAGTTTAATTATATTAATATATTAATGAAAAGCATGTGGGCTTGTTTCTTTTAGTAAGAATGGGTCTAGTTCACATGTGGGCTTTTTATTAAAGTCCAAATGGATTAAATAAAATAATAAAACAATATGTAGGCCCAAGTCTCTTGTCATGGGCGGCAATGGGTAATAATAAGCCCATTATATTGTTTTATTTTATTATTTAATTAAATGGAAATTAATTAATATATTAATTAATTATTTAATTAAAAATCAAATCTTTTTCTGATTAGGAAATATGTTTCCTAGTAGTATACTACTATTAGTATTATACTAAATATAAAAATCTTTATTTGTTTAGTCAAATTAGGAAGTCTTTTATATAGTCATAAACACACTAAAGAGTTGGATTAGAGTTTACATATGATATATAATATATGCATGTGGAATATATAGTTGGTATATTATTTATATGCATGCATGCGGAATATATATATATATAGTTTTTATACATATATGCATGTGGTAGATATATATTATATATACATATAATGCATGCAATGTTTTAAACAAATACAATAACAATAGATATATTAGGCGGTGCAAGCATATATACTATATATTTGTTTTTTTTGTTTTTTGCATACAAGTTATATATACATATAATATAGGCGTACAGTTATAAAAAAATAGATATATATTTTTCTTGATATATTGTCGGCCATATAGATATATATATATATTCTTTATATTTTTGTCAAACCCTAGTTTTTGCAATTGAGAGCTTTTTCTTTTGCTAGAGAAAAATTAGATCCAACTCTAAGACTAGTGAGTGATTCGGCCTAGAGGTTTGTGAGAGAAGAATTGTTCTTGTTTCGATAGTGTACTAGTGATCTTAACATCAAGAGATTTTGTACACACTTTCGAATTAGGTTCACGCGAATTTCAATCTTACGATTGTGAATTCAAAAGTGACCGGAACATTCTTAGCAACCTTTTGGAGATTATAGTGACTAACAGAATCAGAAAAGTTTTGTTGTCCATTCTCAGGTATACAATTCAAAGAGAAGGGAGTCCACGCTCCTAGGTGATTCACGTTCGTGATCGGATTGGAAGATCTTGCGGATTACCATCGACGCATAGTCAATCGGATCACGCGACAAAAGTTATTCTTCTTTTGTTAGATAATATATATGTTTAATTGATTAAAGGGTTTAAGGTTCATAAAAGGAAAAATTTTTAAAAGCTACTAAATCTATTTTTTAGTCTCGCTTCCGCTGCATGTACTATACGGTATTTTTCCCTACAAAGAGAATATGAATGGAGATAGGAATCAAATACAAATAACTTAGATAAGAAAATGGGTTTAAACAATTAAGAGAGGTTTAGGGAAATGATAGAGTAGCTAATGGACCATTGAGCAATTCATACAAAACTTCATTAACGCACAATCTACATAATCAAGGACTGATCTAAAGTGTTGTTTAGGTCGTCACTACGAACCCTAAACAACTTCCTACCAAAATGCCTAACCGATTAAGGAAAAGGGGTCAAGGTGGGATCGGTTAGTGACGATCGAATGACCTAGGCAACTGGGGTGATATCCCCACCAACAACCTAACCTATTCACTATGTGCTCTAATCAATCAAGTGTGTCAATAACTTAACCAATTTTATTACAAATAAATCCTACAACATATTGTAATCAACAAGTGTGTCAAAACTCATTTAATCACATAAGTGCAAGATCTAATTAAAAAGTAAATAGAACTATAATTATGCAAACATAATATCCAAAGCTTTAATAAACACTCAATATCCAAATAATCTCTCAAATCATCCCCCTAAAATGGGGGTTTAATTACACATAATAACAAACAAGAAAAGGAAGTAAAATGTAGAGAAATCACCATTGGGTCTCTCTTGTAAGCTTGATCCTCCCTTGAGCTTCCTTGCTTGAATCTTGTGCAAAGATTGGGTGTTGAGGATGTGTCTAGATAGGTGGAGTCATATGGAAAGTGACAAAGGAAATGGGTGGAGAAGATGGAAAGAGAAGAATGATTTAGGTGGAGTAATCTAAGTGTTTATTGGAGAGGAGAATGGTAGGATTAGGAATGTTTGAAGAAGGGAGGTTTCTTGATGAACAAGAGTTTTTTTAAAAGAGGAAAAATGTGATGAATTTATAGGATTTTCAAATTAGGTCTCGGGTGGCAAATTACCAAAACACCCCTGACCATGGCAAATTACCATTTAGTCCAACAAAGTGGGGCATCTTGTAATTTTACCACCCAATCAGATTTGAGCACAGAAGAGGTCGCTATTTGTTGTTCATGGTGACTTTGGGCGACCCAAATGGCGACAAATCTGGAGCCAAATCAACTCCCTGTCGCCATGGCGACCTCGAAATACAAACCGCGACATTGATTTACACGATTTCACCACGGTTTGGGAAGTGGCGATGCAAATGAGGCATGACACCATGGCTAGACCAGATTTCATGGTTTGAATTCCGACCGATTGGAGCACCGCAAGTGGAACGATTGGCTTACCGGTGAGGTGGCCGTTAATTCCGATCGATTTCCGACCACCGGTAGGTCGGTTTTGGCCCTTTTTCGATCGGCAAGGGTTTGGTGGGGAGGTGCCATGGCTGTCTTCACGTGGAGGGGAAGAAGAAGATGAATAGGAATGGGGTGCATTTAGTAGGGAAATGGGGTGCAATTGGGCTTAGGGATGGTGAGCTCACCACATAGGATTATTGGGCATTTAACTAAACACATACACATTGGGCTTGTCAATTTAAAAAGCCCAAGTGAATGCCCATCATGAAAACTCACCGTTTCACTAATGAGGTGGTGTGGGCTGCTTGGCAAATTTCGTTGTAGTCCCTTAACACCTCTAAAATCACAATAAATTCAATCTTCCTTTATAAATTACAGTTTCACCCCTATTTCGCCAAAATTACACCAATGTCCCTGATCTTTAGAAATACCTGAAAACACTTAATTTAAACAATTAAATCACGGGATAATGCCCGAGAATCAAGCAAAAGGAGAAGGACATGAGGACCAAAATCATACCAATTTTGGTTTGATCAATAACTTTGAAAAAAGGGAGGCACTTATCAGTAAAGCGAGATATGAACCGATTCAGGGATGCTATCCGGCTAGTTAATCCTTGTGCCTGCTTGAGAGTTGTAGGGAATTCGAGATCGAGGATGGCTTTGATCTTCTCGGGATTAGCTTCGATCCCCCTTTCATGTACCATAAATCCTAAGAATTTTCCTGCTGCTACCCCGATGGTACATTAGCGGGGTTTGGCCTCATTTGGTTCTGTCTTATCACCTAAAAAGTTTGGCGTAAGTTCTAGTGTGTTGTCCAGGTTCCTATGATTTTGTGATCATATCGTCTATGTATACCTCCATAGATCTTCCTATCTGCTCTTTGAACAATTTGTTCACCATATGTTGGTACGTGGCACCTGTATTTTTGAGTTCGAAAGGCATTACCATATAGCAGTAGAGGCCCTATCCGGTGATGAAGCTAGTCTTGTCCTGATCAGAGGGGTGTATCACGATTTGATTGTACCCCGAGAAGGCATCCATGAAGCTTAGGAGCTTGTTTCCTGCAATGGAGTAAATGAGCTGATCTATCTTAAGCAGGGGGAAGCTGTCCTTAGGGCAAGCCCGATTGAGATCGGTGTAATCCACGTACATTCGCCACTTCCCATTAGATTTGGTTACCATGACCACGTTGGCGATCCATTCAGGGTATCGGGTCTCCCTAATGAACCTGGCCTTCAGGAGCTTGGCAACTTCTTCCTAGACTGCGGCGTTCCACTCGGTATTGAAATGCCTTCTTTTCTATTTTACTGGTTTAAAGGTTGTGTCTACTGCCAACCTATAAGTAGCCAGGCTAAGAGGAATGCCAGGCATCTCTTCATGGCTCCAAGCGAAGATGTCGTTGTATTCTCTGAGGAGCTCTACCAAGTCTTTCTTGATTAAGGGGTCCAAACCTCATCCAACTTTTACTGTACTAGTTGGATCTTCTCCCCTGATAAGTATTTCATCTAACTGATCCGCGGGATGCCCACTGGTCCAACCCTGCTCTTCTTCCTCCAGCTCTTCCACTATTATGTCTGGTACCTTTCCTTCTTCCAAGACATAGATCCCACTCTGATGCTCCCTGACTTGGGTCACTGGTCACATGTACGCATTGCTTATCTAATTCAGCGGGGTTGTTGGACACCGCGTAACAATTGTGGGCTGCCTACTGATCCCCTCTAACTTCTCCTACTCCTATTCCCACCTAGAATTTCAAAATATTGTGGTAGATAGATAGTATCCCCCCTAATCCTTGACAAGAAAGGCCTACCCAAAATTGCATTATAGGCAGACGGGGTATCTACCACGATGAACTCCGTCATTATGTCTGTTAAAGAGGAGCTTCTCCGACTATCAGTAGCAAAATCTTTGTCTCCACTGGCATTACAGAGTCCTCTGTGAACCCATACAAAAGGGAGGTGCAGCTGTTGTAACAAGAGTTCTTCAAATTAAGTTCATGAGCCCCCTTGAACAGAATATCAACACTACTTCTCGTATCAATCAAGACGCGGTATACCGGGCAGTTAGCGATATGTACTGTGATTACCATGGGATCATCATGCGGTTGAACGGTGTTGTAGACATCTTCCTCTGTGAAAATGATTTTGGTGGAGCGGGATTGATCTCGAGATCCACTACTGACTTTAAGTACCGCATGACCATCATTGAGCCTAGGAATCTTCCTTGCATGGTTCTTTCTTGAATTGTTGGAGGTTACAACTAGAGTAAGACCTCCACTGATGGTGTGGATCACCTGGATTTGTTGCATCAAATCCTTCTCACCATTTCTCCTTCTTTCTGTTGCCTCTTGCATCCAGCTTTGCACCTGTTTCCCTTCTTTGATGTTGTCCCGTACCTGCTGTAAAAATTCAGTTAAAAGACCTCCTTTTACCAATCCTACAATCTGGTTGCAAAGGCTGTAACACTCTGATGTGTTGTGTCCTACGTCCTCGTGGAATCGCAGTACTTGTATTGATTCCTCCTATCAGTTGGGACTTTCATGGGACTTGGCTTTCTGAATAGGCCCTTATCCCGAATGGTGAGGTAGATGGTTTCTTGCGAAGCATTGAGAGGGGTATAGTGATTGTACCTATCTTCCTATCTTGATACTCTAGACACTTCCTTCAGAGGGATCTCCCTGATGGGCGACCTCCTGGCTGGATATCTTTCCTGGTACGAAGGAATAAGAGGTGGCCGGTTTGGAGGCTGATTCTGGAATTTCTTAGTTGGTGCTGGCTTTGGAGTCTCCTTCTTATGACGTGGTGCTAATCTGGCTTCATCGTGTTCAATCTTGATCCGGAGCTGTTCTTCTATATCCACCTGTTCCAGAGCCCGGTTGTAGGCTTCCTGGTACGTCTCTGGAGGGTGCTTTGCAAAAGAGCGAAATAGTCTACCGGCCCATAAGTTTCTCTGGAAGTTGGCTAAGGTTTCCTTATCGTCTAATACACCCATCTGGACGACTTCTTTATGGAATATTTCCACATAAGATCTCAAAGTTTCGCCCCGCTCCTGAATCACGTATTGAAGCAAGATAGGGTCCTTGGGACGAGGTTTGATTCCTTGAAACTGCATACAAAAAGCTATGATGAGCTTAGAAAAGGAATTAACACTACCTGGTGGCAACTTTCTGAACCATGTCATGGCGTAGTCGGTCAGGGTTGAAGGAAACATTCTGCACATGGCTAGCCAGGTCACGTTTTGGACTTCCATCTGGTGGACAACACTTTCTAGGTGGCTGACGGGGTCCTCTGTCCCGGAGTATTTTTTAGAGGGTATCCTGAATTTGGGAGGTAACCTCACCTCCCTAACTCTTTTAGAGAAAGGTGCATTCATCTCACCCAAGGGATTTTTTCGAATTCCTTAGTGCTTCCCCTTCTTCAATTCCTCCAACTCCTTTGCCATCTTGGCCATCTGGTCCTCTAGGCGTTGGGATTTCTTGGTTTCGGACTAGGCTATTGAGCCTTCTTCGTCCGAAGTTTCTGAATCAATGACCACCTTCTTCCGCTTAGCTATCTGATGTCTCTCTTTAGAGCTATTTCGGGATCTGGTGCTTCCTTCGGAAACAGGATATGGATCCTTTTCCTTTGCCCTCGGTTTTGGTGGAGTTTGGGCTATTCTAGGGCGAACCTCAATTGCGGACTTCACTAGTCTAGGTCTGAGATCTGTCTGTCGGACTGGAAGAGGTGGACCCAGTCGATCAAACACTGGTACCTGGGTACTTGGGCCATTGTCTCCTGGAATCCCGACTGCTTCAAAAGGGATTCCCTAGGCTATCATCCAGAGCCAGATGCTTCTACATATGCTGCAGCGTGCTGTTCTAGGACATCCCGATTGACTTCTTGCCTGGCGGGGTCTTGAGGCAAAGGGCCTGCAGCTGGTGGAGGCATTAGTGGCGGATTCTATTTCCTAGTTCCTTTACCCCGCCTCTGAGCTTTTTCAATGGAAGCGAGGGACTAGGGTCCTGATGGATCGGGATGACCCTGGGAGGATCGGAGTCTCATTCTAAAAATTTATGGGTAGAACTAGGCTGTTTAGATGTTGGTTGGGATGTAAAGTTCCCACATATGGAGTCAAAAGTGTTACCGGAAAATCGTCACTAGGGTGAAATTCCAAATAACGACTTTAAGGGAACCAAGATCAAGATTGATCCCGATCAGAGGGGTATCACATAGTTTGATATCGACTATGTCCTCTATAATACACGAACGTTTTGGATCACAATAAAACAAACAAAATAGGCTCTTTATTGATCATCACTTTTTATTACAATTACATGAGTTATGTTTTTCTAGGCTAATCATAAAGTTTGGAGATTTAGTAAGTAATGGAGATGGCGGTGGCGAACAATGAGCAATGGAGATGGTGGTGGCGAACTCGTACGAGTCAATAAGTAGAACTCAACGTAGGGTTTTTTCATTGATCAATCTCGGATCCCCTTCCTAGCGTATAGCATGTTGTTTATATAAGTCTCGTTTCTTGCCATGCACTCCTCTAGTTTCGGTCTAGGGTTTGGCAATTGTAGGGCCTCCTTCTTCTTAGGAGACAATCTCGGAGCTTTTACGTGCAAAATCTAGACTTTCTTTCCTAGGAGGAATCAATCTCGGAAGCAAGTCTTTCCTTCCTAGGAGGATTCTAACAGAGTTGACTTGTTTAAAGTAGAACTCTTATTTGGTGGGAAGGAGTACTCCTCTTTTTTTTTTGGCTGAACGGTGGCATTTCAATAAGTCTTTTAATTCTTGCATGAGAGTCCTGCTACTTGGTATTTTCCTGCTAGGCGGGCTGATTATACCAGAAGATGTGAACCACTAAGTATTCTTCTATTGCTTGAGGATTAAGTTACCAATCGAGTCGGTTGCGGGGTATCCCGCTGATGAAGTAGAGGGATGCTTAGATGGTATAGTAGTAGTGGGATGCTTGGTAGAACTCCGATCCGGGGTGCTGCGAGGTCCATAAGAAGCCAGGGAATGGCTGGTTAGACCCCGTTGGAGGGTTTTTGTGAATAGCTCGGCTCAGGTCAATACTTGTTAATCAAGATACTGCGGGGTCCATGAGAAGCTAGGGAATGGCTAGGCTTGATCTCGTTGAAGGAGGTATGTACTCGGATCAGTCGGGATCCCTCTCTTTCCGGGGTAGCTGGATGGTGTTTTGATTCTCATGTCTTCCTTGTATCAAGGTAGAAAATTCTTCTTTGGTCCTCCGCCAATTTTGGTGGTTAACAAATTACTTTTTTACTTTTACGGTTTATCTATAATTCTAAATTCACATGTGAGCCACATCTAGTGAAATAACGTAAAATCTAACACAACATGCTCTATCTTCTCTTCTTGTATTGTAAATTATTGAGAACCAACATGCTCTACTTGCTTTTAACAAGTCACTTCACCGATCACTGAAGAAAGCTTCAAATTGGTAAATAAATAAATAAAGCACTTTGTGAGAGAAGCTTTTAGTGCTGCTTTTTGTCAAACAAGTTAATTCAGGAAATTAAAGCAAGATTGACACCATACTCCAACTTTTAGAATATTTTCTTACTCATCCTCTCTTTATTCTCTATTGATTCTTGTCCAAATTTGATTAATGTAACGTTGGCTTGGAAAAAAAAAATAAAGTAAAAAAATTGTCTGCTCAAGTTAGAGCAAGTTCAATTTTATAGCTATTTAACAAGGATTGAAGTTAAAGAACAATTCTTTACATATAAAATTAATTCCTTTTTTGGGATAATTATCCTAGTGGGCTTCCATTTGGTTGTAAGCAATCAAAATGAGCATTACATGGGAAATTCGTTTCAAAATGATCATTTTAGACCAAAAGTGACCATTGCGTCACATTCCGTTAACTTACAGTTAACTGGGAGACACTTTTATAAATAAGAAGATGACATGGCCATTATACACAACCAGTTAATACCATAGCAATCGTTTCAACCTCTCCAACCTCTGCCAGATCGTTTCAACCTCTTCTTCTTAAGTGGCGTTTGGTTGGCTGGAATGGATTCCATTCTCAATGTTTAGTTGGTTAAAATCCAACGGAATGAGTATTTCATTGGAATGGTGATTCCACCATTTTGGTAGAATGGGCATTCCATCCAAAAACCAATGGAATGCCCATTCTATTCCAATCTAAAAAATTTATTCCATAAATACCCTCATATATACAAACTACATTCCAAAAATACCCTCTTTTCTAAAAATAATATATTATCATTATATATTATATTAATGATATATAAATATAATATATTTATATTATATTATTATAATATATATAATATAATATATTTATGTATTATATATATTGTTAACCGCGAAAATTGGCGAAGGATCAAGGAAGAATTTTCCACCTCAACACAAGGAAAATACAGGAGTACAGACACCATCCGGCTACCGCGACAAAGGCGGACTCCGACTGGCCCGAATACACACCCCCTCTGGCGAGGTCCAGTCTGGCTTCTCCCCTAGCTTCTCAAGGATCCCGCCAGCATTTTAACTCAGAAATATGACCGCGAGCCAGACTACTCACTAGAACTCACAGCGGGATCCAACCCCACCGTGATCGGGCTTCCTATAAACCCTACAACACCCCGATACGGAGTTCTACTAAGCATCCTGCCACAGAATGAACCCTGTAGCACCCCGACATAGAGTTCCACTAAAAATCCCGCTGTAATACCAGCTAGACATCCACCTACCTCAACAGCAGGATGCTTACTGGTTCACACCCTCTGAAATAACTACCCCGCCAAGCAAGAAGGTACCAGGCAGCAAGATACTCATATCAGAAACTGAAAGCTCCATAAGGTACCCATCAAAACGCTATCGTACAAAGGACACGTACTCCTTCCCGCCAACTAAGAGTTCTATTTCAAATAGGTCAACTTAACCAGAGTCCTCCTAGGAAGGAAATCTTTGTTATAGGATTGACTCCTCCTAGGAAGGAAAGACTGAATTCTACACAGAAAACTCCGAGATTATCTCCTAGAAAGGAGGAGGATCCTGGATTGCCCAAACCCTAGACCGAAGTTATAGGAGTGCATGGCAAGAAAACAGGACCTATATATACAACTACTTATTCACCGAAAAAATGAGGCTAGTCCAGAAACCCTACATTCTACTTATCGACAGGCATAGATTCATCATCACCACCATCTCCATTACTCACCATACCCTGTTATTAACCCCTAAAAACCTAGTTCGTATATTGTAATGCAAATTAACGATCAATGAAAGCTCATCCTTATTTGATTTTCTGCGTTTCATATCATACCTCCATTCGACAGGGGCATAGTCGGTATCAAACTACGTGATACCCCTCCGACCAGGATCAATCTCGATCGTTGTCCTTTTAAAGTTGTTATTTGGAATTCCACCCCACTAACGATTTTCGGATAACACTTTTGGCACCGTCTGTGGGGATTACATCCCAACCATTGTTCAAAACAACCTAGTTCTGCTTAGATATATTCATAATGAGACTCAGATCCTCCCAGGGTCATCCCGAGCCCTCAGGACTCCAATCCCTTGCTTTCACTGAAAGAGCTCAAAGGCAGGGTAAGGGCACTAGGAATGAGAATCCTCCACCAGTGCCTCTGTTGGTTTTAGGCCCTGTCCCTCAAGACCCCACTAGGCAGGAAGTCAATCGAGAAGTCTTAGAACAGCAAGCAGCAGCATATGTTGAAGCTATCCGACTCCGGATGATAGCCCAGGGGATCCCCTTTGAAGCAGTCGGAATCCCAGGAGATGCCGGACCAAGCATTCGGGCTCCAGTCTTCGACCGATTAGGCCCTCCTCTCCCAGTCCGACGGGCAGATCTCAGACCCAGGCTGGTGAAGTCCGCGATCGAGGTTCCTCCTAGGAAGGTTCAATCCCCACCAAAACCAAGGGCTAAGGAGAGAGATCCACATCCCGACTCAAAGGAAGCGCCAAATCCCAAAGGAGCTTCAACGAAAAGCATCAGAGAGCAAAGCAAAAGGAAGTAGTCGTTAATTCAGAGTCTTCGGATGAGAAGGTTTCAGGAGCCCGATCTGGAACCAAGAAATCTCAGTGCCTGGAGGATCAGATGGCAAGGATGGCAAAAGGAGTTGGAGCAGTTAAAGAAGGGAAAGCACCAAGGGATCCAAAAGAACCCCTTGGGCGAGATGAATGCACCTTTCTCCAAAAGAGTCAGGGAGGCAGGGTTACCCCCCAAATTCAGAATGCCTTCAGAGAAATACTCCGGAACAGAGGACCCCGTCAGCCACATGGAGAGTTTTGTCCACCAGATGGAGGTTCAAAGTGCAACCAGGCTCGCCATGTACAGAATGTTCCCATCAACCCTGATTGACTGTGCCAAGACATGGTTCAGAAAGCTACCACCAGGTAGTGTTGATTCTTTTTCTTGACTCACCAAAGCTTTCTGTGCACAGTTTCAGGGAATCAAACCCCGTCCCAAGGATCCTATCCTGCTGCAGTACGTGGTTCAGGAGTGGGGTGAAACTCTGAGGTCTTATGTGGAGAAATTCCATAAGGAGGTCATCCAGATGGGAGTTTCAACGAGAAGGGGACTTTAGCCAACTTTCGGAGGAACTTATGGGCTGGCAGACTATTCCGGTCATTTGCCAAGCATCCTCCAGAGTCGTACCAGAAAGCCTACAACCGGGCTCTGGAACATGTAGACATTAAGGAATAACTCCGGATCAAAATCGAGCATGATGAAGCCCGAATAGTACAGCGTCCCAAGAAGAAAGCTCTGAAGCCCGTACCAGCTAGGAAGTTCCAGTATCAACCTCCAAACCGATCTACTTACAGGCCGCCTCATATTCCTTCATACCAGGAAAGGTATCCGGTCAGGAGATCACCTCCCAGAGAGATTCCCTTGAAGGAAGTATCCAGAGTAGCAAGAGAGGAAGAAGGCTATAACCACTACACCCCCCTCAATGCTTCACGAGAAACTATCTATCTCGCTATTCGGGATAAGGGTCTACTCAAAAAGCCAGGTCCCATGAAAATCTCGGTTGACATGAGGAATCAATACAAGTATTGCGACTTCCACGAGGATGTAGGGCATAATACCTCAGAATGCTACAGCCTCCGCAACCAGATTGAAGGATTTGTAAGGGGAGGTCTTCTAACTAAATTTTTGCAGCAGGTACGAGACATCATCAAAGAAGGGAAACAGGTTCAGAGCGGGATGCAAGAGGCAGCAGAAAGAAAAAGAGATGGGGAGAAGGATCTGATGCAACAGATCCAGGTGATCCACACCATCAGTGGAGGCCCTACCCTAGCTAGAACCTCTAATAATTCGAGGAAGAATCACACAAGGAAGATTCCCAGACTTAATGCTGACCACGAGATACTCAAAGTCAGTAGAGGATCACGTGATCTATCCCGCTCCACCAAGATCATCTTCACAGAGGAGGACATCTACAATACAGTTCAGCCACATGATGACCCGATGGTAATCACGGTACAAATAGCTAATTACTTAGTACACCGCGTCCTGATCGATATAGGGAGCAGTGTTGATATTTTGTTCAAAAGGGCTCATGAGCAGCTCAACTTGAAGAATTCTTACTACAACAGTTGCACTTCCCTTCTGTATGGATTCACGGGAGACTCAATGATGCCGATGGGGATAAAGATTCTACCGGTGATAGTCGGAGAAGCACCCCTACAACAAAACATAATGACATAATTCATTGTAGTAGACACCCCGTCTACATTGATGAGCGTCGTTTGTGTACTCAACAAAATGATATTTAAAATGTGTTCGTTTTAGAAAACCGATTTTTCACCACTTAGATAGAAAATTAGTAAAGTGGCAAGTGGGATTCGTTCCACAGGGAATTAAGGTGATTAGTTGAATAAATTAACTAATCTATATGCAATAAAATAAATCATAAAAATATGGATGATTGGATGGGTTGTCAAGCCATCAAACATACATGAAAAATAAACCTAATAAACTAATAAAAAAATACTTAACAAATCTAGATAAGATAAACCGAATTAACAATTAAGAGAATAGCTAGGGAATTAATGGGATCACAAATGGATTACGGGAAATGCTTATCAAGCTACTTTAGTGAACAAATCTCACAAATGTTAATCAATTGATTTCTAAAATGTGCTTAGGACATTATTATGAACCCTAAACAACTTCCCACCACAATGCCTAACCGATTAAGGAGATGGGGTCATGGTGGGATCGATTAGTTACAATTAACGGCTTAGATTATCGCGGTTGATATACCCTCCGACAATCTATCCTATTCACTATGTTCTCAATCCATCAAGGTTGTCAATCCAATCAAGATTATATAACAAATTATCCTAAACAAGATTATAATCAACTAGTGGGTATACAAGTCAATTATATAATGCAAAGAATATAATTATAAAATGAATAGAACACAAATAGAGATTAAAATATATAAAAGCTTAAGCAAATCCCAATCCAAATATTCTCACATCAAAACCCTAGAAAGGGGATTTAATTACACATATTACAAACAAAGGGAAGGCAAGTAAAAGATTAGGAAATCACCCATGGGCCTCCTTTTGTAAGCTTGATCCTTTCCTTGCCTTTGATGCTCCTTGTGTAAAGAGTGGATGATGAGGATGTGTCTAGATAGGTGGAGTCAAATGGGAAGTGACTAAGGAGATTTGTGGAGAAGATGGGAAGAAAAGGAATGATTAGGGGAAGTAATCTAGATGTTAAGTTTAGGTAGGAGAGAAAATGGAGAGAAAAGGAATGGTGGAGAAAGGAGGTTTCTTAGTGGTCAAGAGTTGTCTAAAAGAAGAAAAATAGTGATGTATTTATAGGTGTGAAAAGCTAGGGTATGAAATGGGTATGAAATGACAAGAATACCCCTCCTGAATGCCAACACTGGAATTCCAACGTGGTCGCCACTTGTCCTTCTAGGTCGCCATGGCGACCTCAAATGGCGACCTCTCATGGGTTCTTCTGTCGCCATGGCGACCAAATGGCGACCAAGTGGCGACCATTCCCACTTTGGAATTCCTACGTTGGAATTCCTATGTGGTCGCCATTTGCAAGTGTAGGTCGCCATGGCGACCCTCAAAATGTAAAGAAGTCGCCACTTCCAACATCAAGGTCGCCATGGCGACCTTGCCTTGTTTGTGAGAGGTCGCCATTTGTAGAGGTAGGTCGCTATGGCGACCCCCAAGTGGCGACCCACCTGATGCTTTTGGAGACTTTCTGTCGCCATGGCGCTCAAGTGGCGACCAAATGGCGACCTTCTGATGACTTGAAGAATCCTCTGTCGCCATGGTGCCCATGTAGCGACCTCCTTATGTCTAAGTGGCGAAAATGCCCTGTTTCTTCCCATTTGTGAGCCTTTTTGCACCTAAGTCCTCATCTTCATCCCAAATGCCCTTGAAACCTAATAAAACCTGAAACACTTGATTTTACACCATTAAATCACTGGATAATGCCCAAGAATCAAACAAAAGGAGAAGGAAAGAGGGGCTAAAATCATACCAATTTTGGTTCGATCATGCATACAATGCGATCTTGGGCAGGCCCTTTTTATCAGGGATCAGGGGGGTGCTTTCCATTTACCACAATGTGTTGAAGTTTCCAGTGGGAGAAAAAGTAGGAGAAGTAAGAGAATACCAGCAGGCAGCTCGCAATTATTACGCAATGTCCACCAACCCCGCTACATTGGCTAAACAATGTGCACAGGTGACCAGTGACCCAGGTCAGAAAGCGACAGAGCGGGATGATTATGTCTTAGAAGAAGGAAAGGTGCCAGACATAATCATGGAAGAGCCAGAAGAAGAAGAGCATGGTTGGACCAGTGGGCACCCCGCAAAGCAGTTAGAGGAGGTCCTGATTCGGAGCGAAAACCCAATAAAGACAGTAAAAGTGGGAGGAGGTCTAAACCCCAAAGTCAAGAAGGACCTGATAGAACATCTCAGAGAGTACAACGACATCTTTGCTTGGAGCCATGAGGAGATGCCTGGCATTCCTCTTAGCCTGGCTACTCACAGGTTGGCAGTGGATGCAACTTTTAAGCCAGTAAAGCAGAAAATAAGACACTTCAATGCCGAACGGAACGCCGCGGTCTAGGAAGAGGTTGACAAACTCCTGAAGGTTGGATTCATCAGGGAATCCTGGTACCCTGAGTGGATTGATGAGGTCGTTTGTGTACTCAACAAAATAATAATATAGTTTTTGGTTGATTCTTGAAAACTCTTTTAAGCCACTTAATCCTTTTCAAATGTGATTTGATAGCAAAATAGGGAGCAAGTTCGTTCCATAGGGAATGGAGTGTTAATTAGATAAATTGACTAATCTTTGAACAATAAAATAAATCACAGTGTTTGATAGATGTGTGGTTTCTAAAACCACCAATGCTAACTACTAAAATGAAAATACATAAAAATGTTATGAAAAATAGAATACTCAACATCTTGATAAGAATAGTGATAAAATCAATTAATAAGATAGCTAAGGAATAGATCGATTAACAATTGAATGTGGGTAAGCTAACTAGCTACTTTAATGTACCAATCTCATTATGTTAACCACTTAGAGGCTTAGATTAGTGGGGTTGATATACCCACCACTAATCTATCCTATCCAATGGGTTCTCAATCACACAAGGAGTGTCAATCCACATATGAATATATAACAAATTACTCCACTCAAGATTGCAATTAACAAGTGATATACAAGTCAATTATAATGAATGGAATCTAATTAATTTGAATGAATAGAACACATAAGAGATTCATTATAAGCTAAGCTAAACCCACAACCAATTGATCCTCAAATCTATCCCCTAGATTAGGGGTTTAGTTACACATATTTGCAATAAATGAAAAGAAGTAAATAGTAAAGAAATAACCCGTGGGTCACCTTCTTTAAGCTTGATCCTTCTTCTCCTCTATGCTCCTAGATGCAAGGAATGGAAGTAGAGGATATGTCTTGGAATTTGGGTGTTTTGGTGGAAAGTGACTAAGGATTTTGGAGGAGAAATGGTGGGATGAGGAATGATGTAGGGAAGGAATCAAGGCTTTGTGTTGAGGTTTGGATGGATTAGATGAGTTCAATGAGAGAAATGGAGGATGAGGAATGGTGTGCCATGGATGAAAAGCTAGATCTCAAAGATGTTTTCTCTGCTTTCTTTCTCAGAATTCGGATCCCTTTGAAGATGGAAAGTCGTTCTATTTATACACACTCTTGGACATGTACTGATAACTGCTTGATTCGTTGATGTGGCGCCAAGTTCGCTATTTGGTCGCTATGGCGACCCTGGTGCGTAAAACGGTTAGATGAGAAGGTCACCATGAAAATCATCTTTCTCGCCATCTAGCAAGTGGCGACCATGAGCAAATGATGTAGAGGTCGCCAGTTACACCTCGAGGTCGCCATGGCGACCATAAGTGGCAACCCTGCAAAGTGTGAAGGGGTCGCCACTTGCAGCATCAAGGTCGCCATGGCGACCATAAGTGGCAACCTTGCCTTGTTTGAAAGAGGTCGCCACTTGCAGGGGTGGTCACCATGGCGACCCCAAGTGGCGACCCACCTGATTCTTTTGGAGACCTTCTGTCGCCATGGCGATCAAGTGACGCCCAAATGGCGATCTTCTGATGGCTTTGAGAATCCTCTGTCGCCATGGCGCCCATGTAGCAACCTCCTCATGTCTAAGTGGTGAAAATGCCCTGTTTCTTCCCATTTGTGCGGCATTTTTCACACAAGTCCTCCACTTCATCTTAATTGCTCTCGAAACCTGATAAAACCTGAAACACTCATTTTAACAACATTAAACACAGGGAAATACCCGAGAATCAAGCGAATAGAATCGGAAATGAGGGCCAAAATCATACCAATTTTGGCTTGATCAAATACCCCCAAACCAATCTTTTGCTAGTCCTCGAGCAAAACAATCATAAGCAACCCCCAAAGACATGCATCGAGATATTTCAAAAGTTATTACTTCTCATGTTCAATGTGCGAAGACAATAATGAAGAGATTAAAACAGTTATACAATAGTGAGGACTTCAACATGTAAGAGTATGTCAAGTAAAGATTTAAAACGTGCCACTCTTAGATATGATTGTACGTAATGCAATCTTACATTCGAAATGCCAAAGCTTCAAAGCAAAAGTGCTATTCAAGTTAGAATGTAATTCTCTTTGATACTAAACCTCACCGGATTCTCTCTTCTTTTCTCCAAGACTCCTAGGTTCACTCAATATCATACATGTGCAATATGAATTCATGTTATGGCATCTAATTGATTGCACATGATAATCATTAAAAACGCAATTTCCTGAAAAGTGGTCTCATGAATGGAATTGCAAGCCATGAATTAGAAAGAACATGCATCAACCAAATTGTACAAAATGGACAATCCTAAAGATCATGAAGGTCTTTTCTTTGGTTGTAATAGGGCCTATGGTTATGGTGAAACAAAGAATGGGAAAAATGGATATCAAGGAACCAAATGATTACATTAAGGCATACATTCTAATTTTTAGTTCCACAAGTTTCACACATAATGTTCACACTTCAAGGTGTCCAAGCTCACAATTATACATGTGCATGCTACTCATATTTTCAACTTGAGTAGTTCATTTACTTCTTTTCTTTTCTAGGCCATTTGTGCCTAAATTCTTGATTCTCTTTTTCTTTTGCTTGCCAATTCTTTTCTTTGCATGCTTTTCATTTTCTTTTCTTTTCACACTCTTTTCAAGCTTTTGTTTTTCTTTCAAATTTTCTTTTCAAACATTCTTGCTTTGCAAGACTCTTGCACACATTTACATGCCTAGGTACACACCTTACATTTACAAGTTCAAAATTTTACATTGATTTCCTAAGCCTTTCCTAAGCCTTAGTAAATCATTTGGTCAAGGTAGGTCAATTATTATAAGGCTATAAGGTTCATGTAGATGTGGTTTATGAAAGAAAAGCTTCAAATGTGTTTGGCTTCAAAGGGGCTTAGGAGCACACATATTCACATTGGTTTGAAGTGTTTAGGCCAATAGCAGTTTTCACATGCATCGCCTAAAATCATTTCTAAAGGCTTGTCCACTAGGCAAAATAAGGCATCCACAAGCAGTCCATAATATTCTATGGCAAACAACATTTAGTGCAAATGAGACCAATACATGCTTGTATGAGTGTTTGAGAATGAGTGTTTAAAGAGTGAATGTTTACAACTCAACGTATGCTTTTTAAAGGCTGTGTTTGTGATCCTCACGGGAATCTCCACCATTAATTCTTAGCCTTCAAGCAAATTTGATAATTCACTCAACATTAAGAGAAAAAGATTAACGCACTTTGTTCAATGACACCCTAAGTGGCATGGTGTTAATCTAAACCAAACACTAGCAAAGATGCACAATTCCTCACTAAATCATGTAAAGAACAATCTCCACAAGCAAAGCATGCTCAATTATGGCAATATCACAAAAAATTTTGAAAATTTGGCACACAATTTGAAAACCAAGCATAATGGTGTTGCGCAAATGTACCCCCAAACCTAAATTGGACATTGTCCTCAATGTTCATGGGTGGTATAAATAAAGTCAACAAGCGCAACCCAACAATTTCAAGCAATAATCCAACAAGCAAAGGCAAAAACACAATATATCAATAATCCGGCATATAGCCCTCTCATCCATCCATTCACAAAATCCAAACAACAACATATATCAATAAGGCACAAATGTCCTAAATTCACTACGAAAATCCAATCCACACCCTTATTCTATACGGAAGCAAAATAAAGGCAAAAACGAAAAATATAGAGCAAAAGGAAAAGAAATGCAAATAAGCATAAATAAAATAAAATATCCAACAACATAATCCGAAAGTAAAAACATAATGCTAACAATGTCCAAATGAAATGATAGAAAATGCAAATGATGGGAGTTCTAAAATAAATCCTAGAAATGCTAAATGCTACTAGTCTAAATCCTCATCCTCATCATGCTCTACTCTCCCATTCCCTTTTGGGTCCTTCCTTCTCTGCTCCTTTGCTATCGCCGCTCTCCTAGACTGCTCCTCTCTCCATCTCCAATGAGCAGCTGCCTCATCAATGGGAGGACCTCCCACATAACGGGGCCCCTGGTCTATCAAGGAACGGGTCATGGTCTCCTCTAACTGCGTTGCCTCCTCAGCAGCAGACTGTGCAATCTGAAAAACGAAGTCAGGCTCCTCTGTACTAGGTCCTGAAGGTGCGGCGGGGGTAAGTGGAGTCCCTGTGGTAGGCTTCTTCGGCCTCCTGACAAATGGGGTGAGCCTCAGATCATGGCAGAGGTCTGTAAATCCTGTGATCACTGTCTCACTCAAATTCTGAATCAGACTCTCCAACTTCAACTGCCTGTCCTTTAGGGCCTTCTGTCTTTCCTCTATCACAAGATTGTCTGCATGAAGTATATTGAAATCACTGGTCTGAGTGCCCATGATGCGCTCTACTCCATCTAGAATACGAAGACCTAAAGGCTGCCTTGGATCATCAACAACAAGAATCTCCTCATCCTCATCATCATCAAAACGGTCCTCATCAGGAATAACTCTCTCAAACTCTGCCCTAACGCTAGTACCAGCCTCTGAATCTTACACTCTCCTACGTTTCCCACCAGTTGGTATCTCCCCACGCTTTATCATCAAGCGTCGCCAAGTGGTCAAGTCCATATCTGACATGGGGGGCTTAAGTATGTCCCCGGATATATCTACACTCGCCAACTTGCAGGCCTCTATGATCAAACATGGAAAAGGGAGGATATCTGTCTCTGATTCATTCCTCCCAATCCGCTGAATCTCCATCTTCACAATAATACCCACATCAAGAGGCTGCCTCTTAATGATACTGTGCAGAATTCTGGCCACCTCAAACGGAACTGTAGATCTGTGGGAAACTGGCCTGATGGAAGAATTGAGGAAGATGTGCCAAAAGGCATGCTCAATCTTCAAGTTTGACTGCTTTGGAGGGAATCTCTTCGCCATCCAGATGGTCATAGGAGTGATGGTCATAGTGTTAGCAAACTCCACTGAATTCTTCACATACAAGAGATGTGTGGTAATTCCTTCCACCATCCATTCACGCAATCCCTCAAATTCCAACAATGTCGTCCCAAAGTAGATGTTAATGTTTGTTACGTTCAAGTAAACGGGAACCCCTCTCACTAGAATAGGACCACCCCTCATATACTCCCCGGGATTCATTCCCGCATAAAACTCCTTCACCAAACTCTCACTGTAGTGTGGAGGAGTGGTTGCTAATCCTCCCCATCCCATGTCATTCACTGTTGCTGGGACTGGGGTATTCCTTAAACTCTCCAAATCTATGCCCCTCTCAGGCCACATCTTCTTCTCAGCAAATGTCTCCAACCTGTCTTGGAAATTCCTGTTCAGTTTGCATTCTGGGACCACTTTCCTCTTAGGAGTGGGGGTCTTGCTACCTTTACCCCCTTGCTTGGCAATTTCATCTTTGGTGCCATAATCACACACAAATTCGAAACTACACTTTCTGACAGAAATCCGGCAGCACAACGGCGCTTCAATATTAATCCGGCACTAAACAAGTGCACCACAATCAATCAAAACTACTTCACACTTCCTCAATCACTTCTATATGATCAAAACCACACAAAACTCCAATCCTAAGCACTATTCACTTTAAATAAAACTCAAAACCACCCTTAGTGTATCTAGATGCAATGTAGGAAGGATTTGCATGGAAAAATTGAAGAACTAGACTGATTGCTTACCGAATTTGATGATTACATGCGTGCCACGGCTTTGGAATTTAGAGAATTTGAGAAGAGAGATTATGTTGATGTGCGGCGTTCCAATTGCATTGTAAACATATAGTCTTGAACGCCCTATGTCGCCATTTGTGTCTCTCGGTCGCCATGGCGATCAAATGGTGACCAAGAAGGAATCTTGCATTTGCATGTGGTCTCCATTTGCATAAGTATGGTCACCATGGTGACCAAGTGGCGAACACACCAGGTCTGACTTGGTCACCGTTTGCATCACTCGGTCGCCATAGCGACCTTGTAAATGGCGACCTTGAATTCTTCTTGAAAGTGAGGTCGCCACTTGTGAGGTCGCTACTTGCAAATGGCGACCAAACTACGACCTTCACTTAAAGTCCTTTTCCGAGTGCATTTTGATCAGAATCTACAGTGAAACACAATATACAAATAAGCTCACAATACAAACCACTAGCAAGAATAAATGGACACTTATTAGAAAAACAAAGCAAACAAAGGAAACACATAACAAGCAAAACTAAACACAAACATTTTATTCATGACATGAAATGTAAAAACAAAATGCAAATCATACTACCGCATCCTACCATGCGAAATGGAACCGTGATGCTCATCACCCAAGTCAACTATGCCATCATTCATTTTTCTCTTGACTAGCCAAATTAGACCCATGGACTCATCCCGGACTTGATTTGCCAAGTCCTTCCTAACCCAAATTTTCTTAACATGGTTAGATCTCATTCTAGGTCTAGTTCTATCATGGTTAGCATGCTTCAAGAATTCAAAACATCTAGACTTAATATGACCTTTTGATACTCGTTTTTTCCATCGTTGAAAGAATCGCGAGGATCAAAAGATTTTTTCTGTGTAAAAGGGGTTTCCTACGCAATGTGCTCTAAACTAGCAAAAGACTAGTAAAACGGCAAGCGAGGGTATCGTTCCGCAAGGAGGTGTGATTCGTCAACCATTTCAAGTTCTAGTGTTTATTATAAGCATGTAAATAGAATGCGAAAAGGTGAGAATGGTGTGTGTGAAATGTATGTACAATGCGGTGTGCATGTGTGTGTTTATAGAATGAAAATGAAAATAAATAAAAACAAAGAGAATATGGAATGGTGAGAATGGTGTTTAAAGTGATAAATAAAATGGTGGATTGGAGAGATGCATGAAAATGGTCACACAAGGTTCAACAAGTTCACCATACATAAGTGCACAAATAGTTGGTTGTTAGACATTAAGGACATCCAATTTTAGTTAAGGGTTCGTTCTTGCCTCGATCCGATTTATTCCCATTCATAAAGCTAACGGTCGAAGAGTGTGTTGAGAACCTCTCAAACACGAAACCGCAACCAACATATGTGAACCGATTCTACAAACAAAACTACATTTAGCCCAATGATAGCTTCGTAATGTAAAATGGCAACGTTAGGTACAATGAATGTGGAAAAAGTGATTGTATCTCCAACCATAACTCACCTAGAGCCCCTAGCATGAGAGATAGCCAAAGACCAATAATTGTAACTCTAACCATGACTCACCTAGAGCCCCTAGAGTGAGAAATAGCTAAAGTCCAATTGTTAACAAGAACAATAAACCAAACCCTTCTAATATGACAATTTATAGGTTCACCCACTCTTCCTAGCTAATTAGCCAAGATTATGCCTAGAGAGCCCCTCCAAAGGCACAATCCTAACTCTAAGTCACTCAAACCCATTCATGACATGTAATTTTGACCTTCCATCAACATACAAACACAAAATGGGATGTTTGATTACAACTACTCCTAAATTACATTAATCTACTCCTAATCTCATCCATGAATACATATTAATTTCCAATCATCCATAAACATGCATTTCAAGATAAGAGATATATTCTATAACAATCAAGAATGAATCAAAACACAAATTGGATATAAAAACAACCACATATATATATATTGAGCACAAATTAGGTTTACAAATATTCCAAAGTGGGGATTACACATCTAAGAAAACAAGAAATACAAAGAGAATGAGATAAAAGAGAAAACCCAAGTGGAGAGCCCCTCCAAAATGTGCTAATCTCCTTTGATCCATGCTTGGCTCGAATTTGGTCCAAAGACCATCCTTTCTCCTTGTAATCTACTCCTATATGGATGGAGGATGGGTAGAAGGTGAGATGGGGAGCATCCATGGAGGAAAAACCTCCATGGAAGCTCTAGAAAGCTTCTCTCTCTCTTATTTAGATGGAAGAAAATGAAGAAAAAGAAGAAGAAGAGGAAGTGTGTGGAAGTGTATTCTCTTTGGGAGAGAAGAGAATAAGGTGTTTATATAGTGTTAGGAGGTTAGGGCTGAAGGTTGGGGTGAAAGGACGAAACAGTCCCTGAAATTCGCCCAAAAAATGACTTTCTGGAGTGATTCGGCGGTTTTGTTAGGCGGCCAGGCCGCCGTTTGAAGTAGCCGTTTAGACCTGACAGCGTTTCAGCATTTCAACATCCCGCACTGTTACGGAAATGGGCATAACTTCCTGTAGAAAACTCGGAATCATAATCCGTAAAATGTTTTAGAAACTAGACTTCCGGGGCTTTCTGAATATGTAAAGATATCAACGTGGTTCGATTTGAGCAGGAAGATATGACCCCCACAAGTTGTACATTCTGCACGAGCATATACAATTTCTTCCATTTTTGGCTCATTTTGCCTCCCAAACTAATCTTTAAGCTTAAAACCTTATTGTAGGGAATGTGTACCTACACAAGGCTCAAACAAAACATTATATACAAAAATACACTCGAAAACGAGACAAAGGATCGGAAATGGGGGACCTCAAGTAGGTATAAAATAGTCCGATCACCTTTCTTATGACAAAAATAACAAGTGAGAGGGTATGAAGGAAATCTCCCTTTTCGCATTAGAGGTTGAGGCCTTAAGGGACCGTCATTGGTGAGTTCCTCGATGGCTTGATCCATCCGATCTATCTCCACCAAAAAGTCGCACTCCTTCACTTTAGCAACCTTCAAAGACATCTCCCTCTTGCTTAATTCCTCATTCACATCCTCAAGTGCCTTGTTCTTGGCATCTACACTCATGAGGGCCTTTCTCATCTTTCTTGAGGACTCTTCCTCAAATTCTTCGGTGAGTTTAGCCAAATCCTCAAGTTCTTTCACCGTCACCTCATTCTCCATGGTAAGAGCCACATTAATCTTCTTAAGTTTATGGTTCCTCCTTGCTAAATCATCAAGCTTCTTTTCTAGAGCATACTTCTCCGCCTTGAGCACTTCCACCTCAAGCATGAGCTCTTGGTTGACATTCTTGAGTTCTTCAATCTCAGAGTCACCTATGCTCTCAACTTCATCTTCTTGGCTACTCTTCCCATACATTTGTACCAAGTCACATACTTTTCCACCCTTTGTCCTTGGTGGCTGCACCTCTACCACATAGCAACTCCCAATGCTTTTTAGGTCATCATTGCACATGGTTATGTCAATCTCAAGTTCTTTCTCAAATGCATGCATACAAACTTTCCTTTTGCAAACATTGATCTTCATTTGAGCGGTAGCCATGAATGGTCTACCGAGAAGGACTTGCCACTCCCTAATATCATTAGATTTTACACCAATGTCTAGTACCACAAAATCCGTTAACACCACTATTCCGTCAATGACAATTGGAACATCCCTTATCTCACCACATGACGTTAGTGAAGTTTGATCTGCTAACATGAGTTTCTTCCCAGTTGGTTTCAATCCTACCAAACCCAACTTCTCATAAGTTGATAAGGGCATCATACTCACACTAGCTCCCAAGTCAAGCACTCCTTTAAGCGCCCCACTATCACCAATTGATATGGGAATTACAAAACTTTAGGGATCTTCCACCTTCCGAACAAATACTTCTTCAAACAACATAGCTTCATCCCTAGCTCTGTCCTTCTTGACAAAATTTCCCTCCTTAGCTTGCTCGGTGTGGCTTGGAAACTTCCCATTTTCTTTCTTTTGAAGGGCCTCGGCAATTTGCCCCATTTGGGTCTCCAATTTCCCGAAAGATGCTTCTAGGTTGCCAAACCTTTGGCCACTAGCTTGCTGATCGAACCAAAATTTGTATGATTTTGGCCCTCATTCCCGTCTATTTATGCTTGATTCTCGGGCATTTCCCCGTATTTAATGTCGTTAAATCAAGTGTTTCAGGTTTTATTAGAACTCAAGGGCATTTGTGAAGAAGATGAAGAATTTGGTGCAAAAACTCAGAAATAGGTGAAATAGGGCATTCTCGCTATTTGAGCAAGAAAAGTCACCACATGGTCGCCATGGCGACAGAGGAAATTGCAAAGCATCTCATGGTCGCCATTTGAGGTCGCCATAGCGACCCACACTTGCAAATGACGACCACATAGGAATTCCAACGTGGGAATGGTCGCCATTTGGTCGCCATGGCGACAGAAGAATCCATTTGAGGTTGCCATGGCGACCTAGAAGGACAAGTGGCGACCACGTTGGAATTCCAGCGTAGGAATTTCTATGTTGGCATTCAGGAGGGGTATTCTTGTCATTTCATACCCATTTCGTACCCTAGCTTTCCTAGCCTATAAATTCATCAACTTTTACAGATTTCAAAGCCTAACCAAGCCTATTCTCTCCTACCAATCTCCCTTTTTCTCCATTAATCATCTCCCAAACTCCTCCATTTTTATACTTGGACTTATCTTTTCCATTCAAAACCTCACACCAAATCTTGATTACTTCCCTAGACCATTCCTTCCCTACCATTTTCTCCATCACAAATCCTTTATCACTCACCATAAGCCATCCACCTATCTAGACACATCCTCCTCTTCCATTCTTTGCATCTAGGAGCATCAAAGGAGAACAAGGATCAAGCACTAAAGAAGGTGGCCTAAGGGTGATTTCCTTACCATTTACTTGTTTCTATTTGATTGCTACTATGTGTAATTAAACCCCTAATCTAGGGGATTGATTTGATAAACATTTGGTTGTGGGTTTTTGCTTAAGCTTTGTAATGAATCTCTATATGTTTTCTATTTATTAATTCATTAGATTCTATTCATTATGTGATTAACTTGTATACCCACTTGTTAATTACAATCTTGTTTAGAATAACATGTTATATAATCACTCTTGGATTGACACACTTTAGTGATTAAGAACCCAATAAATAGGATAGGTTAGTGGAGGGTATATCAACCACATTAATCTAAACCTAAATTGGTTAACATGTAGAGATTGGTCCTTAAAGTGGCTTAAAAAGCAATACCCATACCTATTTGCTAATCAATCAATTCCCTAGCATCAACATTAATTGTTTACATCCATTTTTCTTATCAAGATTGTGAGTCTTCTATTTTTCATATCACCCTATTTTTAGTTAGGTTAATTTTGTATGTATGTTTGATGGTTTGATAAACCACACACTCATTCATCATTTATGATTTATTTTATTGTTTATAGATTAGCTAATTAATTCAACATATTACTTTAATTCCCTGTGGAACGAATTCTAAGCTTACCACAATACTTATTTTCAAATCTTAAAATATATTGCGTAAAGATTCATTTTATAACATTCTTTTGGTAATTCACAATTTGGTAACGACACAAAAAGCGAGTCATCACTTGCATGAAACTTGTCAAGGTATTCTCGGCTCTTTGGAAACCTTGCATCATACCTCTCATCTCTTCATCAATATTTCGGCGAGGTTGATACGAGCTAGGTTGAGCATTGTTGTTGTTGTTCCATTGGTTTCCTCCCCATTGGTTTCCTCCTTGAGGGTGTCCTCCTTGTGGTTGATTTTGATGGTAACCTCTTTGTGAGCTACCTCCTTGATTGTTCATCCTTTGTTGTTGATTTTGACGGTAACCTCCTTGTGAGCTATCTCCTTGATTGTACATCCCTTGTTGTTGATTTCCTTGTTGTTGATTTCTAGGTGGTGGGTTCAAAATGTTATTGTTGTTTGACCAAGAAAGGTTTGGATGGTTCCTCCATGGTTGAGCATATTTGTTGGAATAGGAGTTGCTTCCTTGTCCTTGAAATCCCATAGCTTGAACCTCATCTTGCTCTTGACCTTGAAAGGTGTCCTCAAACCCTTCATTCTCATTGAATTGCCTGTTAGAGCCTCCTTCTTGCCTTCCTAGCAACTTCACTCCCGCCTTCGGAAACCCCATACTCTCAATATGAGAAGTCAAGGTCTCCACCTTCTTGTTTATCCTTGAGATTTCGATAGCGGCTTCCGTACTAGCATTCACATCAAACTTCCCACCTCGAATACTGTTGGCATTCCTTTGTTGAGAGTTTTGTGCCAACATCTCATAAATGTCATAGATCTCCGAGGCGGTCTTGGTGTCATATGAACCTCCACAAACGTTATCCACCAACACTTGGGAGAACCAAGTTAAACCTCCTTGGAAACAAGACATCTTATATTCCTCAGTGAACATGTAAGGGGGGCATTGGGCCACATTGTTGGAACCCAGGTTTACAGATTGCGCAGCGGAAGGGTTTTTAAAAATTTTTAATGCAATCATAAACTAAACCTATTTGTACAGTAATAATCGAAAGCAATTAAAGAAGGTGAAACGATTTCATACCTACGTAGGAGGCTCCTTCACTTTAATTCGATCTGCTCCTGATTTGAACCACTTGATCTTCCTCGCTATCTCCCGGAACTGGCAACGGCGTGTGGGCGCGTCACAGTATTCAGGAACCTATAAGGAGGTAGAAGAGAAGAACACAAAAACAACCCCTTGCTTTGTTGTAGAAGAAGTTCGGCCACCAATATTTTTCAAAAAAAAAAAATTAAATTCTTTTATTTTTCTTTTTCATTGTTGGCCGCCCCCTTTCTTGTTTTTCTTCTTTTTGGTGTTGCCTTTGTTTTGTATCTGATACAAAATCAATCAATCTTTTTTTCACCTTTAAAATAATATATCATATATATATATTTTAAATTTAAACTAATTAATAAAATCTTTTTAGATATCGAATATCTTTTAAAGATATTAATTAATTAATTTGATTTAATTTGAATTCAAACTCTTTTAAATTCAAATTTAAATATTTAATTAAATGAAAATAAAATAATCAAATTATATTTTCTTCATTCAAAATTAAATATCGATCAACACCCTCCATCTAATGATTAATTACACAATTAAATAATCTAATTATTTAATTAACATAATCATTAATATTTATTAATTGAATAATCACATTATTCAATTAATTCCCGAATAGACACGTGTCACTTTTGTAACACAATTAATTGGACAATCCAATTAATTAACCGTGACCCTTGTTACCTAAATCGATCGGGCTAGCAAGGGGACCTAATGGACCCACAGTATTTTGAGCTCCAATAATCCTTAGAAATAATTAATTAAACTCTTTAATTAATATTTCATGATTATTAACTTCGGTGTTATTCCACTAAAAACCCGAAGTTGCACTCTCTCAACTGTAGACGTTTTTACACAAACCAACAATTCTTGGTGTCCATCGATATAGCTATTACATATGGTATAATCCTCCACAGGTAGTTCATAATTAGAGCTGGGTCATAATGTCCGTTATACCCCTCTAATTATATCTTTCCATTAAGTACCATTGATTCTCTAATGAACAATAAATCCTACATTCCTTACGGAATTAGGAGAGCGCTCATATTGTTCAAGCCCCGAATCAACCCTTAAGGGAACTACTATCTACTTCTCACAAGAAGGAGTGGATTCCACTATTGTGTGCAGACCTTCCCAGCCACAAGCCAAACCGTGATCCCAACATACGGAGCATATTGATCAGGAATGCAACTCCGACCTCACCCATGGTATATCAAAGACCACGATCTAACCTGAAGGAGTCGATAAGACACTCAGGATTAAGATCACCCACATATAGCCATCATTTGTTGATATATATGAATCTCATCATGTAACGGATATTGGTGAGAGATTTATATAGATCATGGCCCAGTCCTATATGATCACATCATACAAGGTGCCTCCATTCTCATATCTCCATATGAATGATCTAGGATAAGATCACCGTACATTACGGAATGGACCGCAGCTATAGATTGACCACAAATAAAGTACCCAGCTTTATTTGCTATCTACGGACTCTTTAGATTGCTCGTTTCAAACTGAATCCATCTTTATATGACATTCATATACTCGGTTTGAAATTACATCCGGCAATCTTGGATGTTAAGTACACATGTTATTATAAATGTATGAGATAATTTTAATGAATAAACTACTTCTTTTATTTATATTCAATTCACATTTACAAATTACAAGCTTTAGGGCAAAAACCCCAACAGGCGTTGATACCTCTCCCAAGACTCATGAAATAACTCCCCTTCACTCTCATAAAAGTCTGCAATCTTGACCTTCAACTCCTTCGCCTTCCTAGCCGGAAAGAATCTATTGAAGAACACCTTTCAAATTTGACTCCAACTTGTCAATGACCCCAACCTAAGTCCCATGAGCCATGTCATAGCCGTATCCTTCATACAATACTGGAAGCAACGCATTTGCAACTGTTCGCACGAGAGACGCATGATGGGGAAGGTCTCAATAATAGCACTGTACTCCTTTATGAACTGTAGGCAGTCTTCATTCAACTTCCCCTGAAATGACGGCAAGAGGTCCCCTGAAATGAGGGCAAGAGGTTGACGTGCATCGTCCTCAACTCATAACCCCTAGCAATCGGGTCTAACACGATAGGCGATAGTTGGTTCCCGATATCCGGCAGGGCATACTCTCCCATGGTCATCCTTTGACCACCGTTGGTTTGAGTCTCTTCCGTCATCTCCTCCCTCAAAAGGCCTTCGTCCTCCCTCCTAGGTTGTTGTCCTTCAGTACTCATAGTTTGTCTTGGAATTACTTTGAACTCTCTCACACGGCTAGTGCTTTCTAGTGGGAGATGAATACCTCTACCTAGAGATCTCCTACCGTGCATAAAACTGAGCACCTGAAAAAGGAATAGATAAAGAGATACAAGGAAAGAAAAAGTAAAAACAGCACTATGAACAAGTCAATATCCACAAAACAAAATATTAAACTAACAATCTAAAATATACTAATAAAATGTGAAGAAAAGTCAATCTATGTAATCAATGCTACCATTCCCCGGCAGCGGCGCCATTTTTTGATGAGGTCGTTTGTGTACTCAACAAAATAATAATACAGTTTTTGGTTGATTCTTGAAAACTCTTTTAAGCCACTTAATCCTTTTAAAATATGATTTGATAGCAAAATAGTGAGCAAGTTCGTTCCACAGGGAATGGAGTGTTAATTAGATAAATTGACTAATCTTTGAACAATAAAATAAATCATAGTGTTTGATAGATGTATGGTTTCTAAAACCGCCAATGCTAACTACTAAAATGAAAATACACAAAAATGTTATGAAAAATAGAATACTTAACACCTTGATAAGAATAGTGATAAAATCAATTAATAAGATAGCTAAGGAATAGATCGATTAACAGTTGAATGTGGGTAAGCTAACTAGCTACTTTAATGTACCAATCTCATTATGTTAACCACTTAGAGGCTTAGATTAGTGGGGTTGATACACCCACCACTAATCTATCATATCCAATGGCTTCTCAATCACACAAGGAGTGTCAATCCACATATGAATATATAACAAATTACTCCACTCAAGATTGCAATTAACAAGTGATATACAAGTCAATTATAATGAATGGAATCTAATTAATTTGAATGAATAGAACACATAAGAGATTCATTATAAGCTAAGATAAACCCACAACCAATTGATCCTCAAATCTATCCCCTAGATTAGGGGTTTAGTTACACATATTTGCAAAAAATGAAAAGTAAATAGTAAGGAAATAACCCTTGGGTCACCTTCTTTAAGCTTGATCCTTCTTCTCCTCTATGCTTCTAGATGCAAGGAATGGAAGTAAAGGATATGTCTTGGAATGTGGGTGTTTTGGTGGAAAGTGACTAAGGATTTTGGTGGAGAAATGGTGGGATGAGGAATGATGTAGGGAAGGAATCAAGGCTTTGTGTTGAGGTTTGGATGGATTAGATGAGTTCAATGAGAGAAATGGAGGATGAAGAATGGTGTGCCATGGATGAAAAGCTAGATCTCAAAGATGTTTTCTCTGCTTTCTTTCTCAGAATTTGGATCCCTTTGAAGATGGAAAGTCATTCTATTTATACACACTCTTGGACATGTACTGATAACTGCTTGATTCGCTGATGTGGCGCCAAGTTCGCTATTTGGTCGCTATGGCGACCCTGGTGCGTAAAACGGTTAGATGAGAAGGTCGCCATGAAAATCATCTTTCTCGCCATCTAGCAAGTGGCGACCATGAGCAAATGATGTAGAGGTCGCCACTTGCACCTCGAGGTCGCCATGGCGACCATAAGTGGCGACCTTGCCTTGTTTGAAAGAGGTCACCACTTGCAGGGGTGGTCGCCACTGGCGACCCCAAGTGGCGACCCACCTGATTCTTTTGGAGACCTTCTATCGCTATGGCGACCAAGTGGCGCCCAAATGGCGATCTTCTGATGGCTTGGAGAATCCTCTGTCGCCATGGCGCCCATGTAGCAACCTCCTCATGTCTAAGTGGCGAAAATGCCCTGTTTCTTCCCATTTGTGCGGCATTTTTCACAAAAGTCCTCCACTTCATCTCAATTGCTCTCGAAACCTGATAAAACCTGAAACACTCATTTTAACAACATTAAACACAGGGAAATGCCCAAGAATCAAGCGAAAAGAATCGAAAATGAGGGCCAAAATCATACCAATTTTGGCTTGATCATGGATCGCCAATGTGGTTATGGTAACCAAGTCTAACGGGAAGTGGCGAATGTGTGTGGACTACACCGATCTCAACCGGGCTTGTCCCAAAGATAGCTTCCCTCTACCTAAAATAGACCAGCTCATTGATTCCACTGTAGGAAACAAGCTCATAATCTTCATGGATGCTTTCTCGGGGTATAATCAAATCATGATGCATCCTTCAAATCAGGACAAGACTAGCTTCATCACCGGACAAGGCCTCTACTGCTATAAGGTAATGCCATTCGAACTCAAAAATGCAGGTGCCACCTACCAGCGTATGGTGAACAAGCTGTTCAAGGAGCAGATAGGAAGATCCATGGAGGTTTACATAGATGACATGATCACGAAATCTCCAGAAACTAGCCAACACATAGGGGACTTACGCCGGACTTTCCAAGTAATAAGGCAGAACCAGATGAGGTTGAACCCCGCTAAATGCGTGTTCGGGGTAGCTGCAGGTAAATTCTTAGGATTCATGGTGCATGAAAGGGGAATTGAGGCTAATCCTGAGAAGATCGAAGCCATTCTAGATCTCGAGTCCCCTACAACCCTCAAGCAGGCACAAGGATTAACCGGACGAATAGCAGCCCTGAACCGGTTCATATCCTGCTCCACAGATAAATGTCTCCCTTTTTTCAAAGTCATCAAGCAGGGGAAGAAGATGAAGTGGGATGAGCAGAGCGAGCAGGCTTTTCAAGCTCTAAAGCAATACTTCTCAAGTCCGCCACTACTGGAAAAGCCGACCCTGGGAGAAGAGCTCCTACTCTACCTAGCAGTTTCTGATATTGCTACTAGTGGAGCTTTGGTGAAAGAATGCAGTGACGGGGTGCAGAGACCAATCTACTATGTGAGCCGAGCTTTTACTAAGTTCGAGAAAAATTATACCCTACTAGAGAAGCTCACCTACGCCTTGGTGACCACATCCAGGAAGCTCCGGCCTTATTTTCAAGCTCACACCATCGCGGTTGTCACAGATCAACCATTGAGACAATTCCTCCAGAGGCCAGATGTGTCGGGCAGGTTGGTTCTATGGGCCCTAGAGCGCACACAATTCGACATCAAATACAAAGCAAGGACCATGATCAAAGCCCAAGCCCTGGCTGACTTCATAGTGGAATTCTACACAATTCCGAGTCCGGGTCAGTCAGTAGACACGGATCTAGAACAAACCAACCCTGGATGGCCCGAAGACAGCAAGATCTGGGTCCTTTACACGGATAGAGCTTCGAACCAGTCGCGATGTGGAGTCGGGATCGTCCTGATCGACCCCGCAGGAATCGAGGTTAGCCATTGTTTTAGGTTTGAATTCAGAACTACTAACAACGAAGTAGAGTATGAAGCTCTACTAGCAGGAATGAAAGTAGCAGGAGCATTGGAGGCTGAGTACCTTCTGGTCAAGAGTGACTCCCAATTATTGGTTAATCAGGTGACAGGGTTGTATCAAGCAAAAGGTGACAACATGGTGGCTTATCTGGCTAAAGTTCAGGAGGCTATGAAGAGGTTTAAGGGTTTAAGGATAGAGTAAATTCCCAGAGAGAAAAACCATCGCGCTGATGTCTTGGCTAAGATTACCATAGGAGAAGGACATGCTTTGCCAAAAGGAGTACCCTTCCAGTTGGTTCCATTCTCTAGCATAGCTAAGGAGGCAGTAGTCCTTCCCGTGAGCCGTCCTCTGTGTTGGATGGATCCAATAGCAGATTATGTCCAAAGTTCTACTCTCCCTGCAGATCCAGATCAAGCCCACCGGCTCAAGAGGATATCTACCCGGTACTGCTTGGTAGAAGGACACCTATACCGTAAGGGGAAATCTCTCCCTCTACTCAAATGTCTCCATCACGATGACACGCGCTGGGAGCTCAACGAGGTACACTTAAGGGATTGCGGTAATCATGTGTCGCCCGAAACTTTGGCTTACCAGGTAATCAAGATGGGTTACTACTGGCCGACTATACACCAGGATGCAAAGCAGTTTGCGCGATCCTGCGAAGCTTGTCAGAAAACAGCAAACCTCCATCATCTCCCACCAGAAAGGCTCTCCTCAATCAGTACCCCCTACCCCTTTGCTATCTGGGGACTAAACTTGATCGGGCCACTTCCCACTGCACCCGGCCAAGCCAAACATGCAGTGGTGGCAATAGACTATTTTACCCGGTGGGTAGAAGCCAAGGCCATCACCCGGATAACGAAAGAAAAAACCACCAACTTTGTCAAGGAACACATTGTCTGCCGATTTGGCACCCCGATGGCCATTATAAATAATTTGGGAAAGCTATTTGACAATGCCAACTTCAGGGAATTCTGTGAAGACCGGAGGATCAATCTCTGTTTTGCTTCAATGGCTCACCCTCAAACCAATGGGCTGGTTAAGGCCACTAACAAAACCATTAAGAAGCTCCTAAAGAGAAAGCTCCAACAGAGAAAAGGGTAGTAGAGTTGCCCAGTGTACTG
The DNA here is from genome assembly GCA_954870605.1 of Acer campestre. Classification (NCBI taxonomy): domain Eukaryota; kingdom Viridiplantae; phylum Streptophyta; class Magnoliopsida; order Sapindales; family Sapindaceae; genus Acer; species Acer campestre. Next base: position 11,061,604 of record OX940806.1, on the reverse strand, counting down.
TGGGCTTACAGAACGACTAGGCAGATAGCAACGGGAGAGACCCCCTACTCCCTAGTTTTTGGAGCAGAAGCAGTCCTGCCCATCGAGCACAAACGCATATCTTTCCGGGTACAAAATTATGAACCAGAAGACAATGAGGCTAAGTTAAGAGCTAGTTTGGACCTACTAAAGGAAAAACAAAGCAGGGTCGCTGAGAAGGTGGTTGTGTATCAGAGCAAGATAGCCCGACATTTCAACAAAAAAGTGAGGATCTGAAATTTCAAAGAAGGAGACTTGGTTCTCAGGAAGGTAACCCAGAACGGATGGGGTGCTGGCCCCAAACTGGGAAGGTCCATACTTGATTAAAGCATTGCTCCGGGGTGGAGCTTACAAACTGGAAGACGTGGAGGGATACCCAGTGGACCACACTTGGAACGCCGATCACCTCAGAAAATTCTACCCTTAGAAGACCAGGTCATATCAGCGGGAATGCCCACCCCGATTTCATATTGTACTGATTAAAGAAATTCAATAAAAGTAGTTTCTTCTTCCACATGGTTCTTCTGTGTTCAATGTTCAAAGTCTCATACTAGATTCTCCAGTATCTCCTACTTAATACTCGCACTTCGCCTAGATTCTCCAGTATCTCCTACTTAATACTCGCACTCCACCATTACTGACTCGCCATTTCAAGACCAGGAAATAGCCTTAGGGTACTCATGTTGCCTCGGTGGGGGAATACCCTCCTCCGAGAAGCCTGGTGCTAAAGTGGCCTTAGTTGCCTACCAGGACAGACTTACAGTAAGATCGGGCTGCCTCAGGGTACCTAGTTCCTTACTTCGCCATTTCAAGACCAGGAAATAGCCTCAGGGCGCTCCTGCTGCCTTAGTCAGGGAATACCCTCCTCCGAGAAGCCTGGTGCTAAAGTGGCTTTAGTTACCTACCAGGACAAACTTGCAGTCACATCGGGATGCCTCATCAGGATACTTGGTCCTTTATTTCTCCATTTTTCTACCCCGACGGACGATCCACGGTCAGAAGGGGCTTAGAGGTTCATCAAGTCCAATTGTTATAAGTACCAGGTTACCCCGACAGAAGATCAACAGTCAGAGGGGACTTAGAAGTTTATCATCATCAAAACAAAATTGTTGCAAGTATCAGGTTCCCTCAGCAGGATTCTCTACACTTTATACTGTTATGTGTTCACGGGAGTCCGATTAAAGGAGGATTTGATTAGTGTCAAATCTCGCTGGTCCTTACAAGTTACAACTACAAGATATAAGCATGTTGTGGTCAGTTCTATTATGGCACAGTTATTCGTTCGGGATCAACTTGTTCACAAATTTATATGTTGTGGAAAGTTTCTAAGTACAAGAGAAAGCAAAACAAAAGTATGGATCAGAAAAATGATGCTGCTATATTAAATAAGAACGGGGTGCCCAGCTCCCAAGTCGGGCTACAAAATGTATATATAAAACTCCTAAAAATATATATATAGCGAAAAGGGCCAGATCAGTCTTCTTTTTCTCCCTCCAATTGCTCTCTTTGACCGGCTGCCTCCTCTCCTAAGCCCCGTGGCTACTGCGTCGTATTGGGCCCCCTCAACCTTTGTAACTTAAATGACAGCGCCCTCCTCCACAACAGAAGACTCAATCCGGGTCCCTTCAATTACTAGGACCCCGGATCTAGCTGGCTCCTCATTCTCCTCCTCCTCCTCCACCAGGACTACTCCTGAGGTAGACGCGGATTCCACCACTTGTTCTTCAATGGTAGGAGGATCTTGAGCAGCTCTTTTAGTGCAATCAAGTTGGATCTCTGCAACTATGCTAGCTCCTTGACCCGAATGAGCTACCTCCTGTAGAGGAGCCTCTGTTTCTTAATCCCCTCCTGCTAGCTGGGCAGCCTTCGCCATTATTTGCTCCCGGTCCCAGTTCAAGGCTTCTGCGAGGTCGAAGGGAGGAGGCAAAGCTGTGGCTACTTCGTAACATGCTGTGAAATAGCCATCCTCAAATGAAGGCCCCTGTTGAGCCTCCAAGTCTGCTATGGCATCCCGCAGAAGTTGGTTCTCATCAAGCAGTAGCTTCTTCTCAACTTTTATGTGCTCCCTCTCCTCTCTACGGCGATAGGACTTGATGGTTTCTGTGTCTAAGCAACGCTCGAGGCGCCTAATAACCACCAAGCCTTCCTGCCTCGCTTCTTCAGATGCTTTGGCTTCCTGAATCAAAGGATCCACACTCTGCTGTGTCTGAACCAGCTCCTGTTGAGTGTCTTCCAGTTTTGCTTGGAGGCCGGTGTAAGCCTCTCTCAAAGTCAGCACCTGCCTCTCCATGGCCATGGCAAACTTGAAGCCCTGCAAGAAGAAAGAAAGTTAGTTTTTTGCCAAAAGAAGGAAAGAAATAGCGAGAAAGAAGTAGAAGTTTACCTCGGCCAGAACCGATGCCCACTTGGTGACCAAGATGTCTGTAGGAAGCTTGGCCATATCCATCAAACTTCCACCGGGGCATGAGGCTGCAAATCGGGATACCACCTTGTCAAAGGTAGCACCCCTTGACCCCGATCTAGAAGCCATATCAGCAGCAGGGGCAGGGATGTGGATAGCTGCCTCCTCCACCTAGATTCTCATGAGATCTTTGGAAAAAGTTGTAGTATGAGGAGGAGCAGAAGAAGTCTTTGTTGTAGGAGCGGCCTTCTCTATGCCGACCTTCCAGAACCTCGGGCCTTAGCAGCCCTGGCCAGCATCGCCGTAAACCTTGAACGCGATGGAGGAGTAAAAGGAAGGCGAGCAGGAGTTCTGGCCCTAGACCCCGCTGAAGCAGGAGCAGTTGTTCTTGATGAAGCAGGAGGAGGGATGGGGTCGATTCCAGTCAGTGTGGACCCCGACACATCTCTAGCCATGAGTGAAGAAGAAGGAGGAGGAGAATGAGCAGGAGAGGCGTCAGTTGGCAGAGCCAGACCCCCTGTCCCAGAAGATGAAGGAGACCCCGCTACCATCGGGGTAGCTGATACTACAAGAAGAGAAGATACTCAGTAAGAAGGAGAAGGAGAAGAATATATACATGGAAAAAACAGAGGAAATCAGATGCAGTCACTTACTAGGAAGGGCGATGGAAATCCTCAAATACCGCTATACGCGGGCTCCCTCAAAGGTATCTAAAGTGGGATACTGCATGTTGGTGTATCCCCTCTTCATGATCCTTGTAAGAATCTCCCGGGACTTAGGAGCCAGCGTCCCCTTTGCCCACTTGTCCCTCGCTGTAAACTGAGTAGGGACGGGGTATTCATATCCCCCAACGAAAGCAGTGTGCCCCGACTCGCCCTCAACCACTAGCCATTCCTCCTTCCAGGGCGCTGAGTACTTCACATTGGCTCCTGGGACAGTGAACTTCAAGTCATTTGATGCCCTCAAGTAAAACTGACCCCGGGGCACCATGCTAGTGATGTTAAAAAGGAAACGGAGCTCGTCCAACTCCGGCTCCTGCTCGATACGATCTTTCTCGCATTGCTCCTTCTAGAGCACCAGGAACCCCGTCAAGTGCTTCCAGAACCCCGGCGAGATCTGAAAAGGGGCTAACTCCAGCGCGACAAGAGCCCGGCGGAGTGTGGGGTGTAGTGGCAGGCGAACACCGCATTCGAAGGCCACCTTGTGGATCAGCAGGCGATCTTAGGGCGGGGTGTATACATCGTAACCCCGATGAGGAAGAGAGAGAGTAATGTTATCTGGAATCTTGTACTCCTCCCTCAGCTTGGCCAGGGTATCCAGGGTGCTTACGGAGTCGGGGACTATCCTCCCGTCATGGAAAAGGGCGAAAGAACCGGCCTGGACTCCGACTAGAGAAACCCTTCCATCAACCTCCATCGCAATTGCCTGCTTTGTCCACGTCCGTTGGGTCACTGATAACGGCAGGATCCTTTGGTTGGTTGTGAAAACCCGACTCAATTCGCGGGTTTCGAGTGGAGCGATGGCGTTGAGCTCGTGGGGTACTATCAGTCGCCTCGTCTCCATCTCGATCTCGCTTCCTCCTCTCCGAGGTCAGGGAGTCCTCTACCACGTCGGCCTTCTCCATATTGAAGAAGGCGTTGATGTTATTAGATTGGTGTGGTGAGACAGGGTCAGAATGAGTAGAGGTCGCCGCTGTAGAAGGGTTTTGCTTAGTGGCAACTTCTTGAGAAGTAGGAAGTTTGGAAGGAGAAGCCATTGAAGAAGGAGAAGGTGAAAAAGATTTCTTGAAGATTGCTAAGAGAAGGAGAAAGAAAGCAAGGGTTTGTTCTCATTTGTAAATTTTGAAAGTTTGAAAGTGATAGAGAAAGCACCAGTGAAGCCGGTCTATTTATAGAATAGGGGTGGCAGTTACACACCAAGAAACCGGAATCGATGACCGGAAGAATGGGTAGAGGTGTTTTCCGCATTAATCGTGCCAAAGCGGCTCTTTTTGAAAACGAGGAACCCAATCATTGATCGACACGCAATCAGTATTAAAACATCAAGTAAGGATTTCCTCCTCCTAGGTGGAGAGTTGGTCAGACTAGGAAATAAGCAGATAAGGCAGAAAATCCTTCAAGTATTGATAAGATCTTGACTCCGACCCCGATAAGGTATCAGTGTCCAAGTCATGGGGGACTTCTGTTAACCGCCAAAATTGGCGAAGGACCAAGGAAGAATTTTCCACCTCAACACAAGGAAAATACAGGAGTACAGACACCATCCGGTTACACTGACAAAGGTGGACTTTGACTGGCCAGAATACACACCCCCTCTAGCGGGGTCCAGTTTGGCTTCTCCCCCAACTTCTCAAGGATCCCGCCAGCATTTTAACTCAGAAATATGACCGCGAGTTGGACTACTCACTAGAACTCACAGCGGGATCCAACCCCGCCGTGATCGGGCTTCCTATAAACCCTGTAACACCCCGATACGGAGTTCTACTGAGTATCCTGCCACAGAATAAACCCCGTAGCACCCCGACACGGAGTTCCACTAAAAATCCCACTGTAATACCAGCTAGACATCCCCCAACCTCAATAGCAGGATGCTTACTGGTTCACACCCTCTGAAATAACTACCCCGCCAAGCAAGAAGGTACCAGGCAGCAAGATACTCATATCAGAAACTGAAAGCTCCATAAGGTACCCATCAAAACGCTACCGTACAAAGGACACATACTCCTTTCCCCCAACTAAGAGTTCTATTTCAAATAGGTCAACTTAACCAGAGTCCTCATAGGAAGGAAATCTTTGCTATAGGATTGACTCCTCCTAAGAAGGAAAGACTGAATTCTACACAGAAAACTCCGAGATTATCTCCTAAAAAGGAGGAGGATCCTGGATTGCCCAAACCCTAGACCGAAGTTATAGGAGTGCATGGCAAGAAAACAGGACCTATATATACAACTACTTATTCACTGAAAAGGGGAGGCTGGTCCAGAAACCCTACATTCTACTTATCGACAGGCACAGATTCATCATCACCACCATCTCCATTACTCACCATACCCTGTTATTAACCCCTAAAAACCTAGTTCGTATATTGTAATGCAAATTAAAGATCAATAAAAGCTCATCCTTATTTGATTTTCTGCGTTTCATATCATATCTCCATTCGACAGGGACATAGTCGGTATCAAACTACGTGATACCCCTCCGACCAGGATCAATCTCGATCGTGGTCCTTTTAAAGTTGTTATTTGGAATTCCACCCCACTAACGATTTTCAGATAACATATATAAATTTATATATTATATATATTATATAATATAATATATATAATATATAAATATATTATATTATATATATAATATTATAATATTTATATAATATGTATATATAATATATACTTTTATATTTTAGTATTATTATCCAAAATATATATTATATATTATATTATATAATATTCTTATTATATAATATATGATATTTATATTATATAATATATAATAATATTAATATTAATAATATTAATATTAATAATATTAATATTACTAATTGTTAACCACCAAAATTGGCGGAGGACCAAAGAAGAATTTTCCACCTTGATACAAAGAAGACGTAGTGATCCAGACAGCATCTAACTACCCCGTAAGAGGCGGGATCTCGCTAGATTCAAAAGAAGGAGGATCCCGATTGATCCGAGTATATACTCCCTCCAACGGGATCAAGCCTAGTCATTTCCCAGCTTCTTGAAGACCCTGCCAATACCTTGATTCACAAGCATTGCCCCAAGCCGGGCCACTCTCGAAATCCCTCCAGCGGGGTCCAACCAACCATTCTCTAGCCTCTTATAGACCTCGCAGCACCTCGGCATGGAGTTTCACCAAGTATCCTGCTACAGTCTCGCCCTATTTCAACCCTCAAGTAGCAGCAAGATGCTTAACAGCTCACACCTCCTGGTGTAACCAACCCGCCAAGCAGGAGGATACCCAGCGGTATGACTTTCATACCAAAATTGAAAGCTCCATAGAGACTTAATAAAACGCCGCCATCCAAACAAAACAGAGGAGATGTACTCCTTCCTACCAACTAAGAGTTCTATAGGTCAATTCAGTTAGAGTCCTCCTAAGAAGGAAAGATTTGCATGTGAGATTGATTCCTCCTAGGAAGGAAAGACCAGATTTTACACGTAAAAGCTCCGAGATTATCTCCTAAAAAGAAGGAGGTCCTGCAATTGCCAAACCCTAGACCAAAATTATGGGAGTGCATGGCAAGCAACAGGACCTATATATACAACATATTAATCACTAGAAAGGGGGCAAAAAAAGATTATCTCCAGGAACCCTATGACCAATTCTACTTATCGACACGCACGAGTTCACTATCACCACCATCTCCATTATTCACCGAGCCTTCATGGTTCACTTCTAATCCTGAAAAATATAGTCCATGTATTTATAACGTAAAGTGATGAGTAAAAAGCTCTTCTTGTTTGTTTATTAGCGTTCCTAATCGTTTGTGCATTATCGAGGACCTAGTCGGTATTGAACTACTTGATACTTCTCCGACCGGGGTCATCTCTGATCTTGGTCCCCCTTAAAGTCGTTATTTGGAATTTCACCCCCAGTGACGATTTTCTGGTAACACTAATATATAATATATATTATATATAAACATATATTAAAATAAATATGTTAACCGCCAAAATTGGCGAAGGACCAAAGAAGAATTTTCCACCTCGACATAAGAAGGCTATAACAGTACCCAACCCGGATACCACGACAGAGTGGACCCCGGTTAATCCCAACACATACCTCCTTCAGCAGGGTCCATCCCGCCAAGCATCTTAGCTCAACAAAGTGGCCGAGAACCAACAATACTCACTAGAACTCACAGCGAGATCAAACCTGGCTATAACCGGGCATCCTATGGACCCTGCAGCACCCCGACACGGAGTTCTACTGATCACCTTACTACAAAGCTGGCTAGATATCCCCCTATTGCCATCCGTAGGATGCTTACTAGATATAGGCAGCCCGCTAGAGCAGAAGAGCACCAGGAAGCAGGATCCTAAACACCAAGAACTAAAAGCTCCACAAAGAGCCAGTAAAACGTCACCGTACAAAGGAGGTATACTCCTTCCCGCCAGAGAGTCCTAATTTAAGCAGGACATTACAGTAGGAATCCTACTAGGAAGGTAAGTGATTGAATCCTCCTAGGAAGGAAAGACTGAATTCAGCGCATTAAAGCTCCGATTTTATTTCCTAAAAAGGAGGATCCTGCAAGCGGCCAAACCCTAGTCCGAGATTGTAGGAGTGCATGGCAAGCAAACAGGACCTATATATATAACAACTTATTCATCGAAGAGGGGATCGGAAAAAAAGAAAGAAACCCTACACTCTACTTATCGACAGACACAGATTTATCTTCACCATCATCCCACTTATCGACCGAGATCTCCATATCGCTACCATGATCCATATTTTCAATCGAAACCTTCATGTAAACTAGTGTCTTAGTAGATTTATAGTCGGTGTATTCATGTAATGGAAAAGAGAGATCAATAATACGAATCCCTATTCGATTTCACGTATTCTTTATCATGCATGCATTGGCAGGAACCTAGTTGGTATCGAACTACTTGATACCCCTCCGGCCAGGATCAATCTCGATCTTGACCCTTTTAAAGTGGTTATTTGGATTATCGTCCTTTTAACGATTTTCGGATAACACTTTTGGCGCCGTCTGTGGGAAACTCTTTTTCCCAACCATTGTTTAGCAACAGCCTGCTTCCACCCAGAGATATTCAGAATGAGACTCCGATCCTCCCAGGGTCATCCCGAGCCATCAGGACTCCAGTCCCTTGCCTCCACTGAAAGAGCCCGGAGGCGTGGTAAGGGTGTCAGGAGCGAGAATCCTCCACCAGTGCTCCCACCGGCTGCAGGCCCTATCCCTCAGAACCCCGCTGGGCAAGAGGTCAACCGAGATGTCTTAGAACAGCACGCCGCAGCCTACGTAGAAGCGATCCGGCTCCGAATGATGGCCCAGGGAATCCCATTTGAAGCAGCCGGGATCCGGGACGATGACAGACCAAGCACTCGGGCTCCAGTCTTCGACCGATTGGGCCCCCCACTCCCAGTCCGACAGGCAGATCTCAGACCCCGACTAGTAAAATCCGTGATTGAGTTTCCTCCCAGGAAGATTCAATCCCCACCAAGACCGCGGACCAAGGAGAGGGAATCCCGTCCCAATTCCGAAGAAAGTGCCAAATCTCGGAGGATTTCCAGGGAGAGGCATCAAAGAGTTAAGCGAAAGGAGGTAGCCATCGATTCAGAGTCTTCAGATGATGAAGTTTCAGTAGCTCGATCTGGAACCAAGAAGTCTCAGCGCCTGGAGGACCAGATGACGAGGATGGCGAAGGAGTTGGAGTAGTTAAAGAAGGGAAAGCATCAGGGGATCCAAAAGAATCCTTTGGGCGAAATGAATGCACCATTCTCCAAGAGAGTTAGGGAGGCGGGGCTACCCCCCAAATTCAGGATGCCTTCAGAAAAGTATTCTGGAACAGAAGACCCCGTCAGCCACCTGGAAAGCTTCGTACACCAGATGGAGGTCCAGAGTGCAACCAGGATAGCCATGTGCAGGATGTTCCCTTCAACTCTAACAGACTGTGCCAAGACATGGTTCAGAAAATTACCACCAGGTAGTGTTGATTCTTTCTCCAAACTTACCAAAGCTTTCTGTGCACAGTTTCAGGGAATCAAACCCCGTCCCAAGGATCCTATCCTACTGCAGTATGTAGTTCAAGAGCGAGGTGAAACTCTGAGATCTTATGTGGAGAAATTCCACAAAGAGGTCGTCCAGATGGGTGTGTTCAACGAGAAGGAAACGTTAGCAAATTTCTGGAGGAATTTGTGGGCTGGCAGGCTGTTCCGATCTTTCGCCAAGCATCCTCCTGAGACGTACCAGGAAGCCTACAATCGGGCTCTAGAACAGGTGGACATTGAGGAACAACTCCGGATCAAGATTGAACATGATGAAGCCCGGTTAGCACCACGCCCTAAAAAGGAAGCTCCAAAACCTGCCCCAGCTAGGAAGTTTCAGAATCAACCTCCAAACCGGTCGACATACAGGCCGCCTCCTATTCCTTCGTACCAAGAGAGGTACCCGGTCAGGAGGTCGCCCCCCAGAGAGCTCCCCTTGAAGGATGTATCCAGAATAACGAGAGAGGAAGAAGAATTTAACCATTATACCCCTCTCAATGCATCACGGGAAACTATCTATCTCGCCATTCGAGACAAGGGTCTACTCAGAAAGCCGGTTCCCATAAAAATCCCGGTAGACAGGAGGAATCAGTATAAGTATTGCGACTTCCATGAAGACGTGGGGCACAACACCTCAGAATGCTACGGTCTCCGCAATCAGATAGAAGCACTGGTAAGGGGAGGACTCCTAACCGAATTTTTACAACAGGTACGAGATAGCATCAAAGAAGGAAAGCAGGTTCAAAGCGGGATGCAAGAAGCAGCGGAAAGGAGGAGAGAAGGAGAAAAGGATCTAATGCAGCAGATCCAGGTGATTCACACCATCAGTGGGGGCCCCACCTTGGCTGGAACCTCCAAAAATTCAAGGAAGAACCACTCAAGGAAGATTCCCAGGCTTAACGCTGACCATGAGATACTGAAAGTCAATGGCGGACCCCGAGATCTATCCCGCTCAACCAAGATCATCTTCACGGAGGAGGATGTCTACAATACGGTACAGCCACATGATGACCCCATGGTCATAACAGTGCAGATCGCTAACTGCCTAGTACACCGCGTCCTGATCGATACGGGAAGCAGCGTGGATATTCTGTTCAAGGGGGCACATGAGCAGCTTAACCTGAAGAATTCTTGCTACAACAGTTGCACCTCTCTACTATACGGATTCACAGGGGACTCCGTAATGCCGATGGGAACAAAGATACTGCCAGTGATAGTCGGAGAAGCTCCTCTTCAGCAAAACATAATGACGGAGTTCATCGTGGTAGACACCCCATCTGCGTACAATGCAATTTTAGGAAGGCCTTTCTTATCAGGGATTAGAGGAGTACTGTCTATCTACCACAACGTGATGAAGTTTCCAGTAGGATCGGGAGTAGGAGAAGTAAGAGGAGACCAGCAGGCAGCCCGAAACTGCTATGCGGCGTCAACTAACCCCGCTGCATTGGCTAAGCAATGCGCATCGGTGGCCAGCTACCCAAGTCGTAGAACGACAGAGCAGGATGATTATGTTTTAGAAGAAGGAGAGGTACCAGACATAATCGTGGAGGAGTCAGAAGAGGAAGAGCGAGGTTGGATCAGTGGGAACCCCGTGGAGCAGCTAGAGGAGGTCCAGATCCGGAGGGAGGACCCAACAAAGACAGTAAAAGTGGGAGAAGGTCTGGACCCGGAGGTGAAAAGTAACTTGATAGAGCTTCTCAGAGAGTATAACGATATCTTTGCTTGGAGTCATGATGAGATGCCTGGCATTCCCCTTGGCTTGGCTTCCCATAGGTTGGCAGTGGATGCAACTTTCAAGCCAGTGAAACAGAAAAGAAGACACTTCAACACAGAACGGAATGCCGCAGTCCAAGAAGAAGTTGACAAGCTCCTGAAGGCCGGATTCATCAGGGAATCTCGGTACCCTGAGTGGATCGCTAACGTGGTCATGGTAACCAAATCCAACGGAAAATGGCGGATGTGTGTGGACTACACCGATCTCAATCGGGCTTGTCCCAAGGATAGCTTCCCTCTACCAAAAATAGATCAGCTCATTGACTCCACTGCAGGAAATAAACTCCTAAGTTTCATGGATGCTTTCTCGGGGTACAATCAAATCATGATGCATCCTTCAGATCAAGACAAGACAAGTTTCATCACAGGACAAGGTCTCTACTGTTACAAGGTAATGCCATTCGGACTCAAAAATGCAGGTGCCACTTACCAGCGCATGGTGAACAAACTATTCAAGGAACAGATAGGGAGGTCCATGGAGGTATACATAGATGACATGATCACTAAATCTCCAGAAGCAAGACAGCATGCAGGGGACTTACGCCAAACCTTCCAGGTAATAAGGCAGAACCAGCTGAACCCCGCTAAGTGTGCATTCGGGGTAGCAGCAGGCAAATTCTTGGGATTCATGGTGCATGAAAGGGGAATCGAGGCAAATCCGGAGAAGATCAAAGCCATTTTAGATCTCGAGTCTCCTACGAACCTCAAGCAGGCGCAAGGATTAACCGGGCGGATAGCGGCTTTGAACCGGTTCATATCCCGATCCACCGACAAATGTCTCCCCTTTTTCAAAATCATCAAGCAGGGGAAAAAGATGAAGTGGGATGAGCAGAGCGAGCAGGCCTTTCAGGCTCTAAAGGGATACCTGTCAAGCCCTCCGCTATTGGTAAAACCAATCCCGGGTGAAGAACTCCTACTCTACCTAGCAGTTTCTGAAGTAGCAACTAGTGGAGCCTTGGTGAAAGAATGCAGTGACGGGGTACAGAGGCCAATCTACTACGTGAGTCGGGCTCTTACAAAGTCCGAGAAGAATTATACCTTGCTAGAGAAACTCGCCTACGCCTTAGTAACAACATCCAGAAAGCTCCGGCCTTATTTTCAAGCCCACACCATCGCAGTCGTCACAGATCAGCCTTTGAGACAATTTCTCCAGAGACCGGATGTTTCAGGCAGACTGGTTCTGTGGGCCCTAGAGCTCACACAGTTCGACATCAAGTACAAGGCGAGAACCACGATCAAAGCTCAAGCCCTGGCGGACTTCATAGTGGAGTTTGGCCCAATCCTGAACCAAGGTGTGTTGGTAGACCCAGACCCGGATCAAACCCTTCTGGAATGGCCTGTAAACAGCAAGATGTGGATTCTTTACACGGATGGAGCATCGAACCAGTCGGGGTGCGGAGCCGGGATCGTCCTGATCGACCCCGCGGGAATTGAAGTAAGTCATTGCTTCAGGTTTGAATTCAGAGCCACCAACAACGAAGCAGAATATGAGGCTCTGCTAGCAGGAATGAAGGTAGCAGGGGCTCTGGGGGCTGAGTATCTTCAGATCAAGAGCGATTCACAACTAGTGGTCAACCAGGTGACAGGATTATACCATGCAAAAGGTGACAACATGATAGCCTATCTGGCTAAGGTTCAGGAGGCTATGAAGAAGTTCAAAGGTGTAAAAATAGAGCAAGTGCCTAGGGAGAAAAACCATCGCGCAGATGTTTTAGCCAAGATTGCCACAGGAGAGGGACACGCTTTACCAAAAGGGGTACCCCTTCAATTGGTTCCTCTCTCCAGCATAGCGAAAGAGGCAGAAGTCCTCCCAGTAAGCCGCCTCCCGTGTTGGATGGATCCAATAGCAGACTATCTCCAAAGCGACATTCTCCCAGCAGATCCGGATCAAGCCCGTCGGCTCAAGAGGACAGCTACCCGGTACTGCCTGGTAGAAGGACACCTATATCGTAAGGGGAAATCTCTCCCTCTGCTCAGGTGTCTCCATCCCGATGACGCGCACTGGGCGCTCAGTGAGGTGCATTCTGGGGATTGTGGTAACCACGTGTCAGGGGAAACTTTGGCTTACCAGGTAGTCAGGATGGGATACTACTGGCCGACTATACACCAGGACGCAAGGCAGTTCGCGCGATCCTGCGAGGCTTGCCAGAAAACAGCCAACCTTCATCATCTCCCTCCAGAGAGGCTCTCCTCAATCAGCACTCCCTACCCCTTTGCCATCTGGGGACTAGACTTGATCGGGCCACTTCCCACTGCACCCGGCCAAGCCAAGCACGCAGTAGTGGCGATAGATTACTTTACTCGGTGGGTGGAAGCTAAGGCACTCACCCGGATAACCGAAGAAAAGACCACCAACTTTGTCAAGGAACACATAGTCTGCCGATTTGGCACCCCGATGGCCATCATAACTGATTTGGGAAAGCAATTTGACAATGCCAACTTCCGAGAATTCTGTGCAGACCGGAGGATCAATCTCCGTTTTGCTTCGGTGGCCCATCCTCAAACCAACGGGCTGGTCGAAGCAACCAACAAGACCATTAAGAAGCTCCTAAAGAAAAAGCTCCAACAGAAGAAAGGATTATGGGTGGCAGAACTACCCAATGTACTTTGGGCCTACAGAACAACTAGGCGGACAGCAACCGGAGAAACCCCCTACTCCCTGGTGTTTGGGGCAGAAGCAGTCTTGCCCATCGAACATAAGCTCATATCTTTCCGGGTTCAAAATTATGAGCCAGAAGATAATGAGGCCAAGTTGAGAGCTAGCTTGGACCTGCTGGAGGAAAAACAAAGCAAGGTCGCAGAGAAGGTGGCCGTATACCAGAGCAAGATAGCCCGACACTTCAACAAGAAGGTGAGGGCCCGAAATTTCAAAGAAGGAGACTTGGTTCTCAGGAAGGTGACCCAGAATACAAGGAGGAGGTCTGACGGGGTACTAGCCCCTAACTGGGAGGGTCCATACTTGGTTAAGGCATCACTCCGGGGTGGTGCTTACAAGCTGGAAGACATGGAGGGTTACCCGGTGGATCATACATGGAATGCCGATCATCTTCGAAAATTCTATCCTTAAGAAACTGTGCTTGTACCTAGCGGAATGCTCACCCCGAGTTCATATTTGTACCGTTTGGGAAATTAAATAAAAACAATTCTTTCTTCTATATGATTCTCCTGTGTTCCAGTGCCCGATTATCTCCTACTGATATCACCTACAGAATCATCATCACGGAATCGCCTAAAGGCCAAGTGAGCTTCTTAAAGCTCCTGATGCCCTAGACGGGGTCAAACCTTCTAGGAGGATCTCCGTTACTGAGTCAAGACCAGGGGAACTACATAGTACTCCTGATGCCTTGGACTGGGTCAAGCCCGTCAAAAGGATCTACATTGTTAAAGCGCCTCAAGACCAGGAAATAGCCTCAGGGCGCTCCTGATGCCTTGGACTGGGTCAAGCCCGCCAAGAGGATCTCCATTATTAAAGCGCCTCAAGACCAGGAAATAGCCTAAGGGCGCTCCTGATGCCTTGGACTGGGTCAAGCCCGTCAAGAGGATCTACATTGTTAAAGCGCCTCAAGACCAGGAAATAGCCTAAGGGCGCTCCTGCTGCCTCGGTCGGGGAATACCCTCCTCTGAGAAGCCTGGTGCTAAAGTGGCCTTAGTTGCCTACCAGGATAGCCTTGGTCGGGGAATACCCTCCTCCGAGAAGCCTGGTGCTAAAGTGGCCTTAGTTGCCTACCAGGACAGATTACAGTAAGAGTCGGGCTGCCTCAGGGTACCTGGATCCTTACTTCGCCTCAAGACCAGGAAATAGCCTCAAGGCGCTCCTGATGCCTTGGACTGGGTCAAGCCCGCCAAGAGGATCTCCATTGTTAAAGCGCCTCAAGACCAGGAAATAGCCTAAGGGCGCTCATGCTGCCTCGGTCGGGGAATACCCTCCTCTGAGAAGCCTGGTGCTAAAGTGGCCTTAGTTGCCTACCAGGATAGCCTTGGTCGGGGAATACCCCCCTCTGAGAAGCCTGGTGCTAAAGTGGCCTTAGTTGCCTACCAGGATAGCCTTGGTCGGGGAATACCCTCCTCCGAGAAGCCTGGTGCTAAAGTGGCCTTAGTTGCCTACCAGGACAGATTATAGTAAGAGTCGGGCTGCCTCAGGGTACCTGGTTCCTTACTTCGCCTCAAGACCAGGAAATAGCCTCAGGGCGCTCCTGATGCCTTGGGCTGGGTCAAGCCCGTCAAGAGGATCTCCATTGTTAAAGCGCCTCAAGACCAGGAAATAGCCTCAGGGCGCTCCTGATGCCTTGGACTGGGTCAAGCCCGCCAAGAGAATCTCCACCTCAAGACCAGGAAATAGCCTGAGGGCGCTCCTGCTGCCTTGGTAGGGAAATACCCTCCTCCAAGAAGCCTGGTGCTAAAGTGGCTTTAGTAGCCTACCAGGACAAACCTACAGTAACATCGGGGAGACTCATCGGGATACTTCACTCTTTATTTTCCCACTTACTACCCCGACAGCGGACCAGCAGTCAGAAAGAAACCTAAAAGTCCATCCTCAGCAAGACGAATTGTTCGTAAGAAGTAGGATTTCTCGATTGACTGCTATAACACTTTATACTATGATGTGTTTAAGGGAGTCCGATTAGAGGAAGATGTGATTTTACCCCGTTGGTTCTTATAGTTATAAGCACATATTTTATCTCTATTACCCATCGGGGTCCAGTCATCATCCTTATTACTCATCAGGGTCCAAGTATTCAACAGGATTCCAAGTATCAACAAATTTATATGGAGTGAGAGTTTTCTAAGTACAAAGTAAACAAAACACAAAATTCAGAAAAGCTGCTATATTTATAAACGGGGTGCCCCATTCCCCAGTCGGGCTACAAAAATTTTCAATAATGAAGGGAGGCCAGACTAAACTTCTTTTTCCTCCTCTGGATGCTCTTCTTGACCAGCTGCCCCTTCTCCCAAAGGCTCAGCTGCTGCATCAGTTTGGACAACCTCCCCCATAACAGAAGACCCAATCTGAATCCCCTCAACCACCGGGACCTCGGATCTAGCTGGCCCCTCATCCTCATCCACAAGAACCGCACCAGTAGTGGACTCGGGATCCACTCTTTGTTCTTTAATGGCAGAAGGATCTAGATCAGCTCCCTCAGTGCCATCATGCTGGACTTCAGCAGCCACGTCAGCTTCTTGATCTAGATGAACCACTTCCTGTGGAGGGGCCTCTATCTCTTGATCCCTTCCTGCTAGCAGGGCAGCCTTTGCCATAATCTGCTCCCGATCCCAGTTCAAGGCTGCCTCGAGGTTGAAGGGAGGAGGCAAAGCTGTAGCCACCTCGTAGCAGGCTGTAAAATAACCATCCTCAAATGAAGGCCTTTGCTGAGCCTCCAAGCCTGCTATAGTCTCCCGAAGGAGTTGATTCTCGCTCTGTAGCAGCTGCTTCTCTCGTTTTACGCACTCCCTCTCCTCCCGACGGTGAAGAGACCTGACTGTCTCGGTATCCAGGCTGCGTTCAGCACGCCTAAGAGCCACCAAGGCCTCCTGCCTCCCCTCTTCTGCATTTTTGGCGTCTTGCAGCAGAGGAGCCACGCTCTGTTGGGTCTGGACCAGCTCCTGTTGGGTATCCTCCAGCTTCGCCTAGAGGCCGATATAAGCCTCTCTCAATGTTAGCAGCTGCCTCTCCATGGCCATGGCAAACTTGAAGCCCTACAAGGAAAAAGAAAGTTAATCTTTGGCCAGAAGAAGAAAAGAAGTAGCAGGAAGGAAGTAGAAGCTCATCTCGGCCAGAACCGATGCCCCTTTGGTGACCAAGACGCCAGTAGGAAGCTTGGCCATATCCACCAAACTCCCACCAGGGCACGAGTCCGCGAATCGGGAAACCACCTCGTCAAAGGTAGCGTCCTTTGGCCCTGATCCAGAAGCAACAGCAACAGCAGGGGCAGGGATGTGGACAGCTGCTTCTTCCCCTAGGGTGCGCGCACGGTCCTCAGGGAACGTTTTAGTAGGAGGAGGAGCAGGGGAAGTCTTTGCTACAAGGGCAGCTTTCTTCTGTGCCGACCTCCCAGAGCCTCGGGCTTTAGCCGCCCTGGCCAACATCGCTGAAATCTTTGAACGCGATGGAGGAGAAGAGGGAAGGAGAGTCTTGGTCTTAGACCTCGCTGGAGCAGGAGCAGGCGATTTTGACGCAGCCTTGGCAGCAGGGGTAGGAGAAGGGACAGGGGAGGAAGGAGCTGACAGAATGATCCCCCCTGCCCCAGTGGAAGGAGATCCCGCTAGCACCGGAGCAGCAGACACTGCAAAAAGGGAAGATACTCAATAAAGAAAACAAAGAGAATAAGTAAGTAGAAAAGTAAACGAGTAAGGAACAGTCAACTCACCGGGAAGAGCAAGGGATATCTTTAAATACCGCTCCACGCGGGCCCCCTCAAAGGGATCAAGAGTGGGATATTGCATATTGGTATACCCCCTCTTCATGATCCTCGCAAGGATTTCACGGGATTCAGGAGCAAGCACCCCCTTCGCCCATTTATCCCGCACTGTGAACTGAGTAGGGACGGGGTATTCATATCCCCCGATAAAGGCGGTGTGCCCCCACTCGCCTTCCACCACTATCCATTCTTCCTTCCAGGGCGCGGCATACTTCACATTTGCTCCAGGGACAATGAACCTCATGTCGTTGTTCGCCCTAAGGTAAAACTGACCCCGGGGAACCATACTGGCGATGTTGAAGAGGTAGCGGAGTTCATCTAATCCCGGCTCTCGCTCGATGCGATCCTTCTCACACTGCTCCTTCCATAGCACCAGAAACCCCGTCAGGTGTTTCCAGAACCCCGGTGAAATCTGTAATGGGGCTAACTCCAGTGCGACAAGAGCCCGGCGTAGCGTAGGGTGTAGAGGCAGTCGAACACCGCATTCGAAGGCTGCCTTGTGGATCAAAAGACGATCTTGAGGCGGGGTATAGACATCAAATCCCCGGTGAGGAAGAGATAGGATGATGTTATCCGGGATCCTATACTCCTCCCTTAGCTTTGCTAAAGTATCCTGGGTGCAGACGGAGTCGGGGACTATCCTCCCGTCATGAAAAAGGGCGAAGGAGCCGGCCTGGACCCCAACTAGAGAGACCCTCTCATCGTTGCCTCCGTCTCCATCACCAGACTTAGCAGCACCCACTTCGTCACCAATCAAAACCGGGTCTTCGGGTCGACTACGGGAACTCAACCCAACTCGCGGGTTTCGAGCGGAGCGACGGCGTTGAGCTAGCGGGGTGTCACTATCCTCCTCCCGACCCCGTTTCTTCCTCTCCGAGGTTGGGGACTCTACCACCACGTCGGCCGCCTCCGTACTGAAGAGGGCGTCGATGCTATCCGACTGAGGAGGCGAAGCAGGTTCAGGTCGAAAAGGAGTCGCCGCTGTAGAAGGGTTTTGTTCGGCAGCGATTTCTTGAGAAATAGGAATTTGTGAAGGAGAAGCCATTGAAAGAGAAGAAGAAATTTTGAGAAAATTAGGAAAGTAAGAAAGAAAAGAGGTCAGGGAGAGTATTTTTGTTCTCGTTCGATTTTAAAAATCTGAAAGCTCAAAGGTGGGAAGCGCCAGTAAAACCAGCCTATTTATAAAAGAAAGAATGACGGTTTCTTACTTGGAAACCGGAATCGGTGACCGGGAGGAGGGGTTGAGGCGTTTTCCGCATTAATCGCGCCAAAACGGCTCTTTTTGAAGAAAGGGGAAACTCAATCAACAGTCGACACGTAATCAGTTATAACGGACAAAATAAGGATTTCCTTCTCTTAAATGGAAACCCAGTCAGACAAGGAAAGTAAGGGGATAAGGTAGAAAATCCTTCAAGCAAACAAAAAGATCCTGACCCCGACCCCGACAAAGTATCAGTGTCCAAGTCATGGGGGACTTCTGTTAACCGCCAAAATTGGCGAAGGACCAAAGAAGAATTTTCCACCTCGACATAAGAAGGCTATAACAGTACCCAACCCGGATACCACGACAGAGTGGACCCCGGTTAATCCCAACACATACCTCCTTCAGCGGGGTCCATCCCGCCAAGCATCTTAGCTCAACAAAGTGGCCGAGAACCAACAATACTCACTAGAACTCACAGCGAGATCAAACCTGGCTATAACCGGGCATCCTATGGACCCTGCAGCACCCCGACACGGAGTTCTACTGATCACCTTACTACAAAGCTGGCTAGATATCCCCCTATTGCCATCCGTAGGATGCTTACTAGATATAGGCAGCCCGCTAGAGCAGAAGAGCACCAGGAAGCAGGATCCTAAACACCAAGAACTAAAAGCTCCACAAAGAGCCAGTAAAACGTCACCGTACAAAGGAGGTATACTCCTTCCCGCCAGAGAGTCCTAATTTAAGCAGGACATTACAGTAGGAATCCTACTAGGAAGGTAAGTGATTGAATCCTCCTAGGAAGGAAAGACTGAATTCAGCGCATTAAAGCTCCGATTTTATTTCCTAAAAAGGAGGATCCTGCAAGCGGCCAAACCCTAGTCCGAGATTGTAGGAGTGCATGGCAAGCAAACAGGACCTATATATATAACAACTTATTCATCGAAGAGGGGATCGGAAAAAAAGAAAGAAACCCTACACTCTACTTATCGACAGACACAGATTTATCTTCACCATCATCCCACTTATCGACCGAGATCTCCATATCGCTACCATGATCCATATTTTCAATCGAAACCTTCATGTAAACTAGTGTCTTAGTAGATTTATAGTCGGTGTATTCATGTAATGGAAAAGAGAGATCAATAATACGAATCCCTATTCGATTTCACGTATTCTTTATCATGCATGCAGTGGCAGGAACCTAGTTGGTATCGAACTACTTGATACCCCTCCGGCCAGGATCAATCTCGATCTTGACCCTTTTAAAGTGGTTATTTGGATTATCGTCCTTTTAACGATTTTCGGATAACAAAATATAATAATATTTATATTATATATATTATTGTGTAATTATATATATTACTATAATATATATTTTTTATATATAATATGTTATTATATATTATAATATATATATAACATGTTATATATTATAATTATATATATATTATATACTTTTTTTGTAATTGAAAATTTCATATACATTTTTTGTAATTGAAAATGTAAATTTTATTATTAATTATGAAACAAATTATAGGTGTGTTCTAATATTAATCTAGAGGGGGGTGAATAGATTTTATCCAATTTTACCCAATTTTCGAATGAGGTCAAGATTACGAAAATACCCCTAACTAGTCAATATAATATAACAAGTGTAATATGTGCGGAATATTAAATAACACTTCATATTTATGTAGAAACCCTCACAGGAAAAACCACTGGCTAATAAGTGTGACACACTCGAACCTCGAATCTATTAAATGTGTTAAAGATTACAACCTAATCACGGTATATAATCACACATCTACCTAATCCCAGTATAACTGAACCTAATCTAATTGCTTGTGATTTACGCAACCTAATCCCGGAAGCTACACAAGTCTTACTTCTCAAAGAAGAGATAAAATGCCTATGTGGATATGTGATGATATTCAAAGAGCAAATAAAGCTAGGGAACCTTATATGCTTATCTAGGATGATAATAATGCAATTAACACACTCCTAGATATCAATAGCTAAATTGCATGTCAAAAAGCATAGCTAACCATAGATCATGAAAACCTAGATAGCTATCACAATATGATGAACACATAAAAGTGCATGTTTAATAGAGTTGAAATCAGTATTTTACATAGTAGTGTCATTAACTCTCCTAACTTAAGCACATTTACACTTTTGTCTTTTATTTTTGATATTGTTATTTTGATATAGGTTACTTGAAATGGGCATAACTTTTCACTCAAATATCGGATTGATCCCATTCTTTTTCCTGTGGAAAGATGATTCAATTTCCTACAAAAATGCTTGAATTCAAGATTCGGACGTTTTGAAGGCCAAACAGAGGATGAAGAGGACATATGCACAGTTTCCACACACATTGAACATGCTTCAATGTTTTGTGTATAACTTGAGCTAGAGATTTCAGATAATTACGAACCAAACTATTCTGGAAAGATAAGTCAAAAATACACACTTCTTCTGTTCATGTCAGAGGCCAATTCAGAAGCAATCAGCACTAAATCTGGGTTCAAAGACAGTACATGTATGGGCAATCCAAAATTGTCAATGTTTGCTGGCTAAACATTAATTAACCATGTTCCCCTTTTGTGACCCTTTTGCCCTTCAAGGTCTCTATAAAAAGAGACCTTGTAGATGGCTGAAAATACATCTTGAAAATCTTAATTTGTCTCTTGAATCATCTTGGTTCATTGCAAGTTTACCTTGCATGTATTGTTATTATTTCTCTCTTTCACTATAAACTTTCTTCTTACCAATTAGTTTTCTTTTACATGTTTTTCCTTTTATATTTTCATGCTAATTTCTATTTCCATGAGTAACTAGTTTCATTATGCTAAGGTGAAAAGGTGAAGCTCTTGGTATGAAAATAAAGGTTTATTAAAACTCTTAAATTATGGTTAATGTTTATATTCATTTGTTATTCACTTATATGATTTATATTTCTTTTTCTTTATTAACTTGGCTATAATCTTGATTTCTCTCTTATGTATGGGAATCTTGACTTATTGTAGACAATTCTTTCATGGATGTTTGAATCCTTCTAGATACTGTACGGTTTTAGTTATACCTACACCTCTAGTAAAAGATTCTTGATTCATGGTAGTGATTGGCACATTAAGTACTTAAAACCTATTGAATCGAAGAGTGGGTAATCCTTGTAATTTAATTAAATGGAAAGAGATATAATTTCATATATGTTCAAACGAGCTTAGATTGTTGTATTTTTCAATTGGAACCTCTTTTGTGTGTGTATTCCGATTGAGTTATAAAAAGAGTTAAATAAACCTTTATTCTAAATACCAAGAGTGGAACCTCTAACCTTAGCATACATATTTTTATTTGAGTAATTTTGTCATTATATTTGTCTATCATTCACTAATTTAATCATTTTATTTCTTGATATCTCTTGTGATTATTGTTGGTTATTGTGAACATTAAAACTCCTTCCCTGAGGAACGACCCCGTACTTACCGGGTTATATTATTACTTCGACACTCCTGCACTTGGGAGTAAAATCCTTTTTCCAGACGTGTCACAATACAACTCTCAAACAATCAATATACTAATCTCAATCTTATATCTAGAATATATTCTAATGGTATACAAGTAATAATGAGATTGCTTGTTAAGAAAAACACAAAATATGTAAGATATAAGTGAAAAACTTACCAGGCAAAGTGTGTTGAAAAACCCATTCAAAGATGACACCTAGATGATCAAGGATGATGCTAGATGATGACCGATGCTCATGGAAAAGTGTTTGAGTAAACAAATGAGAGTTCTTTAGGAAATTTTTCTCTTGAGAAAAATATGCTAAGTAAAATATCTGATTTTGATCTCCTTAAACTGACATAAAGAATAGGGTGCCAAAATGAAGTGATATCGTTTTGAAAAATGGCACTAATTTTGCCTTGGGCACTATATGAGTCATTGTACGTAGAGCAACTTGTACAGTGCCTAACTGGGAAAAATGAAGAACATTCTTCATTGGCGCTGTTCGTAGAGCGCTTCTGAACAGCGACTCAACATTGCCAAAGCTCTGTTCTCTTAGGAAAATAGAGTGTCGTTGTACAAAGCGCTGTAGCACTATACGTACAGCGCTTTGTACAGCGACCAATTTAAATGCATCAGGTCTATACAGCGCCTATCCCAAGCCTCACCAGGTCTCAGATAGGCGCTGTTCAAACAGCGCTTTGAATAGCGCCCATCAGAATTATGCATTCTAAATGCCTAAATGTGACACGGCAATAAACAATACAAGATGCAATCATATGGGCAAGCATGAAGAGAGATTAAAGAACATTAATGCACCTAAAGAACATACACAATATACAAGATAAACATATATGAATGAGTTTTGTGTGTGTGCAACTACATCTCTTCATTTGCAAGTAAGCACTTAGAAATTTACCTTTGGAGTGATTCTTCTCTTGAGGTCTTGAGAGCCTATCCTACCCTTACATCAAAACCTCAATTTGTGGTTTGTCCACGAAATAAGCCAATCAATAAATGAGACCTTACAATCTCCCCATTTGGCTATTTCGTGACAAAACTACCACTCACATGATTCTCACAATATAATTGAAGCCACGGGATGACAATTACATTCTACAATGCAAAGAGATATTAAAAAGTAAAAACTTCAAGTCTTCAATCTCTTGTATAACCGTTAACCCTTCAACATAAAAGAAATTACACTTTCCAAAGCAAGTGTATGTGAGATGATCAAGTGATAGTTAAAACAAGCATTTGCATTTAAGAATATAAGTACAACATCATGCAATGAATGTTAATGCAATGCTCCTCCACATTGGGTTACTCCCCCTCAATTTGTAGTCTCCCCAAAAAACACAATAACTATTACAATAGTAACTCCCCTTACCACATCCTACTCCCCCTTTTTATCATGATATAGGCAAAGGAGTAGCCCCCAAACCGGGTCACTTATAGAAAAGAGAGATAGTAGCATACTAGATATTTGCATACTCATATAAGTCACTTTATGCACTCAATTAATTAGAGAGAAACAAGGAGATTTGTTTTATTGAAAATGTGTGAATTAAAAATGCTTTGCATACAAGACATGTTGCATTCAAGTCCAAAATACAATGGTATTTGGCAAAGCAAATGACAAAGATTTCCAATAGAATTCAAACCAATTTCACTATTTATCATGAGAGAAGCAAGGATATAGAGATTTCATTGATTTCAATTTTAAGAGTAACTATATCCAACTTTATAAGCGAAACATGGCATGAGCAACTTTGCACCCTATTTGATTTTTCCGGGAATGAAACCCGTATGATGGTAGCCATGTTCAACAAATAAAGAAAGAGAGACATTTGGATTGTAACATCCTTTGAATGGATACAAGATCCTTCATTCATTTTGAGTCTCATAAGCTTTTTCACACATTGTTTTGCATTTAACAAATTGTAATCATCAATTCACGCTTTTTCAATTTAGCATGTCATTAGAATTTCATGCTTTTCATATGTCTTTAGCATGTCAATTAAGAATCATCATGTCATGGAGATAACTATAGGTCATTCAAATTGTACTTCCCTTGTAGATCTCCTAGTCCAAAAATGCATGTTTGAACATAAATATGACATGGATTATAATTAAAGCATGGTTCACACTTATTGAAATAAAAACATATATACATATGTGCAACCAAGCTTACTTCAAGCAATTAATAAAGAAGCATAAGATCTTTCAAATATTTTGCATGCATCAAGTATGCAAAAGCTCTCTTTGCTTGAGTTTCCCATATGAGGTCAATCACCTAAAACACATCACTCCATAAAACATAATCTCAATAGATCTACTAAGTGTTTTAAATCGAGTAGCATCTAAGGGTTTAGTAAATAAGTCCGCTAGTTGATCATTAGTACCTACATGTTCAAAAACTATGCATTTATTCTCAACTAGCTCTCTAATGAAATAATGGCAAATGTCAATATGCTTAGTTCTAGAATGTTGAACCGGATTCTTGGAAATATTAATAGCACTTATATTATCCCAAAAGAGAGTGAGTGTACCTTGGTTGAATCCATAGTCTACTAGCATTTGCTTTATCCAAAGGAGTTGTGTTCATCCACTCCCTGCAGATATGTACTCTACCTCCATGATAGACAAGGAAATTGAGTTTTGCTTCTTGCAAAACTAAGAGACTAGGTTGTTTCTAAGGAAGAAGCAACCACTCGATGTGCTTTTCCTATCATCGTAATTTCCTGCCAAATCCGCATCACTAAAGTCTACAAGACTAGCATTAGTGTCAAACGAGTACCAAATCCCATAGTTGGAAGTCCCATTCACATAGCGAATGATTCTCTTAACGGAAAAGAGATGAGACTCCTTAGGATCTGATTGGTATCTAGCACACAGACCCACACTAAAGGATATATTGGGCCAACTTGCGGTCAAATAAAGTAAGCTACAAATCATGCCCCGATATAGTGTTTGTTCCACACTTTTACCACTAGCATCCTTGCTAAGCTTCAAAGTGGTACTCATGGGTGTATCACAATGTTTGGCTTTTTCAAGACCAAACTTTTTCATTAGGGTTTTGGCATATCTGGCTTGGGTTATAAAAATTCCATCATTCAATTGCCTAATTTGCAAACCTAGGAAGTAACTAAGCTCACCAACAAGACTCATCTCAAATTCATGAGACATAACATCAACAAATTGTTGAACCTTGGTGTTATTGGTGGAGCCAAACACTATATCATCAACATATATTTGAGCTATAAAAAGCTCATCTTTGTCTTTCTTGATGAATAATGTCTTGTCAACACTACCCCTTATGTAGTTATTGTTGACAAAGAATTGAGTGAGGCGCTCATACTAAGCCCTCAGTGCTTGTTTCAACGCATATAAAGCCTTTTTGAGGCAATAGACATGGTTGGGGTGGTGTTCATCCACAAACCCCTTGGGTTGTTCAACAAACATTTCCTCTTGTAAGAAGCCATTTAGGAAGGAACTCTTAACGTCCATTTGGTGCAATTTGAACTTGTGCACACACGAGATGGACAAGAGAAGCCTAATGGACTTTAAAAGGGCAACGGGAGCAAAAGTCTCCTTAAAATCGATACTCTTAATTTGAGAGTACCCGTGACAAGTCTTGCCTTGTTACGCACAATGTTGCCATCCTCATCGGATTTGTTCCTATATATCCATTTGGTGCCTATGACATTAGTGGTCTTAGGCCTAGAAACTAGAGTACAAACCTCATTCCTTTCGAATTTGTTTAGCTCTTCTTGCATGGCAAGAACCCAAAATTCATCATTTAAGGCTTCATCAACCTTTTTGGGTTCTATTTGAGAGGTGTACCAAGTAAAGCTAATTAGATTAGCTATTTGATGCCTAGTCCTAACACCCTCATTAACATCTCCAATAACATCATCTTTGTTATAGAGTGTTCTAACCCATAAAGCGGGTTCATTAGAGTCTAAGTGAGGAACTATATCAACAGGTTATGTGTCATCATCAATAACATTAGACGTCCCAACATTAGGAGTCACAACAACCTTATCCAATGGAGAATCATTACCAAAAATAACCTTCTCCTCATGATTACTAGATTTGAGTCTTGTATCATCAATGACAACATTGGAAGATTCCATGACGGTTCGAGTCTTCAAATTGAAAACTCTATAGGCTCTACTATTTAAGGCATAACCAATAAAGATACCCTCATCACTCTTAGCATCAAATTTGCCAAGTTAATCATGATCATTTAAAATGTCGCATTTGCTTCCAAAAGAGTGAAAGTAGCTAACATTTGACTTTCTACCTTTCCATAACTCATAGGAGGTATTTCTAGTTCCGGGCCTTAGGAAAACTCTATTTCTTATATAGCAATCTGTATTGCTTAGGCCCATAGATTCCTAGGAACATTGTTGCTAAGCAAAATCACATGGGCCATCTCTTGAAGAACCTTATTCTTCCTCTTAACTACTCCATTTTGTAGAGATGTCCTAGGAGCCGAAAACTCATGGGAGATGCCAACACTATTGCAATAGGTTTCAAACATGACATTCTTAAATTCCCTCCCATGGTCACTTCTAATCCGTTTTATACTTTTAATGTTTGAGTTCATTTCATTTTGAATTTTAATACAAAGCATTTTAAACTTGTCAAAAGTTTTGGATTTTTCTCTAAGAAAATATGTCCATGTGAACCTAGAGAAATCATCTACATAAACAAAAATGTATTTCTTTCCACCTAAACTCTCAGTTTGCATAAGACCCATAAGATCTATGTGGAAAAGCTCTAGGGGCTCCTTGGTGGAGAGATACTAGCTCTTTTTGTGCATGCTTTTAGTTTGTTTTCCTTGTTGGCAAGGTTCACAAACGTCATTGGCTTTCTTCCCAACCTTGGGAAGGCTACGCACACAATTGAACTTATTTAGGATTCATAAATCTCTAAAGTTCATATGGCCAAGTCTTTCATGCCACGACTCGATTTGCTCATCCATGGACACATTGTTTGAGACTATTCTAGCTTCAAGATAATAACGCTAGATCTCATACCTTTCAACAAGGTTTGTCCATCGGGCTTTAGGATTTAGCAATCATCTTTGCTAAATAGGACGAAATATCCTTCATCACTTAGATGAGAAATGCTTATCAAATTGGCATTCAAGCCATCAACAAATAACACATTGGACAAGGAGGGTAATCCGGGAACAGAAATGGTTATTTTCCCTATGACTCCCTTTTTGGATCCATCACCAAAGGTGACACATTCTTCTTCCTCCATAACAAGAGTTTCAAAGAAACTCTTGTTTCCCGTCATGTACCTAGAGCACCCACTATCTAAATACCAAAAGTTAGAAGAATTTGTCTTTAAGGCAATTTGAGCCACATGGCAAACATTTTGATTCTTTCTAACCCACATAGGTAAAACATTTTCTTTCCTAGTGGTCTTTGGTACATGGGCTGTCCTAGGATCATGCAAATCAATCTTATTATTCCTAGGAACATGCATCATGGCTTTATTGTTTTTCTTCTCAATCATGCTTCTAATTTTACACATTTTAATATAACAAAAGCACCTTGGTCTAATATGACCATCAAAACCACAAAAATGACATATATGAATGAAATAAGGAATCATACCATGTCCTTGTGCCTGCATGGGAGCCTTCCTTTGTCTTTGTGGTTGTCTTGGTTGTTGATTAGAATTTCTCCTTCTTTATTGTTGACAAAGACTTGGTTGCATCCAAGGTTGATCTTGCATGATTGAACTTTTCCCTTTTTGAGCCATTTGTTGAGGAATGTTGGCTTGAGGTTGCCTTCTTGGCGCCACCTTCACTTGTGCACTTTTAGAACATTGTCTTAGATCTATCTTCTTCCTAGGAGTTTGCATCGGTAAAGCTTCTTTGTTGCCCAAGCTCTTGACAAACACGGTCTTCTTAGAGGAGAAGGTCTCATTACCATCTTCAAACTCAAGACCTCCACTTCTTACTGGCTTGAATTATTCCTCATGGAAAAGAATGATGGAATCCCACATATGTCAAATTCATGACCTATACAATGCCTACCTGGGAAAAATGAAGAACATTCTTCATTGGTGCTGTTCCTATAGCGCTTTTGAACAGTGACTCAACAACGCCAAAGCTCTATTCTCTCGGGAAAACAGAGTGTTGCTGTATATGGCGCTATACATACATCACTTTGTACAGTGACTGTACAATGACCCAACAGTGACCAATTTAAATATATTATGTATGTACAACGCCTATCCCAAGCCTCACTAGGTCTCATATAGGCGTTGTTCGAACAGCGCCCATCAGAATGATGCATCCTAAATGCCTAAATGTGACACGACAATAAACAACACAAGATGCAATCATATGGGCAAGCATGAAGAGAGATTAAAGAACATTAATGCACCTAAAGAACACACACAACATACAAGATAAACATATATGCATGAGTTGTGTGTGTGTGCAACTACATGTCTTTATTTGCAAGTAAGCACTTAGAAATTTACTTTTGGAGTGCTTCTTCTCTTGAGGTCTTGAGAGCCTAAGCTACCCTTACATCAAAACCCCAATTTATGGTTTGTCCACGAAATAAGCCAATCAATAAATAAGACCTTACAAATTACATTTATATATATATATATTATATACTTTCATACTTTATTATTATTATCCATAATATATCATGTTATTATAATTGTTTTGTAATTAGGGGTATTTTGGTCAAAATACAGTTAATTCCATTCCATTAAGTTGTTAACCAAACAAAATAATACTAATTCATATACTAATTCTACAGTCCCAACCAAACAAAGGAATCAGCTTTCTATTCCTTTTCATTCTGATTTCCATTCCGATTACTATTCCATCATGGTAACCAAACGCCACCTTAGTTCTTACTATCTCTATCATCTTCTATTCTTCTTCTTCTCCATTTCACATTTTTAAAACTCATCAACCAAATATTTATATTTGGGTTTTAAAATCTTTTACTTTTATATTTCAAAAATAAGAAACTTTTACAATTATAAATCTAAAACAAAAAAAAAAAAAAAAAACAAAAAACAAAAAACAAAAAAAAACTTTTTTTTTTTTAATAACTATTACAATATGAGTGTACATCAAACAATACATGTACGCTCTAGATATCTACTCAAGAGATAAATACTCCAACAAATCGGGAAGAAAACTCCCTACACATGTTTGTAAAATGCATATGGTGGGATTTGAAGCCCTCACCAATGTGGAAGGGAGGTGCACAATCACCTGTACTAAGAGGTGATGTGAAAAAAAAAAAATTTATATTTTTCGAATCAGAATAACTGAATGGTCCACTGGATTCATTGACCTCCATTGTAATCTTTATAAAAATAAATCAATTATGTGATATCTCAATCAAAATGGTCCAATATAATTTCTGTCAATAAAAATCTCCTCAATTTGTAGGCAACCCTAGACTTAAAACAAGCCATCTTCGTTGCTCATCTAGCCTTATTAATTTATTATTTAGTAGTGGATTAATTCTTGTGTAAGTTGAAACTAAAACAATACATATACAGATGGCAGGAGATATCTACTTCCGTAATACCAGAAAGAAACTCTACACACAAACTTGTAAGTGCTAAGAGGTAATGTGAGTCTAGTTTTGTGTAGTTAAACATTAGATTTTATCATTGTCATATGTGAAATCTGTGAACATAGTCGATGAAATTTAACACTGCAATTGTTAAATTGAACCTTCAAAGTTAAAAAGATTTAAAGGGAAATATCAAATATGTGATGAAAGATAGATACCTTTATTATCTTGCTAGTTGGGTCCAAAAAATCCAATTATATAATTTATGTGTGTGTGTGCCCGCACATAATTCTCTTCAAGAGTATAAGTCAAGTGTTATACATTTGTAGCCCTTCGCTCTTAAAGCTTTGGGGATGTCGAAAAGTGCTCTAATCATGATCAAATCCAATCATTTAAATCTACCTTACAACATTAACTTCATTAATGGTTTATCATAGAAATAAGACAATCACAAAGTAGTGGAACTTATAGTGATAAGTAAATTATTTTTTTCAAAAACAAATGTGTAGATTGATGTATTCATGAGTTTTTTTATTGTTGACAAAAATCATGTATGTTATTATCAGCAAACATTTAGTAAAAAGAGATTATTATATGTTTGACATATTAAATATTTCACATTTGGATCAAAAAATAATATGAGGTTTTTTTTTTTATAAAAATATTGGGTGTACTAATAATTTAAGAGGGTTAACATATAAAATGTATTAAAATAAATATATTAATTTCAGTAAGGGTATTATTAACATTAGAATGAGTTCTTATAGTAATGATTTTAATTTTAAATTTTAGAAATGAGTGTACTTATAAAATGAATGTGTAAATCGTATTTACAGGTGACAATATCGACACCCATTCAAAAATTCATACAATTTAATTTAAAAAGTTTTCATGTACGTTGTAATTTCATAAAAATACGAGTAATACATAAAACGATTTAGTTGAAAATATGTTGAATACTTCATTTGTAGCATAATTACAAAACATATTCTATGTATCTATAGTTTGCTAGATATTAAACCTGAGAAACAAAATATAATAATTATATTTTAAATAAAATCGATCTAATCTAAAAGGAAAAAGCATCACATACGATAAAAATCACAATAAATAATATTATGATTAAGATTTAAGGGCGTTGATTTGTGAGAGATGACAAAATTAAAAATAGAGACAAAATTTTATGGTAGTTTACAAAGTAAAAAAATTGATATTTAATTTTTTTTTTTTAGTTATAAGTGAAAATTTTTAACTTTCTAAATTAAGTAATTTTAGGATTATTTGACTGATTTTATTACTTAAAAAATCAAATAAAACAAGTTTATGAGACCCATCCATTAATAACATTTGCTAAGGGAAAGAATCAAACATGCCCTACTAGGGATGTCAAAAATCCCCATGGGTACGGGGACCCACCCCATTTGGGGCGGGTTTGGTACATGTTAACTGGGGTATGGGGCGAGGATGAGATTTGATTTTAAAACCCAATTAATTTTAGGGCGGAAAATAGTATTTTGGTCCCCGCCCCATACCCCAATTAACATGTTATATGGATGATTAAGAAACAATAAACATAGTTATGTTACAATATTCAATCTTTATTTTCTTTTGGCAGATTTAATTATAACGATTTTATATTTCAATTTCATTTTTATTGAAAAAGAATAGTGAAATATTCATATGTTTGGTAATTTAGTTTGTGGTAGACTTACTATGAATTAAAGCTTATTTACTTTTTTAACTAATTTTTTTCTTTAATCATTTAATATTTTTATAGACCGATTGACATTTGTGATTATGGCTTACAATATAAGGTGTATCATTATTAATGTTGTCTTAATCAAACGGGGTGAGGCAAGGTGGGACGGGTATCGAGAGCCTTGTCCCCAAATGTGGATTCCCCATCCCCGCCCAAGTTGGGAATGAGGCAGAGATAGGAATCCTATTTATATTTGGGTTTGGGGAATGAGAATGGTATCCCCATCCCGTACCCGCCCTATTAGAGTGCATTTTTGCTCACCCCCTTTCAAGGGGGGTTAGCATTACCCCACTCCCATGTGTTTACCCCCCTCCCATACACATGATATGAGCCTATGGAGAGTAAAATTATCTAAAAATTTACTCTTCTATGACACATGTCATCCATTTAAGAGGGGGTAATGGTTATCTCCCTTAAAGGGGATAAGCAAAAGTATTCTCATCCCATTGACATCCCTATGCCCTAAATTATCACATCACAACACGTGTCGCAAGAAAGTACGAAAGTTGCAAAGTTGAATGGCACTTGTATCATTGTATAATTCTATGTATGTGTCTCAACTCTAGCTTTCCTTCCTCGCTCGAAAAAAAAAATTTAAAGAAAAAAAAAAAGCAAAAAAAGTTGGAGATCCAGATTCAATGTCCACCGTCTATTTCAGATGATGGACAGTAGGGATCTAAATCAAAACCAAATCCAAAAAGAAAAAAAAAATTGAAAAGAAAAAAATTTCACTTGTAGATTAACATCAAACCACACAAATCAATCCCTAGTTTATCATCATCATTACCAGGAAAAAAAAAAAATCCCCATTTCAGTAAAATTCATCCCCAAACACAAAAAATCCATCCCAGTTCGTCATCATCCTCATCAATCTCAAACATCAACACCAATCTCAAGCGATTATTTACTTTTACAATTAGAAATTTAAGAAAAAATAATCAAAAAAAGAAAAGAAAAAGAATTTTATGGATGGAGATCCAATCCCCACCCAATCTGGAGATTGGATTGGATCTCCATCAAGCCGTCATTCCAGACCGGAGCCTTTGTAACCATTGCCTTCCATCTCCATCATTCCAGATCATTGCCTTCCATCTCCATCATTCCAGACCACTGTCGTCCATCTCCTCTTCCCGTTGTTCATCTCCATCGCCACCACTCCCCGCTGTCTCAAACACCATCACTATTATCAAGCACCACCAGGTTCAAACATCACCATAGATATCAAAACCCCAAACCACCGCATGCCTTCCCTCGCCACATCAAACCCCACCACCAAGATCAAATCGTCAAACACAACCACCATTTTCATCAAAAACAACCACCAAAATCGTCAAACATCAAAATCCATGGTGGAGTTGAAAATCCGGGGAGGAGAACGCAACCTCATGCTAACTTTTCCGGGAGCGCCTCCTCCTTCCCAGATCTGGTGAGGCAACAAGGTTTTTTCTTACTTTTTCCTCCTTCCCAGATCTGGTGATTGCAACGATGATGGCGGAGGCAAAACTTTTCTTTACTTATTTATTTATCTAATTATTTAACTCTTTTTTATGGAATCTAACTTTTTTTTTAATAATTTTTTTAAAAAAAAAAGAAGTTTTGTTTTCCACCGTCCATCTCACAATTTGTTTTTCTTTAAATTTAATTGTTTTTTTGTGTGTTTTTTTTTAAAATTTATTTTATTAATTGGATCTCCAAATTTAAAATTTTTATTTTTTTATATATAAGAATCATTAAACTTAACTGACGGTGGACTCATAATTTTTTTTTTTTTTTTTTTTTGATATATATAAACCAAACCAGAACATTACAACCAGGAAAACAGGGAACAAAGTCTTTGCAAAGAACTAAAATCTAATCTTAAGAACTCACTAAACGAAGAGAAAGCTGCAAATGCAAGCTCAAGAGCAAACGAGTTTCCAGATTTGGAAACCGCTAAACACTTAATAGCGCCAACATCAGAGAGCAACAATTTAATATCATTCATGATATATTTAGATTCCCCTACAATAGGGACTGAATCATTAAGAAATGGAACCAAATAAGAAGAAACCACATCAACAAAATCAATTTTCAGATCATAGAAAGCAGCCAACTGAAGACCTTCCCTCAGAGCAACCAAATCGCCCATAGCAGCTGAAACCAAACCTGGCAGCAAATTCGCTCTGGCAGCAACAACCAACCCCTTATCATCTCTAATAACTGTCCCAATACCAATTGACCTTCCATTTTTACGAAAAGCAACAGCTGTATTCAATTTCAGTCGACCTGGAGGAGGGGGCAGCCAATCCAAACCACCACTGATAACAGCATTGGAAGAGAGAACAACTGCAGCAGAATTAGACTTCAGAAAATCTGCTAAAAGAACCAAAGCACCAGACAAAACCAATTCTGCAGGTTTACTAATCCCTTCAAAATTAAACTTATTCCTATTAGCCCAAATAGCATAAGCAATCACATAAAAACTGCCCAATTCTTCAACAGAAACAATTGAAGAAACAAAAATAAAAACATCAAAAGCTGAAATCTGATCCACGCCATCCAAAATACCAGCAAAAGAAGACAGACGCCAGCACTTTCTGGCTACTTTACACCAGAGAATAGCATGATCTAAAGATTCAACCAAGAAACCACACCTATTACACCTACATGAATCCACCACTTTTCTTTTCCACAGATTTTGAAGAGTAGGGAAGGCATTCCAGCATACTCTCCAAACATAAAGTTTTACTTTAGGAGGGATTTTTAACCTCCATAAAGTCTTCCACCACCTCTGAACCTGATCTGAAGAAGAAGAAGAAACACTCACCTCTTGTTCAATAGCCATTCTGTAACAGCTATTAACTCCATTTTTATCAAAGTGCCAAGCTAGAAAATCTTCACCTCCGTGCCAACTTATCGGAATAGACAACACCAACTCCTTATCTCCAGCTAAAAGAAACCTATCCAGCTTCTCTACATCCCACCAACGACGATTACTACTTAACAAATCTGCCACAAAAAGATCAATTCCAGGATCCGGCGTAACTGTCCTAAAAGAAAAGGGCCTAGGGATCCACCTATCCTTAAAAACTCTAATATTCTTTCCATCCCCCACCACCCACTTTAAACCTTTCGACAGTAACTCTTTCCCCCACAAAATGCTACGCCAAATGTGAGAAATTCCAGGCTTCGCTGCCACCTGCAGAAAATCCTCCCGAAAAAAATACTTCGCCTTCAACAACCTAGCAACCAAAGACTCAGGATTGTTGAAAATCCTCCAAGCTTGTTTAGCTAACAAGGATTGATTAAACAAAGATAAATCTTTAAAGTCCAGCCCACCTTGACACTTTGGATGACAAAGAGCTTTCCAATTCACCCAACTTATCTTCCTTTTCCCTTCTCTAGACCCCCACCAAAATTTAGAATACATAGAATTCAATTCTTTACACAATCCCACCGGAAGCTTGAACAAACTCATCGCATAGTTTGGGACAGCCTGAGCAACTGCCCTAATTAATACCTCCTTTCCTCCGAAAGAAAAGAAATTATCCTTCCATCCTCTAACCTTCTTCCAAACTCTTTCCAAAATATCATTAAACAATAAACGTTTATTCCTACCTACCAAAGTAGGTAACCCAAGATATTTATCATGAGTACTACTAACCTCAACACCAAGCAAATTATAAATATCGTCTTTAACACAAGCAACCACATTATCACTAAATGTTAACTTGCTTTTCTGAAAATTAATTTGCTGACCTGAACCTCTAGCATACACATTCAAAATATCACTAATTTTATCACAACACTCCCTCGTAGCCCTACTAAACAAAATACTATCATCGGCAAACAACATATGACTAATGAGAGGACCTCCTCTACCACATCTTACTCCTAAACCCCTACCATTATTTTCTGCACACGAAATCAATCCCGAAAAAGCCTCAGCACATAAAATAAACAGGTAGGGAGACAAAGGACAGCCCTGACGAAGTCCTCTAGAAGGGGTCACTACACAAACCGACTTCCCATTGAGTAAAAAACTGAGAGAAGAAGAACTAATGCAGTCCAGAATAAGCTCTACTAATCTAGAGGGGAAATTCATTTTCCGCATAACATACTCTAAAAATTTCCACACAACACGATCATAAGCTTTACTCATGTCTAATTTGATTGCCATCCACCCCTTTTTTCCACTTTTCTTCCTAGCCAACGAGTGAAGCGTCTCAAAAGCAATAATTACGTTATCAAAAATCTGACGACCAGGGACAAAAGCCGACTGATGAACAGAGATAATATTCTGAAGATAAGGTTTTAACCTATTAGCTATAGCCTTGGTAACAGTCTTATACATAACTCCACATAATGCAATAAGCCTAAAATCCTTAATATCTACAGGATTCACAATTTTCGGAATTAACACAACAGAGGTATTATTAAAGTCCCTAACTAAATCAAACCCATTCAATATACTCAGGCAGACCCTAGTAAAATCATCACACAATATATGCCAGAATTTTTGAAAGAAGATAGCCTGAAACCCATCTGGGCCAGGAGCTTTAGTCGGGCTAAGAGCAAATAATGCTAACCTGACATCCTCAGCTGTAAAGTCCTTGCTCAGCTCTGCTCCCTGCACCTGATCAAAACTAGAGCTAATCCTCTCTGAAGCCAAGCTAACCTCCAAAGTGCTGGGAGAAGAAGATTGAAACAGAGAGTGAAAAAACTCCTTCACCACTCGAGCCATTCCTTCTTCCGTTACCTCAGCACTTCCCTCCTTATTAATCAGACAGTGGATTGAATTTTTCTTCTTCCTTGCTGAAGCCCTGGCATGGAAATATTTCGTATTTTTGTCACCCGCCTCCAGCCAGCCAACCCTCGAACGCTGCTTCCAAAATAATTCCTCACAACCCAGAAGATCTTCCACTGACTTTTCTAACCCCTTAATTTCGGCCATAACTCCATCTTGCTCACAATACTTATATAAGTTCTCTATCTTCCTATTTTTAAATTCTAACTGGGTACTAAAATTGCGAAAACGAATTTTACTCCATCCTGACAGATTATCAGCACAAAGACGAAGCTTCAGCAGAAAATCTTGAGCCGACAAAGAAGGACCCCGTTCCTTCCAAGCATTCAATATGACCCTGCCAATATCCTCCTCCTTTAACCAGAATGTTTCAAAACGAAAACCAATATTCCTGCTCTTCAAAACCGGCCTGGACCTTGAAAACTTCAAATAAATCGGACGATGGTCAGAGAAATGAAAGCCTAAATGTTCCACCTTAATGAAAGCAAACCTTTCCCTCCAACCGAAACTTGCAAAAAACCTGTCTATACGTTCCTGAATATTACACTGGTCGTCCCGTTTATTGTTCCAAGTAAAACGCGGACCCGAACACCCTAAATCAAGCAAATCGCACTTATCTACAGCCTTACGAAACCGAATCATACCAGCAATATCCTTGTCAGAACCACCCAATTTTTCATTCATACATAACACCTCATTGAAATCCCCTCCACAGACCCAAGGCAAACTATCAACCTCCCTCAACCTATTCATTAACGCCCACGAATTCACTCTCTTGGGAGGAGAAGGATCCCCATACATTCCCGAAAACCTCCACATAAACCCATCCTCCATTTGAATCCTAACATCTATATGCCCAACTGAATAAGAATTGACCATAACCGAAATATCTGTCTTCCACAACAACATCAAACCTCCACTGCAGCCAATACTATCCACCCAAAAAACCTCATAACCTCCTAAATTATTTCTAAACTTCGCTGCCTTCCCACCTGATAGCTTAGTTTCTGACAAGAACACCAAATCAGGAGAATACTTCGACAACAGCCTCTTCAAGGCTGAAGATGTTCGGGGATTCCCCAACCCCCGAACATTCCAACTAATACAACTCATCTCTCCTAGCGGGCCTGTTCACCAGACTCCACCAATTTATTTTCAACCAACACAATCCCTGACTGACACACTCTCTTATTAAGATCACTCTCCCCTGCCAAACCGACACATAATTTTCTTTTTCCAAATTGGACTTCCCACCGTTTTAAAGAACTTGCAAGAACTCCCTTCAGCTTAACAGTCTTCTGAGAAGAGTTAGAATAATTCCCCAAGCCAGATCTTTTCCCAACAATATCAAAAGAAGACTTACCAGGAGACACCGAACCACTTCCCTTTAAACACTTCTTCCCCTTCATGCTAACAGTTTGCAAATTTCTAAACAAACAAGGCTGCTTACTCGACGAAAAATCTGCCTTTTGAGCTCTAGCTAATCGTTTCCAGTTTCTACCGATAGGCTTCAGACCTCTTTCTTTCTCTTACGGAATTGATTGAGCAACCAACATCTGATCTTCTAAAATCTCCTTAACAGAACTTGGGCTCTCCTGTAGAGAAGTTGGATCAGACTCCTCATCAATCAACTTATTACACAACACACCAGGCCCACCTATTTCCGTTCCCAAGAGCAAAAGCTGTGTACCACTTAACATACCCTCTTCATTTGGGCCTTCCTCCAACGGCCCAAACACCAAAGACGACCCTAATCCACATAATTTGACCCGACTAGAAGAAGAAGAAATATATGTTGCTGCCTTTGAATGTCTCTCTAAGTCGGTCAGATCTTTAACCAGAGCTAACCCCATTCCAGAACTCACTGACTGTAAACCTCCTTCCTTCTCCCCTTGCCGTATTTCTGCAGAACCCAAACTAGATAAACCAGCTTCTGTACCTGCTCGCCTCCCCTCCAATCGATTATTAAACTTCAATCTGCCATCATCTTTCTGTTCCAATCTCTGTTTCTGACGATCAACAACAATAGCCCTCATCCAAGACCCAAATTTCGATGAGTCCCCCTTCAAAGCTTCAGCTTTAGCATCTTCATCCAAACATTCCTTACTAAGATGCCCTATTCTGCCACAAACGTAACAAAACTCAGGAAGGCGCTCATATTTTAAGCTCACCATCACTATAGACCCCGACTTATCCAATTTCAGACGAAGCCAACGTCTCAAAGGCTTCATAATATCCAATTGAACCTTAACCTTTAGATACTTCCCCCAACAATCCTTTGATTCTGACGGGATCTCAATCACCCTACCTATCTGATCAGCCATCCACTTAGCTGTCCTTCTATTCATACAACTAATCGGGACATCATGAATTTGAATCCAAAACTCCACCTTATTAAATCGCAGATGTGAAATACTTCCCTGCCCTTCTGGCTTCTCCAAAACGATTAAGCTCTTATCAAAGTGCCAAGGACCTCGATTCCAGATTCTATTTCTCTCTTCTTGATTAGAAAAGTGAAACATAAAAATATTAACCCCAACTAATTCTACCTCAATCCTACTAAACGGACTCCAAAGCTGATCGATTAACTGAATAAAAGCCTCTCGATTAACCCTTTTACCCGAAAGAATCTTCCCAACCAGACATAAATCCACTTCCACCTCTCCTTCTCGACCCTCCTCTTCAGACCTCTCAAAAATATCTCCATCTACATCCGATAACGAAAGATTCGCGTACAGCTTATCAATTTCTGAATCCACCATCGCAATCACCACGAAAGATTAGAAACCCACTGTGAATTTTGAACTCTACTTCAGAAGAAGACAACTACTCAAGAGACCAAACTACTTTTACAACCCTTATTTTGCTTTCTAAACGAGAGAGAGAAAATAAGGAGAAAAGACAGAAAAAATTATTATTATTATTATTAGTATCTCGACTCATAATTTTTGATAACATAGAAACCAATCCGGTAAAAAAATAAATAAACGAGTAAAAAGTAGATAATTAAAAAAACATTGGTTCTCAAATGATAATCAATAATGATAATATCCCTAATATTAAAAAAAAGGGATATTATTATTTTCCACCCTCACTTATGAGGTATTAGACGTTTTGCACCCTCTTGTTTTGGTATTGGCCATTTTCCACCCTAACATTTCATTTAATAGTCAATCTCCACCCTTTTTAACAAAATCGTTAACTTGACTTTATGTATGTGAGGGTAATAAAGTAAATTAGTTGTATTTATGATTTAAAACAAATTTAAAGAAGGGCAAAATAGTAAATAAGCATTAAAATAAATTAAAATAAAAACCATTTTCTCTCTCCTTATCATCATCTTCACCGTTTCTCTGGCTTTTCACCATTTCTATGTTTTCTCACTTTTCTCCACCTCTCATCTCTCTCTCTCTCTCTCTCTCTCTCTCTCTCTCTCTCACCCACACCCACACACCATTCACCACCGATCTCCACCCCAATCTCTCTCTTTCTCTTAAAAAAAATTAAAAACCAATCACCAATTCACCTCCCAATCTCCCATCTTCAAATTAAGAGAAAAAAAAAAAAGGGAGTCTCATTCCCATCTCTAGATCAGACCCCATCTTCAAATCAAGATTCCTCATCTCTCTCACCTTCTCCTACTTCTTCTCTTACAAATCTGATTTAAGGTTTAGGTTTTGTATTTGTGTTTGATTGGTGTGTGTTAAGGTCTGGAAAATGTTTTAGATTTCTGGAAATTGTTTTGACTTTTTTTTGAAAAAAAAATTGATAAAGGTTTTTTGAAAAAAAATTTGATAAAGGTTTATTGAAATCTTTGTTGTTCTTTACATGTTTAATTTTATTTTTTTTTTAAATTTATCTTTGGATTTGGTGGATCTGGGCTTGGTTTGGCGATAATTTTGTATGTGTTGTTAAAGAAAAATAAAATAGAAAAGAGAATCGAAATTGCTTTTTGGTGTTAGTGATGATGAATTGTTTTTTTCTGGGTTCTGGGTTCTGGGTTCTGGGTTCTGGTGTTGTTAATGAATGATGATGGCGGTTTGGGTGTGATGGTGATGATGAAGGTCAGGTTATAGGTTCTGCAGGTGTGTTGATGATGATTTTCTGGGTTTGGTGGTGTGTTGATGATTTTTTTTGGGTTTGGTGGTGTGTTGAATGTTGATATTTTTTTTCTGGGTTTGGAAACTTTGGACAATAATGGTGATGAAGTTGTTGAATTTTTTTTTCCTGATTATCTCCACCATCCATCTCTGATATAGACGGCGAAGATTGAAACTGGTGATGTTGTTGATGATCAGAAGTTGAATTTTTATTTTTTATTTAAAAAAAAAAAACAAAATTAAAAACTGAAGAAGAGAGTTAGAAGGGTATATTAGTATTTTTGTTAATAAGTTAACAGAAGTTAACAGAAGGTGGATTTTGACCATTACTCAAACTAGAGGGTGCAAAATGACCAATACCTCATAAGTGAGGGTGGAAAATAATAATATCCCTAAAAAAAAATAGGGAACAAGTAGTGGGCCCACCCTAATAACCCACGAGTGAAAAAACTCG
Source organism: Acer campestre (assembly GCA_954870605.1). Classification (NCBI taxonomy): domain Eukaryota; kingdom Viridiplantae; phylum Streptophyta; class Magnoliopsida; order Sapindales; family Sapindaceae; genus Acer; species Acer campestre. The sequence continues at coordinate 11,020,854 of OX940806.1, read as the reverse complement.
TCACGTGTGAAATTCACGTGTCAGTCTACGAGTCGAAGTCACTGTACATTTGCGGTACCACCGACAGGTGGGTACCATTTTCTGATAATGTGTGAATTTAAGGCTCCAGCATGTGGTACGATACCGGTCCAACCAGTCATCCTACCGGATATTACCGGTAATCCTCAATACCTGTTAAAAATTAAAAAAAATAATAAATTATTTTATTTCCTTTTTAAAAACATTAGCGGTCAAGATCTTATAAAACCACACTTTAATACCAAATACCACCTCTCTCTGCTTTTGCTGTAGTTCAAAGCTTTTGTTATTGTTGTCTCTGTCTCTGGTTCCATGTGAAGTGGTGGGTTTGTGATCTTTGCTGGTGTTTGTAATTGTATGGTTGTTGGGAATTTGGTTTGAAATTTTAAAGCTTTTTTTTTTTTTTTTTTTTTTTTTTTTTGAGTGAAAAATGGAGAGAGATTTCTTGGGTTTGAGCTCTAAAGAACCATTAGCTGTGGTCAAGGAAGAGGTCAACACTGATGGGTGCAAAGAGATAGGTGTGCATGTTCTTCTCATTTGCTTCTTTTTTTATTTATTTTTATTTTACTTTTTCTTATGTTACTGCTTTTTATTGGCTCATGTCTTCTTTTGTTGTTCCAATTTGAGTCATATCTGTTTTTAATACTTCATTTTTACTTTTTGGTTGATTTCGAAATTTAACTTCTTTTTGTGATTTTTTTTTCCTTCTAATTTTTAGTTGCATAAATGGTTAAATTAAATTATACAGATTACATGTAAATGGAAATAGTCAATGGCTTGTTGGGATTGATTAAATTCCATTGTAAGAAGTCGCTTGTATAGTTTTAAAGTAATTTCTTTGCATAAGTTAAAACAAAAAAAAAAAAAAAAAAAAAAAACAAAAAAAACTCAATTGTAGTTACAGTGCGTTAAATTTTGGTTGTTTTTCTTTTTCTGGGTTGTTGAATGTTTATTTTCAATGCAGAACTATTCCTATGTATAATTACATGATAAAGATGTAAATATAATGCAAACAACCGAATAATTTTGAACTGGACACAGCCAGTAGTTTATATTTATTAATTTTGGAGTTTCGACTTAATTGTTGATAGAAATTAAGTGTTGTAGGAGTTAAATATGCATTGTTTCCAACTGAAAGATCGATCGATCGATCACGGTGTATTTAAACTGAGCAGTCTTTGGTTTTGGTGTTTGGAATTGTAGGATTTGCTAGAGGGTCAGGGGTACAATGGCCCTTTTCCAACAAGTTCACTGCAGTTCCTCATTTCATGACTTTTAAGGTTGCTCAAGAAGATAAGACTAGAAAGATTATATCTGATCCCCTGGTGTCCTCAGGATTCATGCCTATCCCGACTGCCGATGCATATGACCCTAGCAAAAGACGATCAACGGCTGAAATTCAGGTTTGGTATTTTTCCTACTTTTGCATTCAAGGTTGTTGGAGACTAAAGTCAAGAATTCTAGCTGAGTCTAAATTGACTGTGTGTGTATAATTTGCCACACATAGAGGTCATCTTTCTTTTTGCCCATATTGATAAATTGATTGGTGTATCAGCTAGGTCCAGTTTCTGTTACCAAAAACTGATATTATATATTGTGTTTCCTCCATTTTTTTCATTATATAAAAATCCGTCCATCACGATAGGCAAGGTAGCACTCATATTTCATTGACAGCTTATTCTGTGCAACGTGATGCGCAGAGTGTTCATCATCCTCATGATGTAAAGACATTTCCAGTGAACCAAGCAATTTCAGGTTCTGTCAACAACCACCCTTTCTTCAAGAATCATTTTGTTACAGTTGGTCAGAATTTGAGCGAGGCTAATAACATGAAGCAACAATTACTTGGAGGAATTCCTGTTGCTTCTTCAGATTCAAGTCTTGCCACCTTTGGTTCTGTTGGCGGAGGAATCACCGAGCAATGGTAATTGATATACAAATATGCTTCAATATGTATACTCTCAAATGCAATTTCAGAAGAAAAAAAAATGAATGTTTCAAACCATGTTTTCTAGCAACGGTGTCAAAACCCATGTGCCTCCTGCTCAATTGACGATCTTTTACGCGGGTACAGTGAATGTTTATGAGGATATCTCCCCTGAGAAGGTTCCCTTTCTCTTGCTCTTAGATATCAGTTGCCTATTGGATCAATCGTAAGCATATAACTTACTTTTGATATCTTCTCCAGGCTCAGGCTATTATGTTATTGGCTGGGAACGGGTATTCCATAGCCCCGAATGCTGCACAGCCAAAAATTCAAGTCCAGGCACCTAGCTCAAAGCCAGCTGCAGTTAATGGTGTTACAGTGAACCAACCCGTAAATGCTCCACCTTGCACTGGTCTCCCAAGCCCAATGTCTATTTCTTCACATACTGGTACTCATTCAGGGAGCGGATCTACTAGTACCGAAGAAATGATGGTTGTTAAAACCACAGGTCCTGTTTGTAAACTGGAACCTTCAAAAACAGTGAATGCAGTGGGATCAGTCGCTGCAACATCTACGATGCCTGCTGGTATGATGTTTTATTATTGAAGGGTAGAGTTCTAATGTCTTGGTTTCTAATATATCTCTGATTTTAAATGAACTATTAGTTATAGATGATTTTTTCATTATCCATGCATACCATAGTTGGTGTGCAATGGAACGTTTGTAAATACTGTAAATATTGGAAACCTTTCGAGTCATCCTAGAAAATAATATTTGTTGAAACAATCATTTTGAGTTGTGATGGGATCATCAAAACATCAGTAGAGTGCTTTTTATATTCAGCTTATAAATTGGCCCATTTCAATATGTTTATTTTTGATTATCTGGAATATTACTAACCTGACTTGTCTAATTTGTTTGCCGTGTATGAAGGATCCTCAAAATTCTATGCAGCCTTTCCACAGGCTCGAAAAGCTTCCCTGGCTTCATTTTTGGAGAAGCGTAAGCAAAGGTCCGATGTTATAAAAGATGATTTAAACAAATTGTTATTTAATTAATTTCACCATAGTCATTTGAAGTTGTTTTCTTGCATAATACAGGGCGATGAATGCAGCACCATATGTTGCCAGCACAAAATCCCCGGAAAGCAATGACATGAATATCTCAGCAAGCAAGGCGGGGTAAACGTAATGCAATGACATCAAATTAGTAGGTTAATTTGCAAATTTAAGTATTATGTTAAATTATTTTAAGCAAATGGCTTTTGTTTATCTGTAGAAACCGAAACGACTCCTTGTTTGATCTAAGTTTAAAACTTAGTTGCTTATATATTGTTTTTGTAGGGTTTTTCCATATAATTATTTTGTTATAATGTGGATTATGACAATTGAGTACACATTGTAACCATTTATACTGCATATGCATGCCTTTCTCTTTCATCAATCTCCTCCTTGTTTGCCTTGTGAAATAATATTGATCTTTGTTAAAATCAAGACCCACCAAGGAGATAAAAGGATGGTTTGCCCTACAACATCCATAAATTACTAGGATATTATAGCTAAGAAAGATAGATCTGAAACTAGCAAGTCAGGATGTAAACTTGATCTTGTCAAGAAATTTCCAATTGAACTATTTGATTTCAAAAAGCCATAAAGGGTTAATTTATGTTATGATTTGAATTTTTAACCTATTCTTACAATAGTTTGAAACATTTCCTGATACCCAATATAGAGTCCAGATTTAGAGATATAAACTAAGGGGGTTGTATTCGATCAAGATTTGATTGGAATCTATAGGATTTTAGAAAAAGTTGCGATAATGGCATCTCTTAAAACTGTATGTACACACTTTTCGTAATCACATCCCTCATAATTTTTAAAAATGTTTTATCCTTTTTTTAATTATATTGTATTGAATCATATATATATATAATAATAATAGAGTTTCACCAGCGCCACATGTCACCGTATAAGGGGTTTGGAATTAAATATAATCAAATATTCTTAATATCTTCTATTATTAAGCTTTGAATTTAAATTGGTTATTCATCTTATTATTATTGATTGCTATTATTCTATATTAATAATCATATATATAATAATAATATCATATATATATATATATATAATAATAGAGTTTCACCAGCGTCACATGTCGCCGTATGAGGGTTTTGGAATTAAATGTAATCATACGCCACGTAATAATAGAGTTTCACAGCGCCACATGTCGTCATATAAGAGCTTCATAGCGCCACATGTCGTCTTATAAGAGCTTTGGAATTAAATATAATCAATCAAATATGATTGTTCCTAATATATTCTATTATTAAATGCTTTTTTCATTTCTTCAAAATAATAAAGAAATAAATACTACAATTAAATCAATTTAGTAAATAATAATAATAATAATAATAATAATAATAATAATAATAATAAAAGCAAATAAATAATAATCCTTTCCTATTCAACTTTAACGTGGAGTATATTGGATTCTTAAATTGCCAAGCTAAATTCAAGGAATTAAAACAATAATTTTTATTTGATTAATGACAGTGGTTTTGTAGACTTAATTATTTAAATCATCCTCTCTCTCTCTCTCTCCCATTTATGCCTTCTCATCTCCCTCAATTTTCTCTATAAAAACCATCCAAAATCTCATATTTTTTTCTATCCCATTCCATTGACTTTCTCAACAAACTCAAAACAAGCGGTGGAGAATTGGATGCCATTGGGTGGTAAGAGGAATTTCTATAGATTTTTTTTTTTTTTTTTTTTTTTAATCTCATGTTTTTTCCATCTCAGCCTATTGACTCTCCCTCACGAGCAAACTCAAAACAAGCGGTGGGGAATTTGATGGCGTGACTTAAGATGTGCTTTGTACTTACAAAAGATGGATTCAATAGACATATTATTACTATAGATAAATATTATGGTTATATTCTTGGTTCTAACTATAACACTATATAGTCTCTTATAAAAAAAATATTGTATCTACTTCAATTTTTGAGAATCAAATACCTGATTTTTCCCTGGATTTTTTAAAGGTAATTTATACATTTTTTTGGCAATTTTTTTTCTTTATATATATATATATTTAACCTTTTTGCTCTCTTTTCTTTTTGGTTTTTTAGAATGTATTAATTATACATTGAATACAAGATTATTATTCCAAAAATAACTGATAGAATTTTAATTATCCATATAAATGATAATAAATAAATATTTTTCAAAACATCAATTGTAATACCAAATTAATAGTAATCCGTTTTTTTATTTTTTTTTATTTTATAGAATTAATGATAAATTCTAAAAACTTATTAATTGTAAGATATTAATGATATTATGATAACATAACAAATAATTAAAATAATAGTTTTTGATCAATTATTAATGGTAACACATTATAAACATTAATTATTACATTCAATTAAATAGATTCATTTTCTAAATATATGAAATTCACTCTTAATTTTACACACACACACACACATATATATATGGTAATAAATAACAAATAACTCCTACCACTATTTGCATCTCCATAAAATTCTTCACCATTTATTTTTTTATTGAATCATCTATGAGAAGGACGCTTGAAAAAAAATCTAATCAAGAATTTATTAAAAAAATATAATGTTTTAGAAAAAAATTGTGGAAAAAGAAATTAATTTATCACTTGGTTTGATAATATCCTCCATGGAGTTTTTTTTTTTTTAAATTTTTTATTTAATTAATACTTCTACAAGTGTTTCTAGAATGAGCGTTTTTATAATATAAATATATATATATATAATACTTTCGAGTAAATTGGGGTGTATTTAGAGGTTTCAAAATTTTAATTTATTAAAATGAAATTTCTTAAGAAAATAAATATGAAAAAAAAAATGGATTGTAAATAGTTAATCTCAATAGTTATTTAACTCTATATAATTATAAATATTTATAATTCTTTTTCTATTTTTTACCTTTTTGTTTTCTTTTCTTTTAGATTGTTTAGAATGTATTAACTATGCATTAAATACAATATGATTATTTCTAAAAATAAAAGTTGTAGAATTTTAATTATTCTTATAAATGGCAATAAATAAATATTTTATAAAGAAAATTAAAATAGTAATTGTATTACCAAATCAATTGTAATCTGTTTGTTTTTTTATTTTTTATTTATTTTTATGGAATTAATGGTAAATTTTAAAAGCATATCAATGGAAATATATTAATGATAACATAACAAAAATTAATAATTTTTCATTATATATATATTGCTAAAGAGATATATAGAGAGCTTTTCAATTAATACAAAAAATAATTTTTAATTAACCTATATACTAAATTAAATAATCCTTAAGAAATCTGTTCATCTAAACTGGAATAATGGAAATAGAAATGGAGATCTGTTTTTAAATAATATTGGAGACCTAAGAGTTTCTTTAACGGATTATTAGAGACAATAATCATCATTATAATTGAAAATGATTTAATTAAATCAGATTTAACTACTTAAGAATCGGTTCATCTTGCTTTATTATTTTATAATTAGTTTTTTTTTAATCAAAATATAATTAGTTATTTATTAATAATATCAATAATTCAATCATTAATGAATTTAACATTACAATTCAATGAACATTTCTTAATGAATATCAATAATGTCAACTTCTCTAATAAACAAATAATTTTTATTTTTTTTAACATTTCTCCTTAATTTGAGGATCTATGTATATCATCAATGTTGGTGTGTTTTATTTTTTCTTGCTATCTGATGACTGATGCTTTATTGAAAGGAAAAACTACATGTTCATTAAGTTTAAACATGTTTGCATCAAAAATTTCGGTATAAACAACACAATGTTTTACAAACAATTTTTTATACAAAGCCCGTGCAACGCTCGGGTTGAAAAACTAGTTTATGTAAAAACACACCACTTACACCTATTAATTATTATTATGTTATTTAATCAATTTTATTATTATTTAAATTTTTTTCATTATCTCTAATTATGTCAATTTTCTCTCTCTTCCCCCACTTCTTTTCTCTTTTATGTTTTCCTTCCATAAAATTAGAATCCATTTTCTTTCATTTTTTCTCTTATCATGTTAAGCAGCTCTCTCCATTTCTTTTTTATTTCTTTTTTCTGTCCATAAATCACTTCGATTTGAGGTTTTTCTAGTTCGAGATCCATTTTCTATTTGTGAAATTAAGTTGTAAGGATGAGAGATTTTTGCCATGTCCCAATTGATTTAGAAGTAGAAAAGTGTTTGATGAAATTGAAGAACAATTATTATTGATAATAAAAAAATTTCTAAAACATGTTTGAAAGAAATAAAAAATATACATTTTTTTTTTCAAGAAAATAAAAATAAAAATATTATAGAGGAAAAAATGTATAATTATTTTGTTCTTCTAATAAAAATATTAAAATTAATTTAAAACTTATTTTTATACTACCAACTTTGGATGTTTAATTCATTCTCCATTATTAGAAATCAATTTAGATTTCCTTAAAAGAAATTGAAAATATATTTCAAATTAGTAATTAAAATATAATATATGGTTTAAAAAATGAAAAGCGCTTTTAATGGTATATATTAATATCAAATCATTAATATGAATTATTATTATTATTATTATTTTACATAAATGATTAAAATAGGATACTAATTAATAATTATTAGTAGATGTACTTATAAACTATTTATTCTTCTTGGTAATTTTACTTGAGGGTATTATTGGATTCTAAAAAACATACTACTTTAGGGTGTATATACGGTTTTTAAGGGGTGCAAATATCGCCACTCTTTCTGAAATATGGGTGTATTAGATTCAGATTTATAAATAATCCATCAAAGTCCGGGGGTATTCAATCCAGACCTTGAAGGATTTTAAACAAATCCAATAAAATCCATGTGTATTCAATTTAGACTTTTAAGAAATCCAAACAAATCTGGGTGTATTCAAAAGTTACGGATTTGGATGGATTTATTTAAGTGATAGATTTGGATGAATTTGAATGGATTTTAAAATAGAAAGTATAAATAGAAAGGCCTTCACAAATCATATCGTATACCAAAAGATTTGTACGGATTTCACACCTTCCCTCTAAGCTCTCAAAAAGATAATACAATTTAGATAAGTGGTGCTATTGGCACACGCGTTATTGAACTATTTATACCTCACTTTTTAAATTATTTAGTATTTTTTTTTCCTTTTATCAAATTACTTAAAGAGATGTACCATTTTTATTAAAAAAAAAAATATTGTACAAAGTAAAACTAATAAAACCTCACTTTCCTTATTTTAAAACCCTGATGACATCCTTAAAAAAAAAAAGATTATTTCAAATCGTTGAATGTTTACTATTTTTGTTTATATTTTCTTTCAGATTACGATCACATATTTCATATGTTTAATATTTATTGATTTTATTGTTTCATATGTTTGTTTTGTTTTTCTTTTCAAATTCCAGATCTATGTTTGCTATTTTTTTTCCTCTCGGTTTATCTATGTCAACTATCAGTCAAACTTAACATTTACAAGGGTATTTTTGTCTTTGAACCAAAACATGCCATGTGTCACAAAAATAAAAATAAAATAAATACAATAATTTGTATTAAAAATTAAAAAATAAATTTTTTTTATTAATATAACAAAATTAAATTAAAATAATTTATTAATATAACAAAATTATACCATCATCATCACCAAACGTTTACTCCAGAATTTCAGCTCTCTCTCTCCACCACCATCGTCAACTTCAAACCACCACCCCCACCATCACAAACCCCGCAATCGAACCACATAACCACCACCAAATCCATAGCAGCAAATTAAAAAAAAAATCCAAGAACACCAGATCATCTTCTTCACCTCCATCTTCTCTCTCTAAAAAACCCTTCTCTCTCATCTCTCTCTTCTTTGTCGCACAGCTTCTCCGGTCTCTTGGCCGCCGCGTCGAGCGCCGATCTCCTCCGGCGATAGGAGATCGACGCTCTCTTCTTTCTTTCCCACCAAGTGATGGTGGTCGGAAGTTTGACGATGGGGTTTGGTTTGGGTTTGACGGTGAGATTGGCTTGGTTTCTGGATGTTATTGAATTTGGATTTTGGTTTGATGATGATGGTTTGACTTGGATTTCATTTGGGTTTGAATATGTATGATTGATGATGGATAGTGTTTATATTGAAGAAATTTGGAAAATTTTCCAGATCTCGTGGTAGATGAATGTGTGTCCTTTCGATCTCGGGGTAGTGAATGTGTGTCCTTTCTCACGTCTGGAAAATTTTCCATTTTATTTTTTTTCTTAAAAAAAATTAATTTATTTGTAGATCTCTGGTTTCTAAAGAATCTGGGTTTTGTGAAGTTGAAATATTGTTATATTGTTTTGATAGACAGATGTCTGGATCCTTATGTACCAGCACTGATAATGCAGACACTGCTCCACTCTTTATGTGAGGAGATGAACCAGAAAGATAACCCAAGATCTGAAGATTGCACAAAATATCGAGTCAGTAATTAACAATTAAGCAGCAGCAGTCACTGTAATAATTCATCAAAGACACAGTAAGGGTTAAAAAGTTGAAAAACTTGTCATCATTACAAAAAAACCATCTCAAAAGTAGTAGTAAGAACTAAGAAATTGGAGAATCTGAGTTTATGAAGATTGATGAAGATGGGCTGAGAAGATCGATGATCTGGGTAGGTTTTTTTTTTTTTTTTTTTTTTCTTTTAAGGATTAATTTGATCTCAATCGTCCATCTCTGAGATGGACGGCAGAGATCCACTTCTTTATTTTTTATTTTTAAATTTCTGTTATTATTTTTTTTAAATGTTTTTTTATTTTTTGTTTTATGAATTGGATATAAAACATTTCTTCATGTTGAAGATGAAAATTGAGATAGAGTTTTAATTTTGATTTTTTATTAATTTTGTTAACTTTTTTGTTTATAATTTATAATAAAATATTTATTTTATTTTGTAATATATGGATCAACCATTAGTCAACTTTAATTTGGATTTTCATTTGTTAAATATTTATGTATTATATAAATATTTTTTATAAATTGTATTATTATATCTTTAATTTAAAATTAAAGATAAATTATTTAAATTTTAAATGTTAGAGGGTAAAACAGTCTTTTCAGCCATTAATAAGGCATACAGGGGTAAAATAGACATTATACCAATTCTGTGATGTTTGACCGTTTAAAAAAAGTCAAATGGACCTATTTGATATACTTTTCAAAAGTCAGGTAAAGTTTTGATAAAAAAGCAAACTTGTTTAAAAAATGGATGTTTCAGAAAAAGTTAGGGACCCAAATGATAATCCCCCTTAAAAAAAAACAACGAAATCGCACTAAGAAAACCTAATCTCTAACGAAACGAAACCACACCAAAACCCTAACTCAATTGCTCAAAAAAATCATCAGACGATCAATATCACACTCACAATCTACCACCAGATATCCAATTGACTACATGAAAAAAAAAAAAAAAAAGCATATAATGTTAGGATTTATGCCTTAAAGCTTGTAATTTGTAAATGTTATAAATTCAATAATAAAAGAAGTAGTTATTTCATTCAAATATATTAATGCATACATTTATATTATATATGCTAACATCCAAGATTGCTAGATGTAATCTCAAATAGAGTATATGAATGTCATATACATAGGAATTCGGTTTGAGACATACAATCTAAATAGTCCGTAGAAAACAAATAAAATTGAGTACTTTATTTGTGATTAATCTACAGCTACGGTCCATTCCGTATTGTATGGTGGTCTTATCCTAAACTACTCATATGGTGTTATGAGAATGGAGGCACCTTATATGATGTGATCATAAGACTGGGCCACGATCTATATGAATCTGTCATTACGATACGTTACTTGAAAAGATTCATATATATATCGACTAATGATGACTATATATGGGTGATCTAAATCTTGAGTGTCTTACTAATTCCTTTAGGTTAGATCGTGGTTTTGATTTACCATGGGTGAGATTGGAATAGCATTCTTGATCAATATCTTTGTATCTTGGAATCACGGTTTAGCTTGTGGCTGGGAATGTATGCACACAATAGTGAAATCCACTCTTTTTTACGAGAAATAGATAAGTAGTTCCCTTAAGGGTTGATTCGGAGCTTGAACGATTAAGAGTGATCTCCTTTTTCTATAAAAGAATAAAGGATATAATTATTCAAGAGAATCAATGGTACTTAAAGGAAACGATATAATTAAAGAGGTATAACAGACTTTATGATCTAACTCTAATTATGAACTACTTATGAAGGATCATGCCGTATGTAATAGTTATATCAATGGACACTGATAAAATTGGTTGTGTAAAACATCTACAGTTACGAGAGTACAACCTTGGGTTTTTAATGGAATAACTCTAAGATTAATAATTGTGAAATATTAATTAAAGAGTTTAATTAATTTTTTTTAAGTATTATTGGAGTTCAAAACTGTGGGTCCATTAGGTCCCCTTGCTAGCCTTATACAATTGATAGTAACAAGACTCACTGAGAATTGGATGGTCCAATTAATTGTGTTATGAAATTAACTTAATTATATTTTGAGAATTAATTAAATGATGTGATTATTTAATTAATATATTATTTAATTGTTGAATTAATTATTATTAAATAATATGATTATTTAATTGACATATTAATAATTAAGAATTATTAAATTGTCATATGGAGGTTTCAGTTTCTAACCTCGACAAGAGCAATAAAATAATAAGTGATTATTTTTATTTACTTTAAATAGATCAAAGGTTCAAACCCTAGTAAAGTAATAATTAAAAAGGATTTGGAATCCTATTTTAACTTGGATCACTAAACCCTAGGTTTCTAGTATATAAGATATACTTGTCAGGAAAAAGAAGCTATTCGGAACCCTAAAGAGAACAAGAGGTGCAGCAATTATAGAGGGAAAAGAAAAAAGAATTATTTTTTTCCTCTCATTGGGGTTGGCCGAATTCATTAAGGGAAGCAAGGTGTTGTCTTCCGATTCTCTCAAGCTTCCATTCAATTGCTCCTGGAATTCGTGACGTGCCCACACACAGTTGCTAGATCGCGGGACATAGCTAGTAAGATTTAGTGGTATTGGATCAAAAAGAATGATTGAAAAGAAAATGAAGGAGTGTTCTTCAAAGGTATGAAAACAAATCTCTTCCTTATATTCGTGTATATACAAAAGGTCCCAAGAAGATGATAGAATTTTTTTAAAACCTATCGTTTTTATTTATCTTGGTTTTATTAATTTAAAAACTTTTTTCCGCTGCGCGACTTACAATTGGTATCAAAGCCAATTTTTGTAATACACGGATATGTTATATTTATTTTCAAAGTTTTTTCGATATGTATGATATGTGTAGGCATAATCTAGGATTGTATGATGTTTATATATATATGTATATTTTATAAACATGGTTGATCGTTAATTGTATGGTACGATGAGTTTAGTTAAATTCGTTTCGGGATGTAATAATTAGTTGTTGTTGTTGTTGTTTTTTTATGATGTAATCGTTGTATGTAAATCGATATCTCGTAATATCATTATGTAACTTTGTACAAAAAAGAAGATTTGAGAACACATGAAGAAACGGAAGCTGTGCGCGCAAGGCACACATAGCTGCAGCACATGTGCGCAAGGCACAAGTAGCTATGTTGCTGTGTGGGCTTGGTGCAGCCCAAACAACCACGCATGCTACACACTTCACGCAAGCACAAGCAATGCCGAGTGCATGCAGCACAAGCTGGTTTGGTCAAGGGATGCGCACAGCTTGGCTGTCGCATGTGGGCTGTTGCTGTGCTAGGCGTGCAGATAGCTTGGTTGTCGAGCACGTTTTGGCGCAAGCTTGTTGCGTGCTTGGTCGTGCGAATGTCGTACATGGCTGTGGATGGCGAACCCTTCATGTGGATGATGGCTACACGCGAAAGCGCAAGGCCGAGTGTTCTTGACACTAGGGTTTGCATATTCGGAGGCGTGAATGGGCCGATATATATATATATATTTTTTATAACTTGGGCTTCCAATAAATGTTAAGTGTAGCATATGGGCCTTAATTTAATGATTCATGAGATGGATCACCATTAAAAATATTAGGGTTAATCAAGTTAAACTTGTTTAAAAGCCCATTAGACGCAAAAGATGGACTTGAAGAAAAACCTATTACAAGAAGACCAAGTAATGCCTTGGATTAAATTTTTGTAATTAGATTATTTTTTTAAAGTTAGATAGCTCATCGTACTCGGCCAACTCATGTATGCTTTATTTATGAGATGATTAAAGCATTGTCATGCATGCTTAAGCCATATGCATTAGAAGTGGCTACACTTGCATTATAACATATCATACATGATTAATAGCTCATTTATTTTATATGATGTTCATTTTTTTTTTTAATATGATTAAAATAGAATAATCACATAAATGGCTATTAATAATGAGATTAGTTTTTAGAAGTAAAAAAATTGGTAATACTCATTAATTATTGATCTTTCTTTAAAGAGTTTAATTAAATAGATTAGTAAAATCCAATACATTATTAAGATTAATATAATTAAGGCCTTAATAATAATTGGACCAAATAATGTGATTTAGTTTTAATAGTTAAAACTTGGTAATTCTCACATTTAATTCTAGTCTATTTAAAGTAGTTTACATAGATTAGAATTCGAATAATAAATTATTTTTTTAATAGTTAAAAATCCGGTTTATTATTTACTGTTAATAGGATGTGATTCTAGTAACATAACCTAAAAGAACTAGATTTTTCTTAGCCATTTAATCTAGGTTCATCTAGAAACACTAGAAAATCCTAACAAGCAAATAGTGAGTGGGAGAGGGATATATAACATCATATCCCGCAGTCTCTATCATTAGTAGAACACCGTAAGATTCAAGTGGGGCCTAGAGATGGCTTTGTTTTTGTCCTCCCTAAGGGAAATCTCCATAAGAGTCAATACCAAGGTTAACTTCCTAACGAATAGGATTTCTAGATTTATTTTGGGATTGACTGACCCTAAGGCAACAACTCTCATGTTAAGTTTTAGAGATTTGAAATGATGGGTTACACTCACAAAGATTTAATTAAATAGTTAATAACTCCTGACTAAAATAAACGATGATTAAATTAGATAAGAATAAAGAGTTATTCTGGAGTATCATTTAATTGAGAATGTCTTGATCCGACAAACAAGCACTTGACCTACCCTAAGGTGACACTTGTGGCATGTTGGATTATCGTGGCATAGTAACTTTTTTAGGGATTTTTATTGTTCATAAAATATTTTTCATGCATCATGTTTAATTATATGCCGAATAATTTTATATATGATTTAAATGTATGAATGAATGAATAAGTTTTATTTATTTATTTATTTATGTTTATTTCAGCAATGTCTTTTGCTTTGCTTTCAATACTTGCCAACGACAAATTAACCGGGGATAACTATACAAAATGGAAAAAACAACATTAATGCAATCCTAGTCACCAAAGGCCGAAAATTTGTGCTTGCGGAGGAATGTCCTCCACAACTAGACCTGACGCGGTTCCGGTTCGGTTCCGGTTCCGGTTCCGAACCGGCGGTTCCGGTTCCTCGAATGGGTGGAACCGGAACCGGCGGTTCTGAACCGGTTTTTTTTTTTTTTTAATTAAAAAAAAAATAGACTTGTTTAGATTTTAATACTCCTAATTCCTAAAACAGATAATAATAAAATAATTAACATTCAATATATTATACATACAGGTATGAGGTATTTTAAGGTTGGACTTTCTAAGAAAGAGAGTGAAGAGTGTGAAAAATACTGTAAAAAAAAATAAATTTATTAATTTATTAACGTGAGCTTTAAGTGTAGTTCGTGAGCATTAATAATTATTTGGTCTTGATTCGATTTCAGTTTCAAAAAATGATATTAATGAATAAATAATTAAATAGATGAATTGGTTTGAACTTTGAAAAGTTTTGATAAGGACCAAAACGTTGCATAGCTGTTTGAGGAAAGTGAAAATCTGGGTGTTCAATAGAATAAATAAGAATATAACCACTCAACACTTGATAAAAGAAAATCAAAAATAAAAAAAGAAATAATAATAATAATAAAGTGGAACACTGACCACTGGAAGAAGTTTCATTTAAATCGTTTTTGTTTTGTTTTCTTTATTTTTTCTTATTATTTTTTTTTTACAGTCCAATACTCCAATGGTTAAAAAAAAAAAAAAAAAAAAAAAGAGGAACCGGAACCGGAATCCGGTTAGAACCGGCCGGTTCCGAAAAAATTGGAACCGAAACCGAAACCGGAACCGGAACCGGAACTAGAGTAAACCGGTTCCGGTTCCGGTTTTTCCGGTTCCGGTTCCGACCGGTTCCTCCGGTTCTAACCGGAACCGCGCCAGGTCTATCCACAACCTGCAGCCAATGCAGCAAGAACTGTTCGTGAGGCTTACGAAAAATGAGTTTTAGAAAATGAAAAGGCTCGCATATATTTGCTAGCTAGAATGACAGAAGTGCTTTATACAAAACATGAAGCAATGACAACAGCATATGAGATGATGTAGTCATTGCAGGCCATGTTTGGGCAACCTTTTGAGCAAAAGCGGCACGAAGCTATTCGTTTCGCAAAGACTACTCATATGAAGGAAAGATCATCAGTCTGGGAATATGTCCTGGGTATAATATCCCATTTCAATACAAATGAAGTCAACGGTGGGACCATGGATGAGGCTTGTTAGGTGAGTATCATACTGATAACTCTTCCAAAGAGCTTTGATTAGTTCAAAAGCAACTATGAGATGAATAAGTTGAAGTTCAATATGACTTAGTTGCTTTATGAGCTCACAACTTTTGAGTCCATGATCAAGGACAACAAAAGTAAGACCGGTGAGGCAAATGTTGCTGAACCATCTTCCTCTAGATTAAAGAAAAGGAAAAGGTCTGCTGGCAAGGAAAAGGCTAAGCCCAAGAAGAAACAAGTTCAAAATAATAAGAAGAGCACCACGACTGACAAAGCAAAAGGGAAGTGTTTCCATTGCGACAAGGTTGGTCATTGGAAGAGGAACTGTCCGCAGTACCTTAAGGAGCTCTCTAAGAAGAAGAAAGTGAAAGGTAAATCTGATTTACTTGTCATTGAATCGTGTTTAGTGGAAGATGAATCTTCACCTTGAATAGTTGATTCAGGGGCAACTAACCATGTTTGTTCTTCCTTACAGTGGACTAATTATTGGATAGAGTTTGAGGAGGGTGCCTTCTCAATGCGCGACGGAACAGGGAATGTTTTTTCAGCAAGAGTAGTGGGAACAGTTAGACTAGCTTTTAATAATTGTTTTCTTTCATTAGATAATGTTTATTACATTCCTGGATTTACAAGGAATTTGATTTCTGTATCCAGATTATTGGAACGTTTATATTCAGTTTCTTTAATAATAAATCAATTATTGTTTCTAGAAACGGTTTGAATATTTTTTCTGGTTTGATTGAAAACAACTTGTATATTTTGAGGCCATCTTTACATACATCACTACTTAATACTGAAATGTTTAAAGTTGAAAAACCTAAAACAAAATGACAAAAGATTTCTCCAAATAATGAAACGTATATGTGGCATTTAAGACATGGCCACATCAATCTTGACAGGATAGATAGACTAGTAAAAGGCGGATCTTTAAGTCAGTTGGAGATCAACACTTTACCTGTCTATGAGTCTTGTTTAGAAGGTAAAATGACCAAGAGACATTTTTCTGGAAAAGGGCTTAGAGCTACACAGCCACTAGAACTTATACATTCAGACGTTTGCAGACCTATGAATGTTAAAGTTAGGGGTGGTTATGAGTATTATGTCACTTTTAGTGATGATTACTCAAGATACGGATATGTCTACCTAATGCAACGTAAGTCAAACATTTGAAAAGTTCAAGGAATTCCGAGTTGAAGTTGAGAACCAATTAAGCAAAACTATCAAAGCTCTACGATCAGATCATGGAGGTGAGTATCTCAACATAGAGTTTGAGGACTATTTGGTTGAGCATGGGATTATGTCCCAACTCACAGCTCCAAGAACACCACAACAGAATGGTGTAGCGGAGAGGAGAAATAGAACCCTAATGGAAATGGTGAGATCTATGATTAGTTTCTCATCATTACCAAACTCTTTTTGGGGATATGCACTACAAACTGCGACTTACATATTGAATGTAGTTCCATCCAAATTTGTTCTTAAGACTCTTCTAGAGTTGTGGAATGGTCGTAAAACTAGTTTTTGACATTTTTGCATATGGGGGTGTCCAGTACATGTACTGAAGGAAAAATCTGGAAAGTTGGAACCTCACTCACAAGTATGCATATTTGTAGGATATTCAAAAGAGACTAAAGGAGGATAATTTTACAGTCCACATGAAAATAAAGTGTTTGTATCGACAAATGCAATGTTCCTTGAGGAAGACTATATGAATGATCATAAGCCTCAAAGTAAAATTGTATTAAATGAATTAAAAGCTGATTCGACCAGTAAACAATCAATAAGAGTTGTTGACGATGTTGTTGTTCCGTTAACATCTGATAGTCAGACGATTCCTAGTCAGATCACACTGCCACCAAAACGTAGTGAGAGGATTGTACGACAGCCTGATCGCTATTTAGGTATTGGAGAGGCACATGGTGTCGTCTCTGATGATAGTATGGATGATCCATTATCATTTAAACATGTAATGGAAGACTTTGACAAAGAGGAATGGTTTAAAGCCATGAATCTTGAGATGGAGTCCATATACTCTAACTCAGTCTGGGAACTTGTAGACTTACCTGATGGGATAAAACCCATAGGGAGTAAGTAGATCTATAAGAGAAAGAGAGGACTAGACTGAAAGGTAGAGACTTTCAAAGCAATGCTAGTGGCAAAGGGTTATACCTAAAAGAGGGGGTCGATTTTGATGAGACCTTCTCACCAGTAGTTATGTTTAAGTCTATTAGGATACTCTTGTCTATTAGGATACTTTTATCTATTACAACCCATTTCAATTTTGAAATTTGGCAAATGGACGTCAAGACAACATTCTTGAATGGCAACTTGACGAGAGCATCTACATGATGCAACCAGAGGGATTCGTGTCTCCAGATCAAGAGCAAAAAGTTTGCAAGTTGCAAAGATCCATTTATGGACTTAAGCAAGCATCTAGATCATGGAACATAAGGTTTGATGATGTGATCAAAACCTATGGCTTTGAGCAAAACGTTGATGAGCCTTGTGTATACAAGTGCATCATTGACAAGAAAGTAGATTTCTTGTTCCTATACGTAGATGACATCCTACTCATTAAGAATGATGTGGGAGTGTTGTCTAATGTAAAGGGCTAGCTAGCTAGCCAATTCCAAATGAAAGATTTGGGAGAGGCGAGTTATGTTCTAGGGATCCAACTTATAAGGGATTGTAAGAACAAATTTATAGCATTGTCTCATGCATCATATATCGACAAGATTCTTGTGTAATTTTCGATGCAGAACTCCAAGAAAGGAAATTTACCTTCTAGACATGGAGTTCACTTGTCTAAGGAACAGTGACCTAAGACACCTCAAGAAGTCGAGGATATGAGACATGTTCCCTATGCGTCAGTAGTAGGTAGTCTCATGTATGCTATGTTATGCATGAGATCAGACATCTGCTTCATAGTGGGAGTAGCCAGCAGATACCAGTCCAACCCATGATTAGATCATTGGGTTGCTATCAAGACTATTCTCAAGTATCTTCGGAGAACAAGAAACTATATGCTAGTGTATTCTAGACAGGATTTGATCCCATTAGGATATACTGTAAGGTTTTTAGTTTGTGTTGGCATATATTCCATATCAAAACAATGTTTTTCTTGTATATGATTAATGGTCATAGGTTGATGATTTGAAGCTTCAAAGAAAGATGTGACCAATCAAGCAAGAAGTGGCATTTGAAGAGGAATGGATATCATTGCACTATTAAGGTAATATAGATCTCATTCTTCTTCAAGGCAATAGGCACACACACACAAATCATTCATAAGTGTCCCTGCATCATTGTGCACCATTTATATATCATATTCACATGTTTTTGTATGCTCATGCATTGAACTCAAATGCTCATACATTGTAGAATTGCATGTTTTAAGACTATGTCTAGGAAATGGCACTCATATGTGAATTTGTGTTTGATTATTTGTGTTTCTTGTTTTTTGGACTTGTACAAGATCTTATTTGATTCTTTATTGAGTCCCGATCATTTCGGTTACTCATTCATTAAGTTTCGAGTCCAAACGATATAACTACACTACTTTTCGTTCTCATGCGTTAAGTTGTGTTCGTCGTCGTTTTCCGAGATGAATTCTAAACCTTTGGTCAAAGTTTCATAGTTATCATTGTGCGTGAGGGAGTCATGATTCGTAATCTGAAAATGGATTTGAAATCAAAGTTCGGAGGCCTGTATACGGACGAAGAATGTGGGAGGTGCACGGGCAAAGCAAGCATGACCTAAGGCCATGCCTTGGCCACCCCGTGGGGAGGCCGTGTGACCCACAGCCAGACCAGCCCTCTCGTCCCATGGACCACACGCGCCCCACTCAGGAAGGGGCTGAATTGGCCTCTTTTGATTGGCCAAAAATTCCCTCTCTCTCTTTCTTTTAAATATTCACACTTCCCTCCATTTCAAAATGTGAAGAAGAAAGAAGAAAAAAGAAAAATTAGAAATCCCGTCAGTTTTTCTCTCCAGAATTTTCTCACCCTTCCAAATATCATAACTTCTTCGAACGAAGTCGGATTTGAGTGATTCAAATTGGAGATTGTTCATAATTGAGTTCTCTACCTTTTCTAAGTGATCTGTAGTCATTTGATCGATTTTTCAAGGTGTTCTATCTAGAAATTTTTGACAGCTCGTGATTGAGAGGTATTGACTTTATCTTTGAGATTTCTTCTTTTATAACCTTTAATTTGCTTGGTGTTTCTTCTTATATATGTATGTATATGTTTAGTGAATACTACTGAGAAAGATAGCTTCATAATCAATCTTAATCAAAAGTCTAATTAGAGACACTTGTGATCTAGAATATTTGATTATATGATTTTCACATGTTTGAGAGTTGTACAGTGATTAGATTGATATCTAGGATTATTTGAGACTTGATTGAATGATTTTATGATTGATAATCCTTGAAATGTGTTTTGATCCTTTGATTGATGAAATCTTGGATTAAAGCTCATGTATGTGTTTTTAGAGATATCGAGGATTAAATTGATTTATCAATATATCATTTCTCTAAATCTTTGGCTAGATTACTCATTGAATATATTCTAGGTTTCTAGCATTTATGTGTATGTTTATAACATCTTGAAATTGTGCTTCATGATTATGATATGTACAAGTGTTATATGTGTGAATGGAACTATGAGTTTTTGTGTTTAGGTGTTTTCACATGCTCTAGTTTAATTCATGTTTTCGCATCCAGACTTTTATGCTTGTGTTCTCATATGTTAGGTCTAGTTGTTCCATAGAATATATTGATCACATGTTCTATGTTGTGTTAATTGTGATTTGCATCATTTGCATCACTTAAATCATTTGCCTTAAGGAAAGGTTGAAGTCTCTTTCAAAGCGAGTGGAGCTTTGTATTGAGCAAAAAGTTTTGGCTAGGATGAGTTCCGGATAGCCAAGCGAAAGTCTTAGTAAGGAGTTGCGTACTTCGGATGGTTGACCTAGGGGAGCTTAACTAGGATCCTAGTGATCTAGATTGCTAAGTGAGGAAATCTTCCTAGAGGCTTGAGAGCCTTGGATAGGGAGTTGCTTCTTAGAGGTGTAGGACACACCTTGGATAGGGAGTAGGCTTAGTGATTCACTAGCCTGAGGTTAGATTAGGATTTGATTGCTTGAGATGGATATCATAGAGTTGATAGTCTTGAGTGTGTATGTCCTTTTCATATAGTGGATTTGCTTTGCCGGTGGTTGTGGATTCAACCCGTGGATGTTTCCTCTTCGGAGGTTTACCACGTAAAAATCTTGTGTTCATTGTCTCTTTCTCTATCTCTTTTATATTGTATATATGTATGTGTTAACTTGTTGAATATCATGTACTTGTATTGAATATTTGATCAAGTACTTGTAAAGAGTGATTTGTAGAACAATCCTCTTTAAATCAATTTGTATTTGTAATCTTTCATATTTGGTAGTTCTTGTATATCGATATATTTGATCACTCTTGTAATAACTTTGAACAATATTGATAAACAAGATATTCCTTGGTTTTGTATTTTTAGTGATATTATACCTCATACAACAACTTGTTATATGTAAACATTGCTTAAATGATGATATGCCTATCTTGTCTATATATGAATGTTCCGTTTATATGTTGCATGTAAAGCTACCTTGAGGGACAAACGTAAGTTTGTTCAAGGGTTTGAAATTAGGCAAAAAACCTATTCACCCCCCCTCTAGGTACGCTTTAAGCAATTTAACCTTGTTTGTATACTTTCATATATGGATTCTAATTTTTAGTTAAACAGGGATTCCAGGAAATCCACATCTGGATCAGTATTCTCCCTTGGTGGTGGAGCCATTGTGTGGAGGAGTGTTAAGCAATCTTGTATTGCTGATTCCACCATGGAAGTTGAATATGTAGCCGCTTGTGAAGCTGCTAAAGAGGATGTTTGGCTCCGTAAGTTCTTGAGGAATCTGGAAGTTGTTCCGGATATGGATAAGCCCATCACACTTTATTGTGATAATAGTGGTGATGTGGCTAATTCTAGAGAACCAAAAAGCCACAAGAGAGGTAAGCATAGAGAAAGGAAATATCATATCATCAGAGAGATAGTGTAGAGAGGAGATGTGACTGTGACCAAGGTAGCATCACAGGACAATCATGCTGATCCATTTACGAAGACCTTGTCGACTAAAGTGTTTATGGGTCACCTAGAGAGTCTAGGTTTACAAAACATGTCTCACATGCTTTAGTGCAAGTGGGAGATTGTTGGGGTTTTTGCCATAAAGCTTGTAGCTCGTAAATGTGACTTGAACAAGAAATAAAAGAAGTAGTTTATTCATTCAAATTATCTCATACATTTATATCATGTGTACATGATGTAATTTCTAACTGAGTATATGAGTGCCATATAAGAGGTATTCAGTTTGAGATGAGCAATCTAAAGAGTCCGTAGATAGCAAATAGAGTTAGGTACTTTATTTGTGGCTAATCTACAGCGGCGATCTATTCCGTAATGTACGATGGACTTAACCTAGACTATTCATATGGTGATATGAGAATGGAGGCACCTTATATGATGTGATCATATAGGATTGGGCCACGATCTATATGAATCTCTCACCAAGATATGTTACAAGATGAGATTCATATATATCAACAAATGATGGCTATATATGGGTGATCTTAATCCTGAGTGTCTTATCGACTCTTCAGGTTAGATCGTGGTTTTTGATATACCATGGGTGAGATCGAAGTTGCATTCCCGATTAATAACTCCACATGTTGGAATTGCAGTTTGGCTTGTGGTTGGGAATGTTTGCACACAATAGTGGAATTCACTCCTTCTTGTGAGAAGTAGATAGTAGTTCCCTTAAGGGTTGATTCAAGGCTTGAACAATATGAGCGCTCTCCTAATTCCGTAAGGAATGTAGGATTTATTGTTCATTAGAGAATCAATGGTACTTAATGGAAAAATATAATTAGAGGGGCATAACAGACATTATGACCCAGCTCTAATTATGAACTACGTGTGGAGGATCATACCATATATAATAGCTATATCGATGGACACCAAGAGTTATTGGTTTGTGTAAAAACGTCTATAGTTGAGAGAGTGCAACTTCGGGTTTTTAGTGGAATAACACCGAAGTTAATAATCATGAAATTTAATTAAAGAGTTTAATTAATCATTTCTAAGGATTATTGAAGCTCAAAATACTATGGGTCCATTAGGTCCTCTTACTAGCCCGATCGATTTAGGTAACAAGGGTCACGGTTAATTAGTTAGATTGTCCAATTAATTGTGTTACGAAAGTGACACGTGTTTAATCGGGAATTAGTTGAATAATAAGATTATTTAATTAATGGAAAATGATAATTATGTTAATTAAATAATTAGATTATTTAATTGTGTAATTAATCATAATTGGAGGGTGTTCTTTGATATTTAATTTTGAAAGATAAGATAATGTGATTATTTTATTTTTTAATTAAATAATAAATTTGAATTTTTTTAAAAAAAGGTTTAAATTAAAATTTTATTAATATCTAATAAAAGAAATCAGATATCTTTTAAAAAAGATTTAATAAAAATTGATTTATCTTTTAATAAATATATATATGAGATATATGTGTTTTAAATAAAATGCGATTGATCAAATCACAGAGTACATACCAAAAGAGAAAAGAAGAAACAAAAGTGAAGAGTGGTGTGGTAACCAAAAAGAAAAAAAAAAATTAAAGAAAAAAAAAAGTTTATTTTGTTCTTGTTTTTAATAAGGTGGCCGAATTCTTCTGGAAACAAAACAAGTGTTGTTTTGTGTTTCTTTCTTCTACCTCCATATAGGTTCCTGAATACCGTGACGCGCCCACACGCCATTACCAATTCCGGGAGATAGCGAGAAAGATCAAGTGGTTCAAATCAGGAGCAGATCGTATTAAAGTGAAGGAGCCTACAAACGTTGGTATGAAATAGTTTCTTCTCTTTTATATATTTCGATTTCAATTTCTTGTTTTTACTGTTCCGAAAAATAGATCCTAGGGTTTACTAATCGCAGTATTTCTTTAAGAAATAATTTTTTTTTAAAGCTCCTTCCGCTACGCGATCGGTAAACCGGGGTCCCGAGTACATAGCCATGGGGAGTGGATGCACACAACTCCTTTGGATTAAGTAAATGCTAGTAGACTACGGATTCAACCAAGGTACACCCACTCTCTTTTGTGATAATATGAGTGCTATTAATATTTCCAAATATCCGGTACAACATTCTAGAACTAAGCATATTGACATCCGCCATAATTTCATAAGAGAACTAGTTGAGAATAAATGTATAGTACTTGAACATGTAGGTACTAATGATCCACTAGCGAACTTATTTACTAAACCCTTAGATGCTACTTGATTTAAAACACTTAGTAGCTCTATTGGGATTTGTCTCATGGAGTGATGAGTTTTGGTGATTGACCCCATATGGGGAACCCAAGCAAAGAGAGGTATTTTGCATACTTGTCACATGCAAAAATTTGAAATATCTTATGAAAATATTTATATACGTGTGTCTAAACAACCTAGAGGGGGGTGAATGGGTTGTTAATCCGTTATTACCAAATTTTTCGGATTAGTCAATATTAAAAACTAAACCAAATCCAACAAACAATAAAATCAAGTATAAGTTGCGGAAATTAAAGAACACTTGATTTTTACGTGGAAACCCACATGGGGAAAAAACCACGAGCTGTTATGTGCGTCACACACGGTCAACGAAATCCACTATATGAAAAGGAATTTACACCCTCAAGTGATTCTCGGACTCTCACCCTAGATAACCTTAGGCTATGGACACCACCACTCGCCACTCTTGGTTCAATCCCTAGTGATATCCCCTGATACACTACTCTTGGCGTAAGCAACTCCTAATCTACCCAGCAGGCCTTTTACAGTGGCACTCAACCAATTGCTTGAGCACTACCCACCAGTAGCCACAAGACTTTCCTTGCTTGTGCAACTTCACCTAGAAGTCACAAGACTTTGACTCATGAAGAGAATTAAGAGTCTATGTGAGTATGACAATAATGATGCACAAATGCAACAAGTGCTAGACTAAACACAATATGCTTAACTAGATGTTATAATGCAAATAAACATCCTAGTTGTCAACAAAACCTACATGTACATGCATGAGGTGTCAATTAGTTGTAGAGATTTCTTACAACCTAATTGTCAACAAACAAAGCTAATTTCAACATATGTTGTCAATAATCATGGCAAGGCCTAAAACATGCAATTAACTAATGCAGTCAAGAAATTTTCAATCAAAAGGCCAATCAACATAAGTTGTCAAATAACATGGCAAAGACACTAAATGCAATAAACAAGTGCAATCAATGAGTCCTACACATCAAAGATGTCTAAATGTAAAACATAAAGACTTAGCTAGATGTTATCAATCACAAAAATATCCTAGCTATCAAACAATGTCAATATGTCCAAAAATGTGAACTCAATTAGTTGTAGAGAATTTCTACCAACATAATTGTCAATTAAATCCACAAGAACATTCAATAAAGCTTGACTAGATAAATAAACTTTTATCTATCAACCTAATCATCAACCAATTTTACAAGAATGTTCTAGGGTTAGCTATTTAGGGAAAATCATCCTAATCATGTAAGCTATCACAAACAAAACCCAATCATGTCATAACTTCACTAAATATGCAATAAGAGTGAAGATTTGCTAAACTAAGCAATAAAAGACATGTCTTGACTAAGATAGAACAATAAATGAAGATGTTGTGTTTGTTCTACTTACCAAGTCATAAATGAAGAAGACCCATGAAAGATTGATGCATGAAACATGTTATATGCACATGGGTTTTGGGTTTAGAGAGTTAAAGAAGCAATCTTGGTGCTTTCTCTCTCAAGAATATGGAGCCTCTCTCTCTAGGGTTTGATTTTGTGACTCTTCCAAGCATACAAGAGAGAAGACATCATATATATAGGAGCCCTAAATGAAACTACGTAGTTTTGGAAAGAAAACCCATTTCTCCCGTCAAAAAGCGACTTTATAAGTGACTTGGATGGAAGTCACTTCTAAGGTCACATCTGTCTCGGTACAGGGTGTCAAAAAGTGACTTTAAAAGAGACTTTGGTGGAGGTCACTTCTAAGGTCGCATCTGTCTCGGGTAAACAAAACGCAACAGCGCAACAGCTCTAGATTCGAGCTTCCCGAAACATGACCAAACGTGTAAGGATTCCCATTTATTGATTGGCTTGTTTCGTGGACAAACCACATGTTGGGGTTGTTGTAAGGGTAGCTTAGGAATTGGTGATCATCCAATGGCCCTCTCAAGACCTCAAGTGAAGAAGCACCAAAGGTATATTTTAGTGCTTACATGCTTTGAAGAGATCATAGTTGCACACACTCACAACTCATGCATATTTCTATATTTGTATGTTGTGTGTTTTCATATGTGTGCATTCATAATTGTTGAATATCTCTTCATGCATGTTTATTTGATTGCATCTAGTTTATTGAAATGCCATAACATGTTTAGGCATTAGGATGCAAAGTCATGAATTTTATTCATGCTTGTTTGAATTGATTGCATCTTGTTCTATGATAATGCCATGATATGATAAGCATTAGGATGCATTCAATTCCCACACTTGCACTTCATGTTTGATTAGCTTTAAGTGTGGTGTAATTCGTTTCCGTTTGAGTGATCGGAAACGTCCGTGCTTGCACGATGGTGTGCATATCTTAGCACGATGGTTGACCACTTGAGAAGGTCTCATTCTTCTCTTGGATAAGTGGTAGATTCGGTTTGGTTATTTGGAGTGAAGTGTCTAGGTTCAAAATATTGGATTTCAATGATTTAAATGTTTTTCAAAACTGACATTTGTATGGTCTTGTGACCATAACTTTTTACACAAAGTTTCAAATTGAGTTTTGTAAAATTCTAGACAAACTAGATACCCATACCTTTCCAACAGTATGTTATTCATAATATTTTATGACCGTTTGGATTGCTTTTGAAATCTCCAAAGTAACCACTAAAACAGGGCATCACAGCTGTTATCCGTATCTGACCTTTGGCCACTCAAATGACCATAACTTTTTCTACAGATATCAAAATGTCCTTATGTAAAAACTAGTAGAAATTATACATCCATACCTTTCTAACGATATATTACATGAAAGGTTTCGATGTCGTTTGTTCATGTTTCGGAGCGCTCGAATCTAGAGATACTGCACTGTCGCGAGTACCGCGAAAATGCCCATAGGTTTTCTATTTCTTCCAAAATGACATAGTTTCACTTGGGCACTATAAATACATATCTTTCTCATCATTTTGAGGAGTGAGCCACAAAATGAAACCCTAGAGAGAGAGGCTCCATATTCTTGAGAGAGAAAGCACCAAGATTGCTTCTTTAACTCTCTAAACCCAAAACCCATCTCCATCTTGCATCATTCAACATCATTTGAGCATAGGTCTTCTTCAACACACATGGTATAATTTGTTGAACACTAATCTCATCTAATTTTAGTGTTTTACTTATCAATTTTATCTCTTATATTACTTGTATGTGTTTAGATTAAGTTCTACATACATGATTGAGATTATGTGTTGATTGGGTTTATTTTTACATAGCTTATTTGATTAGGTCATTATTGCCTAAAAGCTATGCCATAAACATTCTTGTGTGATTTATTGATAACTAGGTTGATAGATTGTTTTTTAATCAACTAGTTAATCCTTTGAATGTTTGTGGATTATTTTTGATAGCTAGGATTTTACATGTTTATCTAACATCTAGCTAATTAATCTCATTGTATGATTGAGATTGTTTTTGATAGCTTTGTATCTAGGATTGGTTATCCTTTACTTAGCTAAAGTTGTATGCCATTTCATATAGCTATTTTAATATCTAGGATTGATTTTATTGTCATCATATAATCCTAGGTAAGCATCTAGAGTACCCTAGCTCTTATTGCATATTTGGATATCATTGCATATTCACATAGGGTGTTGATCTCTTCATTGAGAAGTAAGTCTTGCGTGTAGCTTCCGGGATTAGGTTGCTTAGATCGCAAGCAATTGAAGTCTTGTTGTGATAGACTGGGATTAGGTCGGACACCGGGATTAGGTCGGACACCGGGATTAGGTGGTCACACAAGCAATTGGACTAGGTTCACTCATACCGGGATTAGGTAGGTGTGATGATTATTAATCGGGATTAGGTTGTAATCATTTCACATTTAGTGGATTCGAGGTTCCAGTGTGGCGCACTATAATAGCCCGTGGTTTTTCCCTGTTGAGGGTTTCCACGTAAAAATCAAGTGTCGTTTATATTTCCGCACCTTATTACACTTGATTATTGTTTTGTGAATTGGGTTATATTTGTAATATTGACTAATCCGAAAATTTGGTAATAACGGATTAACAACCCTTTCACACACCCTCTATGTCATACTTAAAAGACACCCACGCGTATAATGGTAAAATTCGTTAACTTTCAAAACGACATCGAAACCTTTCGAATCATATATCGTTGGAAAGGTATGGATGTCTACTTTCTACTCCTTTTACAAAATGGGGTTTTGAAATCTGTAGAAAGAGTTGTGGTCATAAGAGTGACCAAAGGTCATTTTTGAACAATAACAAAATTGCCAAAAACTCATGGTATAAGACCATGTGACCCAAGACCAATCCAAGAGAGGAAAATGGACCTCTCTAGTGGTCAAACATCACTCTAAGACAAGCACACCATCATGCAAGCACGGACGTTTCCAATCACACAAACGGAAACGAATTACACCACACTTAAGACTAACATGAAGTGCAAGTGTGGGAAGTGAATGCATCCTAATGCTTAACATGTCATGGCATTTCAGTGAACAAGATGCAATCATATAAACATGCATGAAGAGAATAACATCATGAATAATCACCAAGCATGTGACACACAAACGATATGCAATATATGAAAATGCATAAGTGTGATGATAATGAATATAAGCACACAATTATGAGAAACACAAATGCAATCATATAAATGCAATGAAAGTGAGTGTGTGCTAAGAGACATAGACACACGAATCAAAGAAACACACATGCATGGTAACAAATGCAAGATAGATAAAGATGCATACAAGTGTGTATGTGTGCACCTAATCTCTTCAAGAATCAAGGTCAAGTGATATACCTTTTGAAGCTCTTGATCTTGAAGTCATCGGGATGCTTGGAAGCTTGCCTTGATAATCATCAAGATGACCTAAGCTACCCACAACACAATCATCCCCAATGTGGTATGTCATGAAATAAGCCAATCACAAAATAGAGGTCCTTACAATCTCCCCCTTTGGCTATTTGATGACTAAATACCACTCACAAAATAATCCTCACAAAACACAAAATAAAGCTATTGGTTAACAAAAGTGTATTCTACGATACAAATAGAGAAACCTAAGAATCTAAGTCTTCAAGGTCTTCAATCTCTTCGTAGATCATCATACCTATACACAATAGCAAGAAAGCACTTTTCCAAGAACAAGTGCATGTGAGGTGAACAAACATAAAAAGCATTTGCACTCAAAAAGGCAATACAAAACAATGCATGTGCAATGCTCCCCCTAAAAGGTTACTCTCTCTCAAACTTCTCCCCAAAGCATACACAATGCTCCCCCTATATCTCTCAAGACTTCTCCCCCTTTTTGTCATGAGATAGGCAAAGGAGCTCCCCCTAACGGGTCGCTTTAGCAAAGAGAGCTATTAGCACAAATGCATTTGCATAATCATATACACCAATTTTATGCAACTCAAGTAATTGAGAGAGATTCAAGGAGTTTTATTTTTTAAAAAAATGTGTGACAAGATGCTTTGCATG
Organism: Acer campestre; assembly: GCA_954870605.1. Classification (NCBI taxonomy): domain Eukaryota; kingdom Viridiplantae; phylum Streptophyta; class Magnoliopsida; order Sapindales; family Sapindaceae; genus Acer; species Acer campestre. The sequence continues at coordinate 10,991,290 of OX940806.1, read as the reverse complement.
CAAGACATATTACATTTAAGTTCAAAAACCAATGGTATTTGGCAAAGCAAACATCAAAAGGGTTTCCAAGTGAATTCAAACCAATTTGGAGCCCTTTTTGACATAATCAAGCAAGATATAGTTTTTCATAAAATATTTTTGAGCTAAGAGCAACTATATCAATCCTTAAGGGCAAAACAAGACATGGATTCGAAGATCCTATTTGATTTTTCCGGATGAAACATCCGTATGATAGTAGCCTTGTTTACACCTTTAAGAAGAGAGAGAAGATTAATTTGGATATAAAATCCTTATTGGTTAAGTGGATACGAGATCCTTATTGAATTTAGTCTTCTCATTTGCTTTTCACACAAATTTTGCATATAAAGCAATCAAAAAACATTTCATGCATATCATTTTAAGCATGTCATAAAATTCTCATGTCATGGAGATAAATTAAGGGTCATTCATATGTACTTTCCCTAATAATCCTCTTAGTCCAAAAATGCATGTTTGAGCATAAATATGACATGGATTGCAGGAAAAGAAATTGTGCACACTTATTATGAAAAAGCATATAAGCATATATGTGCAACCAAAAATCTCAAGCAATTATCAAAAGAGCATAAATTTAATCAACTTTTTGCATATGACAATTCATGCAAGTTTGCTCTCTTTGCTTGAGCTCCCCTTATTGGGGTCAATTCCAACCAAGTCAATGGGAGGCATGAGCCCCTATAGACTTACCAAGTCCATTGGACATAGTAGCATCTACGGGTATCCCATTTGCACAATGGCAAGCGGGTTCATTCTTTCTAACCCACCTAGGTTCCACTTTATCATTTCTAGTGGTCATAGACATGTTTCTAAGATCCCTAGGTTCATGCAAACTTGCCCTCTTTTTCAACCGTTTTTCTTTCATGCTCTCTAATCTACACCTCTTAATGTAATCAAAGCAATTTGGTCTTAAGTGACCAATTGATTGCTTCATTTATACACTAAGTGTAGCCCCATTTCCATATCATTTCGAGTTCGTTTCTCGGGTAAAACCAGGTATTTAATATGATAAAATAAGTGTTTCAGGTATCTATGGAGTTCAGGGGCATTGGTGTAATTTATGGAGAATCAGGGGTCAAAGTGAAAAGTTGAAGAAAAGATTGAAGATTATGTGATTAATGAGAAGATGAGGGGAGCCTTTTGTAATTTGCCAGGCGGCGCAGCACAGTGCGCCACGTCATAAGTGAAATGGTGCGTTTCACTGATTGGGTCGCGCCCGACCCGGCCCAAGATCCGGCAAGCCCAACCGGTTCATGCCCAGCTACTGAGTACACCCCAGCTTCCTGCTAAATGCACCCCTGCACATCAGAGTCAGCGCCACGTCAGCATCGAAACGGCGCAGTTTAGGGGTTGCTCACATCAGCGTGACGTCATGATGACGTTACGTCGTCTTCTACCTTCAGCGACCCGGTTCAGACCCGCGTGGGTCGACCTGACCCGGATCGCGATCCGACTTCAACCCGGACCCGTTCGACCGTTTTTCGACATGTTTTCCAGCGGTTCTCCGTCCAGATTGACGGTCGGCGATCTCCCAGTCCGTTTGGCACCGTTTTCAGGCCTCCATGCGTTACTTTTCCATCTTCTCCAAACCTTCCAAGCCTCCATTGTTGCCACCTCCATTTTCTCAACCGCGGCATGCAAGCGGCACTCTCGCGATAGTAATTCGCCGCCGTTGAAGTGCCACGGTCGTCCAACCACGGCACCCTCGCGACAGAAACCTTCCGAGCTTGCCGCGGTTCAGTTGTCGCTTCCGCCAATAGCGAAAATGCCCAGACCGCGGCAGTCCGTCTCTTGGTCGTTTTGGACAAACTCTTTGTCGTTTTGGACGAATTTCTTGCCCTATTTTGGACCCATATATATACATCTCTTCATCTTTTGAAAGAGGAGGGAGGAGGAGACACAAAAAGAAAAGAAAATACTCCCCAAAGAAAGGAAACTCTCCTACTCCTCCAAGACTCCATCTTTCCTAAATTCCTACACAATTCAAGAGACACTTGACACCAATCTATGATCTTTTCTTGTTCTTGGGAGAAAGAAAATTGAAGGAGCTTGAAAAAGGAGAGGAGCAAAAGGAAGAAGAGGAAGCTCTCCATTATAGTTTTCTCTAACTTTTTCTCTTTTATCCTTTGTTATAGCCATGTATTTATTTGAGATTATTTGTTGTATGGCTATTAGTTGTAATATGAGCTAAACTTTCATTGTTAGGATTTGATGAACCCCACCCATGAATATTTATATCTATTGACCTTTGTTTATTCATTTTGTGCAAGTGTGGTTTGTTGGGTATTTTTGTGTGCTTAAAGCTTTCAACTATTTGATCTCCTTTTGAATGAATTTTTGTGGTGTGTTATGTATTGACCGGAGACGCACGCCACGTGCTCTATAAAATGCCCTCTATACATGTCTAGAAAAGTAGACCTACTTAGGCTAGCGTATAGGATTCCCTAGTGTGCCAAGGTTCTTAATGAACTCATTCATATATTCCGAGTAATCGAGAGATAGGATTGGGTATGATTTTGGGTGCGATCTATTCTACTTGACCAAGATTGTAGGTTAATATTAGGGTGCATGAGTCTATGAATTACATGAGCATGTTTTGGGTGAATAATTGAGTCTAGAACAGAAATCGACATAGGGTGGGGTGTAGTCAAATCCTAGCATATTTCTCTCTATTATTACACTTGTGTTTATTTTCGTGTTATTTCTTTTTCGCAATAGCATTTAGTTTTATTTTAGTTTTATTTTAGTTTGGTTTAATTTACTTAATTGGAAAACCAACCTTTTTGATTGTTTGAATAGCAAATAGGCTAATCAATTTCGGTAATCGGTCACTCGATCCCTGTGGGAACGAACTTTACTTACAATTGTGCTACTCTCCGACGTCGTCCTATTGCGAGTGTCACTTGAGTGATAGCCACAAATCATACCACAAAAATGACAAGTAGATACAAAGTAAGAATTTATACCATTGCATTGTGATCTCATTGAGGCATTGCCATGTTGATGAGGTTGTCTTTGATGGTGCATCGGTTTGCTTCTCTTTGGAGCTTGAGCCGATTGGTGGCACATTTGTGGTCTATCTTGTTGAGGTGGTTGAGTCGGTTGAGTCGGTTGAATGTGCCTCCTTGGTTGAGCAAGGCTTGGGTGTTGAGTGCTTGGGTTGTAGGAAAAATACCATAGTACACGCAGCGGAAGCGAGACTAAAAATAGATTTAGTAACTTTAAAAATTTTTCCTTTTTATGAACCTTAACCCTTTAATTAATTAAACATATATATAATCAACAAAAGAAGAATACCTTTTGTCGCGGGATCCGATTGACTTACGTCGATGGTAATCCGCAAGATCTTCAATCCTAGCATGAACGTGAATCACCTAGGAGCGTGGTCTCCCTTTTTCTTTGAATTGCAAACCTGAGAATGGACAAACAAACTTTTCTTTTCTTTTTGTTAGTCACAAAACAATCAAAAGAAGACTAAGATTATTCCGGTCACTTTTGAGTTCTCAATCTAATGATCGAAACTCGCATGAACCTAAATCGATATTGTACACACAAGCTTATTGATGAACAAGCAATTAGTGTACCATCAAAGAATAATCTATTCACTCTTTTATGTTTTAGTAGAATAAAATAATCCTTTCTATGAATTGAGAAGAAGAAGAAGATTGAATCAAGCACCACACACTCTAGGTGGCCGAATTCTAAAAGTCCAAATATATAGGTGGCCAAATTTTCTTCCTCTTTTTCTTTTAGGGTGGCCGAAAATCCTACTCCAAAAGGGACTAGGGTTGCCGCAAATCACAAGCAAAAAGGAGTTTGTGTTGCACCCTAATTCCCATCTAGTTTAAGACTTCAAACCCTAATCCAACTCATAGATCTTTTATTCTTTTATTTGACTAAATAAAAAGACTTCTTATTTGATTAAATAAATAAAATTAATTATTTATTTTCTTATCAAACAATTCTTTTAATTTTAGTATACTACTACCAATAGTATAACTCTAGGAATCATATTTCCTAATGAGAAAAGATTTGTTTCTTAATTAAACAATTAATTAATAAAATAATTAATTCTTATTTAATTAAAACAATGAAACAAAATAATATATTAGGTTAAAAAGCACCTTGCCACCCCACTCATACAAATGGGCCATATATTATTTTCTTATTTCATTTAATCCATTGGACTTTAAATAAAAAGCCCACATGTGAACCAGACCCATTATTACTAAAAGAAACAAGCCCACATGCCTTTCATTAATATATTAATATAATTGAGCAGCCCATTAAATAAATAATGTGCAAATTATATTCTTAATATATTAAATGCAATTCTAAATGGACCCATAAATTGGTCCGGTAGAATATATCAAGTTATCCATACAAGTCCGTGTGGATTGGGGATCTTGGCAGGCTATCTAAATTTAAGCTTCAATAGACATAACCTAATCACAATCAACAAATGATTCACTTAGGTTTGATCCATTAATTTTAACTCATTCCACTAAAGAGCTAAAATTGAACTCTTAAATAAAGACAGAAAAGGAAGATGTTCCTCATTCATACCCTAGACAATCATGTTGGAGATAGTGTATCCTCGTGATTAATATCAGTAATCGCCAAGAGTTCATAGACCGCTTATAACTCTCCAAGTTACCATATTTACTCATATGACCACGTTTTGAACTTGGATATTTTGACTTGTCCAGAAGCCATGTTTTCAATAGACACTATCGAAAACACAACGTTGAGAATTAATATCCAATTACCTCAAAACATTCATATGATGATATTATATTCTCATTTAATAAATGGAGTCACGATGTCCATATCTATAAATGAAGTCCTCTATCGATTAACAAATGAATATCACCAAACTATCGAGGATAGACTATGCGATATAATCGTACTCATTGATAACTCAAATGATATCACTTGCAACCATAAGTCCATCATTTATCTCAAGATTAAGATAGACTCTCCGATTGTCCTGATAATGAAAAGACTTTTTTCTACTGACGGTTATAGATAAAGTATTTCATTGTGATCCAGTTCAATGCACCCAGTGCACTAGATTCTTTTGCTCGAAGACACTCCAATGATTTTAGACTCATCATATCTCATTTGATCCCACTCAAATGCTAGCAAAAGAATTCTACAACTTTAACAAGATAAAGGTGCCCAACCTTTAACTTAAGTTGAAAACAATATTCAAGACTAACTAAAGAATTGTGTCTACCACATACATATCCAGTTGTATGAACAATTCTTCTTTTCTCATAGTCTTTAGACCTTATAATTATTTACTTTGACAATTATAATATTAAACTATAAATGCTATAAGATTTGTTTAAATCAGAAATCACTTTATTAATATGAAAAAGATTGTTAATTACAATATTACACTCTTGCTATTGAGCATAATCCTAACAATCTCCCACTTGCGCTATAGCAAATGTGTCATATCTCTCACGCCCATGTTCTCTAGATGCCCATCGAAACTCTTCTGAGGTAGAGCCTTTGTGAAGGGATCTGCTGGATTTTCTGCTGACGCGATTTTGGTAATCTTCACGTCACCTCTTTGAACAATCTCCCTTAAAAGATGATACTTTCTTTCAATGTGTTTACCTCTCTTGTGACTTCTTGGTTCTTTCGAATTAGCCACTGCTCCACTTTTGTCACAGTAGATAGTGATCTGCTTATTTGCACTAGGAACCACTTCCAAGTCAATCAAGAATTGGTGGAGCCAAACAGCCTCTTTGGCAGCCTCGCATGTAGCAACATACTCAGCTTCCATGGTGGAATCAGCAATACAAGATTGCTTGATACTCCTCCATATAACTGCTCCTCATCCAATAGTAAACACAGCCCCTGATGTGGATTTTCTGGAGTCAGAATCTGATTGGAAATCAGAATCTGTATACCCAACGGGAATTAAATCCCCTCCAGAGTATACAAGCATATTATCTCTCGTTCTCTTAAGATACTTGAAAATATGCTTGACTGCCGTCCAGTGATCAGGACCAGGTTTCGATTGAAACCTGCTAACTATGCCAACAGCAAAACAAATATCTGGTCTAGTACAGAGCATTGCATACATGAGACTTCCAACTGCCGAGGCATATGGAACTCTACTCATGAATTGCTCTTCATGCTCATTCTTAGGAACTTGTTCCTTAGAAAGCTTGATTCCATGTCTGAAAAGTAACATACCTTTCTTGGAATCCTGCATGGAAAACCTAGACAAGATCTTGTCTATGTATGAAGAAGCTTGGGATAATGCAATTGTTCTATTCTTTCTATCCCTTATTACTTGGATACCTAGAATAAAACTTGCTTCTCCTAAGTCCTTCATATCAAATTGTTTTGCTAACCATTCTTTTACTGATGTCAATACACCTACATCGTTTCCAATGAGTAGTATATCATCAACATAAAGAATCAGGAAAACCAACTTGTCGCCCTTAATCCTTTTGTATACATAAGGTTCGTCAAGATTCTGAATAAATCTAAAACCTTTGACAGCTTGATCGAACCTTATGTTCCAGGATCTGGATGCTTGCTTTAATCCATATATGGATTTCTGCAACTTGCATACCTTTTCCATTTGGCCCTTTTCAATGAATCCCTCTGGTTGCATCATGTAGATGCTTTCGTCAAAACTTTCATTAAGGAAAGCTGTCTTGACGTCCATTTGCCAAATCTCTAGATCTAAAGATGCTGCAATGGACAAGAGTATCCTAATGGATTTAAGCATGGCCACAGGAGAGAAGGTTTCCTCGTAATCGATACCTTCTTTCTGTGTATACCCTTTAGCTACCAATCTAGCTTTAAAGGTTTCCACCTTTCCATCCATACCTCTTTTCCTCTTGTATACCCACTTGCACCCAATGGGTTTTATCCCTTTAGGCAAGTCTACAAGGGACCAGACTTTGTTATCGAACATAGATTCAATCTCAGATTGCATTGCCTTTTGCCAATGGCGATTATCAACATCCTTCATAGCTTCCTTGTACGCGTAGGGATCATCGTCGTCCGGGAGATTCTCCACTGATTCTCCCAGACCGATGTATCTTTCGGGTTGTGTTCTAACCCTCCCACTACGACGAGGAATGGTAGGTTATTGATATTGTGTTGGATCGGAACTTACAATTGGGTTTGGTTGTGTAACCTCTCGTGGAATTGTATCTCCTGACATCTCATTCAGGACAATTCTACTTCTAGGCACAAAATCATTCATATAATCCTTTTCCAGAAATTTAGCATTTGTCGAAACAAATACTTTAAGATCTGAAGGACTATAAAAATAATATCCTTTAGTTTCTTTTGGATACCCTACAAATATACATGTTTCCGAACGGGACTCCATCTTTTCTGTCTTTCCTTTTAACACATGCGCAGGACAACCAAATATCCTTAAGTGTTGTAAACTAGGCTTGCGCCCAGTCCACAACTCATGCGGTGTTTTAGGAACAGACTTAGATGGTACATCGTTTAGAATGTATATAGCAGTTTGTAAAGCATATCCCCAAAAAGAAATAGGACGTGTTGAATAACTCAACATAGACCTAACCATATCCAAAAGAGTTCTATTTCTCCTTTCTGCTACCCCATTTTGTTGAGGTGTACCTAGTGTAGAAAACTGAGAAACTATCCCATTATCAATAAGATATTGCTGAAACTCACCAGATAGATATTCTCCACCACGATCAGATCTCAAGATTTTTATATGTTTCTCAAGCTGATTTTCCACTTCAGCTTTGAATGCTTTGAACATGTCAATAGCATCCGACTTATGTCGTATGAGATACACATAGCCAAATCTCGATTAATCATCTGTGAAAGTGATGAAGTACTCATATCCACCTCTAGCTTGAATGCTCATAGGTCCACATAAATCAGTGTGTATCAATCCTAAACATTCAGTGGCTCTGGCACCTTTGGCAGAGAACGTCCTTTTGGTCATTTTACCTTCCAAACAAGATTCACAAGTTGGTAGATCATCAACATTTAAGTCACTCAAAGGTTCGTCACATACCAATCGTTTAATCCTATTAAGGTTAATATGACCTAGGTGTAAATGCCATAGGTAGGTTTCATCTTTTGATAATTTAACTCTTTTATGATTAGGTTCCGTTATTTCCGTGTCTAACGAGTGAGAGATATTTCTATGCAAAAAGTATAGACCGTTTTCCAATGTACCTTCGCAAATAATTTTGTCATTCTTACTAATAATAAAAACTTTATTAAAAGTAACCGAATATCCAAATTTATTCAAACAAGAAACTGAAATTAAATTCCTCTTCAATTGAGGTACATAATAAACGTCTATCAAATCTAAATGCCTTCTAGAATCCAAATAAACTCTAATATCTCCCACTGCACTTGCAGACACTAATGTTCCGTTGCCCAAGCGCAAATTGATTTCATTCTTACTCAGCCTTCTCCTTTCTTGGAACCCCTGCAAGGAATAACAAACATGATTAGTGGCTCCAGAGTCTATGATCCAAGAATCTGTAGAATCTGCCAAAAAACATGTTTCAAGATAATTCACATTACCTTCTTCCTTCTTGTTCTGGGACTTTGGGCAATTTCTTTTCCAATGTCCCTTTTCACCACAAAGGAAGCATTTCCTTTTGATCTTGGTTACTTTCTTGGTCTCCTTCTTGGTAGGCCCAAGTTGCTTTTTCTTCTGTTGTTTCTTAACCTTCTGACGGGTCTTAATAGTAGCAACTTTACCAACCATATGAATCTCTTGACCTTTGCTTTTCACAAGGATCTTTTCAGCACTTTGAACATCTTGCATCAGGCCTTGTAAGGTGTATTCCTTTTTGTTCAAAGTGTAGTCCAATTTGAACTGATCAAAGGAATCTGACAATGAATTGACAACCATATAAATTTTTGTCTCACCATCTATCTTAGTGCCATGCAGTTCAGCAATGTTGAGATGTGCTATGACTTTCATCATGTGATCCTTCACAGCCTGTCCAAGTTTCATCCTAAGATTCATAAAAGCAGTCACTGCCTCTCTCTTAGTCATCCTGGACTTCATAGCAAACATCTCCTTTAGAGACATCATTATATCAGTAGCGGACTCCATTCCTTCATGCTGCTGTTGCAACACGTCGGAGATAGTGGCCATAATATAACATTTGGCCATATCATCTGAAGTCTTCCACTGCTCATACTCATCTCTTTGCATTATGCTAGATTCATTATTAGGAGCAAGTGGTTTAGGAGTAGTTAGAACAAACTTATGTTTTTCACTTTGCAGCAACAACCCAATTTTCCTTTTCCATGTGACATAATTATCTCCAGTTAAAGCATTATCTTTCAGGATGTTTATAAGTGATGGGGTCATGATTTCTGAATAAAAACAAAACATATATAAGTAAATAATCATGATAAAGCACTTTAAATATTTATCTTGAATTAAATAAATAACTCAATCATAAAAATTCAATGGTGATCCAACACCCATAAATGTTCGCCTCCTTTGGGAGTTCGCACCATTTACTAGTTAGACTAGGTCCCACCTAATTGTTAACATAACAACCAACGTTTTCAATTTTAGCCTTGCAATTTTACTGACAAGAACTCTTGGGAGGATATCAATAAAATTACATTGAGTGTGTTACCAAGATATCGACCCTCAATTTTCTCTCACGAAAATCCCTCCTTGGGGAGTAGATCTCGTTTGAGTCCATTGTCTAGTCTATCCTTGTAAGGAAGTATGTTGCTAAATTCCATTCATGGACGCCCGTTGGGGGGATTACCAATAAATAATTAAGCTCAACTAACCTTGGAGGCCATAGGTGTTACAAAAACACCTTCTCCCACTCAATTATTTAAGGCGTGTGATTAAATCCCATAGAATGATTTACCAAGTTATCTAGATGCCAATTTAGATACCTAAATCATTCAATGCATGTTCATACCAAAAGAGATATATGAGTGACACTCTTATTCTATATGTCATGTTATCATACAATAACAAATATTGTAATATTTAAGCAAAAATTAAATAGCAACAATTTTGGCCCATCCTAGAAAAACAAGTAAATTACAATTGTTTAGGAATACAAGATCTTCAAGTGGCCCATCAACCATACACTCATCCTTCGGCCTCCTCCCATGGGCGTGCACAGCCCACAACCCCACAAAGGGGCTGCCATGCGCAGCCCATAAGGCCACACAAGGCTGCCGTGCGCAGCCCACCATGTAATGGGCTTGCCATGCACAACCCAATCCACTCCTAGGGTGCGCACGGTGCTCGTTCTTGGTTCCGGTTGCTTCGTTTTTCTTCACGTCTTCGATTCTTTGATGTAGAACGTATTACAACTTTATTTAAATAATAAAATACTGCAGTAATTTTTTTTTTATTCACTGCAGTACTTTTACAAACAAAAACTGCACATAAAAAATTAAAAAAAAACTGCACTTAAAATAAATAAATAAAATAAAACCTAGCAACTACCAAGAAGGAATTATGGCGATGATAGACCACCCTTCTTGTTACAATTCCGAAACAAAAATTACATTGAAAATTTAGGACCAAAATCGAGCAATAACAATCCACATAAACATATATAAATCCATACATCCACATGTAATTATATATGCGAATACCTAGAGTGCCATCTCTTTCTAAACATGCATAATCACAATAAAAAGAAATAGATTCACGTATATATACGATAATTAATTAAAAGGGTTCAACCAAGCTCTGATACCAATTGTAGGGAAAAATACCGTAGTACACGCAGCGGAAGCGAGACTAAAAATAGATTTAGTAACTTTAAAATTTTTTCCTTTTTATGAACCTTAACCCTTTAATTAATTAAACATATATATATATATATAATCAACAAAAGAAGAATACCTTTTGTCGCGTGATCCGATTGACTTACGTCAATGGTAATCCGCAAGATCTTCAATCCTAGCATGAACGTGAATCACCTAGGAGCGTGGTCTCCCTTTTTCTTTGAATTGCAAACCTGAGAATGGACAAACAAACTTTTCTTTTCTTTTTGTTAGTCACAAAACAATCAAAAGAACACTAAGATTATTCCGGTCACTTTTGAGTTCTCAATCTAATGATCGAAACTCGCGTGAACCTAAATCGATATTGTACACACAAGCTTATTGATGAACAAGCAATTAGTGTACCATCAAAGAATAATCTATTCACTCTTTTATGTTTTAGTAGAATAAAATAATCCTTTCTAAGAATTGAGAAGAAGAAGAAGATTGAATCAAGCACCACACACTCTAGGTGGCCAAATTCTAAAAGTCCAAATATATAGGTGGCCAAATTTTCTTCCTTTTTTTCTTTTAGGGTGGCCGAAAATCCTACTCCAAAAGGGACTAGGGTTGCCACAAATCACAAGCAAAAGGGAGTTTGTGTTGCACCCTAATTCCCATCAAGTTTAAGACTGCAAACCCTAATCCAACTCATAGATCTTTTATTCTTTTATTTGACTAAATAAAAAGACTTCTTATTTGATTAAATAAATAAAATTAATTATTTATTTTCTTATCAAACAAGTCTTTTAATTTTAGTATACTACTACCAACAGTATAACTCTAGGAATCATATTTCCTAATCAGAAAAGATTTGTTTCTTAATTAAACAATTAATTAATAAAATAATTAATTCTTATTTAATTAAAACAATGAAACAAAATAATATATTAGGTTAAAAATCACCTTGCCGCCCCACTCATACAAATGGGCCATATATTATTTTCTTATTTCATTTAATCCATTGGACTTTAAATAAAAAGTCCACATGTGAACTAGACACATTCTTACTAAAAGAAACAAGCCCACATGCCTTTCATTAATATATTAATATAATTGAGCAGCCCATTAAATAAATAATGTGCAAATTATATTCTTAATATATTAAATGCAATTCTAAATGGACCCATAAATTGGTCCGGTAGAATATATCAAGTGATCCATACAAGTCCGTGTGGATTGGGGATCTTGGCGGGCTATCTAAATTTAAGCTTCAATAGACATAACCTAATCACAATCGACAAATGATTCACTTAGGTCCGATCCATTAATTTTAACTCATTCCACTAAAGAGCTAAAATTGAACTCTTAAATAAAGACAGAAAAGGAAGATGTTCCTCATTCATACCCTAGACAATCATGTTGGAGATAGTGTATCCTCGTGATTAATATCAGTAATCGCCAAGAGTTCATAGACTGCCTATAACTCTCCAAGTTACCATATTTACTCATATGACCACGTTTTGAACTTGGATATTTTGACTTGTCCAGAAGCCATGTTTTCAATAGACACTATTGAAAACTCAGCGTTGAGATTTAATATCTAATTACCTCAAAACATCCATATGATGATATTATATTCTCATTTAATAAATGGAGCCACGATGTCCATATCTATAAATGAAGTCCTCTATCGATTAACAAATGAATATCACCAAACTATCGAGGATAGACTATGCGATATAATCGTACTCATTGATAACTCAAATGATATCACTTGCAACCATAAGTCCATCATTTATCTCAGGATTAAGATAGACTCTCCGATTGTCCTGATAATGAAAAGACTTTTATCTACTGACGGTTATAGATAAAGTATTTCTTTGTGATCCAGTTCAATGCACCTAGTGCACTAGATTCTTTTGCTCGAAGACACTCCGATGATTTTAGACTCATCATATCTCATTTGATCCCACTCAAATGCTAGCAAAAGAATTCTACAACTTTAACAAGATAAAGGTGCCCAACCTTTAACTTAAGTTGTGAATATTCAAGACTAACTAAAGAATTGTGTCTACCACATACATATCCAGATGTACGAACAATTCTTCTTTTCTCATAGTCTTTAGACCTTATGATTATTTACTTTGACAATTATAATATTAAACTATAAATGCTATAAGATTTGTTTAAACCAGAAATCACTTTATTAATATGAAAAAGATTGTTAATTACAATATTACACTCTTGCTATTGAGCATAATCCTAACATGGATGTTGGGATTGAGCTTTACCCTTTGTTGGCATCTTCATTTGGCCATTCTTGGATGACTCTCCAAGATCAATCTTCTTTCTAGGGGGTCGACAAGGTAACCTTAAGCGTTTGCCTTGAGCTTGAGGTTGCTTGATTTTAGCTTTCTTCAAGTCTTCAACGTACCTCATCTCTTTCTCCTTGATGATCTTCAAGGAATTCTCTTTGTTGGCAAGTTCATCCTTCATTGCCTTCATCCTTTGATGGCAATCATCAATCTCCTTTTTGTACTTGGACACTTCATTCAAGTCCGTCTTCAAGGAGTCATCCATGTCCGAACTAGAAGTCATCTTAGCAAGTGAACTTCTTGCCTCTTCAAGTTCCATCTTCAACTTGCACTCAATGTTTTTTACACATCTCACTTCATCATCCAAGAGAGTCACTTTGGCTTTTAGTTGAAGATTATCCTTTTCCAATCTAAGGATATCATTCTCTTTCTCCTTTAAAGACTTTTGAAGGAAGTCAATGAACTCTTGGTTGTCCACCAAATTGTCACAAGAGTTCCTAGAGCATGTGTCATCACAAACAAAGCTTCTCCCACTTATGCTTACGAGAGTCATATCATCGAGGCTACCTTCTCCTCTCTTCTCGCACTTTAAGTTACCACACATGGAGGCTATGTGATCAAGTCCACCACACTCAAAGCATTGGACACCTTTCCATGCTATCATGGCTTTTCCTCTCTTCTTGTGCTTCAAGTTAATACACATGGGAGCTATGTGACCGAATCCTACGTATTCAAGGTATTTAATGATATTTCTTGAAAGCTTGTCTTGACTAGCCTCACCATTCTTGAGAGGCACCTTTTTCTTTACCTCATTTTCTTTGGAGTTCATACTCTTCTTGTGAGATTTTGTGATTCTCCTAAATTTCTCCACCATGTGAGACATTTCCTCGTTGGAGACACTTCCCTCATCAAGATCATCAAATTTGTCACTTGAAGTTATATGAGTCATATCCCAATGAATAGCTACACCAACTACCTCTTTAGCTACCTTTTCATCTAGTTCTTCTTTGGGATCACATGTCAAGGCAACTTGGCCATTTTCTTCAACTTCTACTCTTGTGGCTCCAAATGCCATGTGGTTAATGGCAAATGCTTCATCACTTGAAGAACCTTCTTTACTCTCATCTTCCACCATAGAGGTCATCATTTTCTCCTCCACGGTACCTTCGTGGGTGATTCTTAGAATCTCCCAAGCTTCTCGAACGTCTTGAGTAGTTCGGATGAGTTTGGCTTGAATCTCATCCACTGCACAAGATAAGGTACGGATGCCCATTGAATTCCATTTGGCAGCCTCGAGTTCGTCATTTGACCACTTAGACTTGAGCTTAGGCACACAAGTCCCATTTTTCTAGTCTCTCCGTGGGAGGTGAGTATCCTTCTTCCACAAATATCCACACATGCTCATCAATGTCACATAAAAAGAATTCCATTCTAACTTTCCAAGAGGAATAGTTATCCTTGGTGAGCAATGGTGGTTTGGAGAGTAATGCACCCTCTAGCCTCTCAAATCCACTCATAGTGTTTGGGTGAATGTATGCAAATGAATGCAAACAAATGTAGCAATCAAAATACACAAAAGCAAGACACACAAGCAAGAGCAAGGATCACCTAAGTATATCTAGGAACCCGCTCTGATACCAATTGAAAATATTTATATACGTGTGTCTAAACAACCTAGAGGGGGGGTGAATGGGTTGTTAATCTGTTATTACCAAATTTTTCGGATTAGTCAATATTAAAAAATAAACCCAATCCAACAAACAATAAAATCAAGTATAAATTGCGGAAATTAAAGAACACTTGATTTTTACGTGGAAACCCACACAGGGAAAAAACCACGGGCTGTTATGTGCGCCACACACGGTCAACGAAATCCACTATATGAAAAGGAATTTACACCCTCAAGTGATTCTCGGACTCTCACCCTAGATAACCTCAGGCTATGGACACCACCACTCGCCACTCTTGGTTCAATCCCTAGTGATATCCCCTAATACACTAATCTTGGCGTGAGTAACTCCTAATCTACCCAGCAGGCCTTTTATAGTGGCACTCAACCAATTGCTTGAGCACTACCCACCAGTAGCCACAAGACTTTCCTTGCTTGTGCAACTTCACCTAGAAGCCACAAGACTTTGACTCATGAAGAGAATTAAGAGTCTATGTGAGTATGGCAAAAATGATGCATAAATGCAAAAAGTGCTAGACTAAACACAAGATGCTTAACTAGATGTTATAATGCAAATAAACATCCTAGTTGTCAACAAAACCTACATGTACATGCATGAGGTGTCAATTAGTTGTAGAGATTTCTTACAACCTAATTGTTAACAAACAAAGCCAATTTCAACACATGTTGTCAATAATCATGGCAAGGCCTAAAACATGCAATTAACTAATGCAATCAAGAAATTGTCAATCAAAAGGCCAATCAACATAAGTTGTCAAATAACATGGCAAGGACACTAAATGCAATAAACAAGTGCAATCAATGAGTCCTACACATCAAAGATGTCTAAATGTAAAACATAAAGACTTAGCTAGATGTTATCAATCACAAAAATATCCTAGCTATCAAACAATGTCAACATGTCCAAACATGTGAACTCAATTAGTTGTAGAGAATTTCTACCAACATAATTGTCAATTAAATCCACAAGAACATTCAATAAAGCTTGACTAGATAAACAAACATTTATTTATCAACCTAATCATCAACCAATTTTACAAGAATGTTCTAGGGTTAGCTATTTAGGGAAAATCATCCGAATCATGTAAGCTATCACAAACAAAACCCAATCATGTCATAACTTCACTAAATATGCAATAAGAGTGAAGATTTGCTAAACTAAGTAATAAAAGACATGTCTTGACTAAGATAGAACAATAAATGAAGATGTTGTGTTTGTTCTACTTACCAAGTCATAAATGAAGAAGACCCATGGAAGATTGATGCATGAAACATGTTATATGCACATGGGTTTTGGGTTTGGAGAGTTAAAGAAGCAATCTTGGTGCTTTCTCTCTCAAGAATATGGAGCCTCTCTCTCTAGGGTTTAATTTTGTGACTCTTCCAAGCATACAAGAGAGAAGACATCATATATATAGGAGCCCTAAATGAAACTACGTAGTTTTGGAAATATATATGAACCCTAAATGAAACTACGTAGTTTTGGAAAGAAAACCCATTTCTCCCGTCAAAAAGCGACTTTATAAGTGACTTGGATGGAAGTCACTTCTAAGGTCACATCTGTCTCAGTACAGGGTGTCAAAAACTGACTTTAAAAGAGACTTTGATGGAGGTCACTTCTAAGGTCGCATCTGTCTTGGGTAAACAAAATGCAACAGCGCAACAGCTCTAGATTCGAGCTTCCCGAAACATGACCAAACGACATTGAAACCTTTCGAATCATATATTTTTGGAAAGGTATGGATGTCTACTTTCTACTCCTTTTTACAAAATGGGGTTTTGAAATCTGTAGAAAGAGTTCTGGTCATAAGAGTGACCAAAGGTCATTTTTGAATAATAACAAAATTGCCAAAAACTCATGGTATAAGACCATGTGACCCAAGACCAATCCAAGAGAGGAAAATGGACCTCTCTAGTGGTCAAACATCACTCTAAGACAAGCACACCATCATGCAAGCGCGGACGTTTCCAATCACACAAACTAAAACGAATTACACCACACTTAAGACTAACATGAAGTGCAAGTGTGGGAAGTGAATGCATCCTAATGCCTAACATGTCATGGCATTTCAGTGAACAAGATGCAATCATATAAACATGCATGAAGAGAATAACATCATGAATAATCACCAAGCATGTGACACACAAACGATATGCAATATATGAAAATGCATAAGTGTGATGATAATGAATATAAGCACACAATTAAGAGAAACACAAATGCAATCATATAAATGCAATGAAAGTGAGTGTGTGCTAAGAGACATAGACACACGAATCAAAGAAACACACATGCATGGTAACAAATGCAAGATAGATAAAGATGCATGCAAGTGTGTGTGTGTGTGTGTGTGTGCACCTAATCTCTTCAAGAATCAAGGTCAAGTGATATACCTTTTAAAGCTCTTGATCTTGAAGTCATCGAGATGCTTGGAAGCTTGCCTTGATAATCATCAAGATGACCTAAGCTACCTACAACACAATCATCCCCAATGTGGTATGTCATGAAATAAGCCAGTCACAAAATAGAGGTCCTTACATCTTATGCTTCTTTATTGATTGCTTGAGTAAGCTTGGTTGCACATATATTATATGTTGTTTTCTTCAATAAGTGTGAACCATGCTTTTATTACAATCCATGTCATATTTATGTTCAAACATGCATTTTTGGACTAGGAGATTTACATAGGAAGTATGATTTGAATGACCTATAATTATCTCCATGACATAATGATTCTTAATTGACATGCTAAAAATAAAAAGCATGAAATTCAAATGACATGCTAAGTATGAAAAGCATGAAATTCATATGACATGCTTAAATGTAAAAGCATGAATTTATGATTGCATGTTCTTAAATGCAAAACTTGTGTGAAAAAGCTTATGAGACTTAAATGAATAAAGGATCTTGTATTTGTTCGAAGGATTTTACAATCCAAATGTCTCTCTTTCTTTATTGGTTGAACATGGTTACTATCATACGGATATCTTAACCAGAAAAATCAAATAGGTTGCAAAAAGTCGCTCATGCCATGTTTCGCTTATAAAGTTGGATATAGTTGCTCTTAAATTGAAATTAATGAAATCTCTATATCCTTGCTTCTCTCGTGACAAATGGTGAAATTGGTTTGAATTCTATTGGAAATCTTTGTCATTTGATTTGCCAAATACCGTTGTATTTTGGACTAGAATACAACATGTCTTGTATGCAAAGCATTTTTATTCGCACATTTTCTTAAAATAAATCTCCTTGTTTCTCTCCTATTAATTGAGTTGCATAAAGTGGCTTATATGATTATGCAAATATCTTGTATGCTACTATCTTTCTTTGCTTCAAGTAACCCGGTTGGGGAATACTCCTTTGTCTATATCATGACAAAAATAGGGAGTAAAATGTGGTAAAGGGAGTTGCTACTGTAGTAGCAATTGTACATATTGGTGAGACTAAAAGTTAAGGGGGAGTAACCCAATGAGGGGGAGCATTGTATTAACATACGTTTCATGATACTTTGCATGGTGTTATGCTTAAATTACTTAAATGCAAATGCTTGTTTAAATTTCACTTGATCATCTCACATACACTTGCTTTGGAAAGTGTAATTTTTTTGTTTTGAAGGGTTGAAAGTTCTACAAGAGATTGAAGACTTGAAGTTTTTACTTTTTAATATCTCTTTGTTATGTATCACGTAGCTTCAATTATGTTGTAAGGATCAATGTGAGTGGTGATTTTGTCACGAAATAGCCAAAGAGGGAGATTGAAAGGTCCTCATTTATTGATTGGCTTATTTAGTGGACAAATTACATATTTGGGTTTTGATGTAAGGGTAGCTTAGGCTTTCAAGACCTCAAGAGAAGAAGCACCAAAGGTAAATTTCTAAGTGTTTACTTGCTTTGAAGAGATATAGTTGCACACACTCACAACTCATAATTCTTATTCTTGTTTGTTGTGTGTTTTTATTTGGTGTGCATTAATGTTCATTAATTTCTCTTCATGCTTTCTCAAATGACTGCATTCTGTGTTGTTAATTGCCTTGTCACATTTAGGCATTTAAGATGCATTCATTATTAAGGGCGTTGTTCAAAGCGCTGTACAAAGCGTTGTTCAAACAGCGCCTATCTAAGACCTGGTGAGTTTTGGGTTAGGCACTGTACAGACCTGATTGATTTTATTCGATCGTTGTTGGGTCACTGTATAGTCGCTATACAAAGCGATGTACATATAGCGCTATGTACAGCGACACTCTGTTTCCCAAGAGAACAGAGCTTGGTGCTGTTCAGGAGCTCTACAAAGGCGTTGTTCGAACGGCGCTGATGAAGAATGTTCTTCATTTTTCCCAGGTAGGCACTGTACAAGTCGCTCTACTTACAACAACATGTACAACGCCTAAGGCAAAAGTTGTGCCACTTTTCAAAACGATGTCACTTCATTTTGGCACTCTATATATATGCTTCTTTGCCTTTAGGTCAGTTTAAGGAATTCAAAATCAGATATTTGACTTAGCATATTTTTCCAAGAGAAAAATTCACTAAAGAACTCTCCTTTGTTTACTCAAACACTTTTCCATGAGCATCAATCAACATCTAGCATCATCCTTGATTATCTATGTGTCATCTTTGCATGGGTTTTTCAACATGTTAGGATTATGCTCAATAGTAAGAGTGTAATATTGTATTTGACAATCTTATCATATTAATAAAGTGATTTCTACTTTAACAAAATCTTATAGCATTTATAATTATAATTGTCAAAGTAAATAATCATAAGGTCAAAAGACTATGAGAAAAGAAGAATTGTTTGTACATCTGGATATGTATGATGTAGACACAATTCTTTAGTTAGTCTTGAATAATGTTCACAACTTAAGTTAAAGGTTGGGCACCTTTATATTGTTAAAGTTGTAGAATTCTTTTGCTAGCATTTGAGTGGGATCAAATGTGTTATGATGAGCCTAAAATCATCAAAGGGTCTTTGAGTAAAAGAATCTAGTGCACTAGGTATTGAACAGGATCACAGTGAAATACTTTATCTAGAACCATCAGTAGATAAAAGTTTTTTCATTATTAGGATAATCGGAGAGTCTATCTCAATCCTGAGATAAATGATAGACTTATGGTTACAAGTGTTATCATTTGAGCTATCAATGAGTACGATTATATAGCATAGTCTATCCTCGATAGTTTGGTGGTATTCATTTGCTAATCGCTAGAGGACTTCATTTATAGATTTGGACATCATGGCTCCGTTTATTAAATGAGAGTAGAATATCATCATACGGATGTTTGAGGTATTGGGTATCAAATCTTAACGTTAAGTTTTCGATAGTGTCTATTGAAACATAGCTTTTGGACAAGTCAAAATATATCCAAGTTCAAAATGTGGTCATATGAGTAAATATGGTAACTTGGAGAGCTATAGGCAGTCTATGAGCTCTTGGCGATTACTAATATTCTTCACGAGAATTCACTATCTTCATTAAGATTGTCTAAGGTATGAATGAGAATCATTTACTTATTTTATCTTAATTTAATAGTGCAATTTTAGTTCTTTAGTGGAATGAACTAAAATTAATAGATTGAACCTAAGTAAATCATTTGTTGATTGTGATTGGGTTATGTCTATTGAAGCTTAAATTTAGATAGCCCGCCAATATCCCTAATCCACACGGACTTGCATAGATCACTTGATATTTTCTACCGAACTATTTATGGGTCCAACTAGAATTGTATTAAAGCATGTGGACTTGTTTCTTTTAGTAAGAATGGGCATAGTACACATGTGGGCCTTTTAATTAAAGGTCCAATGGATTTAATAAAATGGAAAATAAATATTTGGCCTATTTATTGAGTATCGCAAGGCTATTTTGATAGCTTAATATATTATTTTATTTTATTATTTGATTAAACAGAGATTAATTAATTTATTGATTAATTATTTAATTAAGAATCAAAATCTTTTTTTGACTAGGAAATATGTTTCTTAGTGTTATACTGTTGGTAGTAGTATAATAAATATAAAGACTTTATTTGGTAAGTAGATAAATAAGAGATTTATTTATCTAGCCAAATAAGAAGCCTTTTGATATAGTCATAATAGAATAAAACACTAAAGAGTTGGATTCTAAGGTTGATAGGAATTTGGGTGAAGCATAAATCCTCTTGTGGAGAGGATTTCGGCCAACACACTTTCCTTGTGTGTGTGGATTTCGGCCACCACCTAAATTCCCATCAAGGGAATTCGGCCAACCCTAATTGAAAAGCAAGAGGGAATTCGGCCACCCTATATATATATATCATTATATATTTTCGGCCACCCGAATCTTTTTCTAGAGAGTTATTTTCTTTTGCTTGAAAAATAAATCCAACTCTAGACACTAGTGTGAGAATTCGGCCAAGAGGAAAAGAGAGAAAAGATCGTTCTTATTTCGATATTGCACTAGTAGCTTTTAAATCAAAAGGCTTTGTGCACAATTTCGAATAAGGTTCATGTGAATTTTGATCAAAGGATTGAGAATTCAAAAGTGACTGGAACATTCTTTGTTGTCTCTTGGAAGTTATTGTGACTAATGAAAAAGAAAAGTTTTTGTTATCCATCCTCAAGTACACAATTCAAAGAAAGGGAGACCATGCTCCTAGGTGATTCACATTCGTGATTGGATTGGAAGATCTTGCGGATTACCATCGACGCAACGTCAAGCGGATCACGCGACAAAGGTACGATACTTTTATTATTATATGTTAATTAATTAAGGGGTTAAGGTTCATCTTATGGAAAAATTTTATACTATACTAAACCTATTTTCGCTTCCGCCGTGTGTATTTTTCCCTACACAACACACTTTGCTTGGTAAGCTTTTCACTAATATCTTACATATTTTGTGTCTTTCTTAACAAGCAATCTCATTTATTACTTGTATGCCATTAGAATATATTCTAGATACAAGATTGAGATTAGTGTGTTGATTGTTTGAGAGTTATATTGTGATAGCTATCTAGGTTTTCATAATCTATATTTAGCTAAGCTTTTTGACATGTCATTTAGCTATTGATATCTAGGATTATTTTAGTTGCAATATTGTCGTCCTAGATAAGCATATAGGGTTCCCTAGCTCTAATTGCATTTTGGATATTTTATATATTCACATAGGCATTTTATCTCTTCATTTGAGAAGTAAAACTTGTGTAGCTTCCGGGATTAGGTTGCGTAAATCACAAGCAGTTGGACTAAGTCCACTTATACCGGGATTAGGTAGTGGTGGTGAGTTATACCAGGATTAGGTTGTATTCATCTTACCATTAGTGGATTCGAGGTTCGAGTATGGTGCACTTATTAGCCCGTTGTTTTTCCCATGAGGGTTTCCACGTAAATATCTTGTGCCATTTATAATTCCGCACATATTACACTTGATATAATTTATATTGACTAGATAAGGGCATTTTCGAAAAATTGACTATTAATAAAAATTGGGTAAAATCTACCCCCTATAAATTGTTTCATAATGTATATGGCATAAGTATGCATGACAATGTTTTAATCATCTCATAAATAAAACATACATGAGTTGACTGAGTACGATGAGCTATCTAACTTTAAAAAAATAAAAAATAAAAAATAAAGAAAAAAAAATCTAATTACAAAAATTTAATCCAAGGCATTCCTTGGTCTTCTTGTAATCTCTTTTTCATCAAGTCCATCTTTTGCATCTAATAGGATTTTAAACAAGTCCAACTTGATTAACCCTAATATTTTTAATGGTGATCCATCTCATGAAACATTAAACTAAAGCCCTTATGTTACACTTAACATTTATTGGGGGCCCAAGTTATTTAAAAAAAATAATATTCCGGCCCATTCACGCTTTCGAATATACAAACCCTAGCATCACAAACACTCGGCCTTGCACTTTCGCGCGTAGCCGTCATACACACGAGAGGGTGGCTATCCATAGCCTTGTGCAAATGTGTGCAGCACCTCTTGCGCACACAGTGCACTGGTGCTTTGCGCCGCGTAAGACCAACGCACATGCACTGCAGCCCAGATGTGTGCACACAACGTGCGTTGCCAAGCTATGCTTGCGCGTATGCCTTGCGCATAGCTCCCAGCTATATGCGTTGCCAACCCTTGACTTGCGGCAGCTGCTGTGCATGGTTGCCTTGCATGTATCAACCCTTGTGTTTGTAGGGAAAAAATACGTGCACGCAGCGGAAGCGAGACTAAAAGAGAGTTTAGTATATTTTAAAAATTTTCCCATATTGAACCTTAACCCTTTAATTAATAAACATATACATCAAAAGATATCGTACTTTTGTCACGTGATCCGATTGACTATGCGTCGATAGTAATCCAAAAGATCTTCCAATCCGATTACGAACGTGAATCACCTAGGAGCGTGGTCTCTCTTTTCTTTGAATTGTATACCTGAGAATGGACAACAAAACTTTTCTGATTTCTATTAGTCACAAAAATTCCAATAGATTGTTAAGAATGTTCTGGTCACTTTTGAATTTACAATCGTTAGATTGAAACTCCCGTGAACCTTATTCGAAATTGTGCACAAAACCTCTTGATGTAAAGATCACTAGTGCACTATCGAAATAAGAAGAATTCTTCTCACAATCTCTCTTGGCCGAATTTCACATTAGTCTAAGAGTTGGATTTTATTTTTCTCTAGCAAAAGAAAAATCTCTCAATTGCAAAAACTAGGGTTTCTTGAAAATATATGAAGAATATATATATATATGCCTATTGCCGCAAAAATATATATATATCTAACTAGCCGAATTCATGCTGCCATATATATATTTCCTTGTCCCAAAAACTGCACGCAACTTAGATATACATATTTAGTTTCATTCAAACTCTGCATGCATCATATAATATATATATATATTGCGCACTCGCCAAATCCTTTTCTTAATAAATCTAGGCCAAATATAATATATATCTCTATAGTGCAAACCCTAATCCAACTCTTTAGTGTATTTGTGACCATATAAAAGACTTCCTAATTTGACTAAACAGATAAAGTCTTTTATATTTAGTATAATACTAATAGTAATATACTACTAGGAAACATATTTCCTAATCAGAAAAAGATTTGATTTTTAATTAAATAATCAATTAACATATTAATTAATTTCCATTTAATTAAATAATAAAATAAAACAATATAATGGGATAAAAATTAGCCATTGCCGCCCATGACTAGAACTTGGGCCTACATATTGTTTTCTTATTTTATTTAATCCATTTGGACTTTAATAAAAAGCCCACATGTGAACTAGACCCATTCTTACTAAAAGAAACAAGCCCACATGCCTTTCATTAATATATTAATATAATTAAACAGCTCATTAAATAAATAATGTGCAAATTATATTCTTAATATATTAAATACAATTCTAAATGGACCCACAAATAGTCCGGTAGAATATATCAAGTGATTCATGCAAGTCCGTGCGGATTGGGGATCTTGGCGGGCCTATCTAAATTTAAACTCCAATAGACATAACTCAATCACAATCAACAAATGATTCACTTAGGTTCAATCTATTAATTTTAGTTCATTCCACTAAAGAACTAAAATTGCACTCTTAAATAAAGATGGAATAAGTTAACGATACTTATTCATACCCTAGACAATCATATGGGAGATAGTGAATCCTCGTGAAGAATATCAGTAATCGTCAAGAGCTCATAGACCGCCTATAGCTCTCCAAGTTACCATATTTACTCATATGACCACACTTTGAACTTGGATATATATTATGACTTGTCCAGAAGTCATCTTTCAATAGATACTATTGAAAACTCAACGTTAAGATTTAATATCCAAAACCACAAAGCATCCATATGATGATATTCTACTCACATTTAATAAATGGAGCCACGATGTCCATATCTATAAATGAAGTCCTCTATCGATTAACAAATGAATACCACCAAACTATCGAGGATAGACTATACTATATAATCGTACTCATTGATAGCTCAAATGATAACACTTGCAACCATAAGTTCATCATTTATCTCGAGATTAAGATAGACTCTCTGATTGTCCTGATAATGAAAAAACTTTTATCTATTGACGGTTCTAGAAAAAGTATTTTCATTGTGATCCAGTTCAATGCACCCAGTGCACTAGATTTTTTACTTGAAGACCCTTCGATGATTTTAGACTCATCACAACACATTTGATCCCACTCAAATGCTAGTAAAAGAATTCTACAACTTTAACAAGATAAAGGTGCCCAACCTTTAACTTAAGTTGTGAACGTTATTCAAGACTAACTAAAGAATTGTGTCTACCTCATACATATCCAGATGTATGAACAATTTTTCTTTTCTCATAGTCTTTTGACCTTATGATTATTTACTTGAACAATTATAATAATAAATGCTATAAGATTTTGTTAACAAACAGAAATCACTTTATTAATATGAAAAGATTGTCAAGTACAACATTACACTCTTGCTATTGAGCATAATCCTAACAATCTCTCACTTGCGCTATAGCAAATGTGTCATATCTATCATTCCCATATTCTCTAGGTGCCCATCAAAACTCTTCTGTGGTAGAGCCTTTGTGAAGGGATCCGCTAGATTTTCTGCTGACGCGATTTTGGTAATCGTCACGTCACCCCTATGCACAATCTCCCTAAGAAGATGATACTTCCTTTCAATGTGTTTCCCTCTCTTATGACTTCTTGGTTATTTCGAATAAGCCACTGCTCCACTGTTGTCACAGTAGATAGTGATCTGCTTATTCACACTAGGAACCACTTCTAGGTCAATCAAGAATTGGCGGAGCCAAACAGTCTTTTTGGCAGCTTTGCATGTAGCAACATACTCAGCTTCCATGGTGGAGTCAGCAATACATGATTGCTTTATACTCCTCCATATGACTGCTCCTCCTCCAAGAGTAAACACAGATCCTGATGTGGATTTTCTGAGTCAAAATCTGACTGGAAATCAGAATCTGTATACCCTACGGGAATCAAATCCCCTCTAGAGTATACAAGCATATTGTCTCTCGTTCTCCTGAGATACTTGAAAATATGCTTGACTGCCGTCCAGTGATCAGGACCAGGTTTCGATTGAAACCTGCTAACTATGCCAACAGCAAAACAAATATTTGGTCTAGTGCAGAGCATTGCATACATGAGACTTCTAACTGCCGAGGCATATGGAACCCTACTCATGAATTGCTCTTCATGCTCATTCTTAGGAACTTGTTCCTTAGAAAGTTTGATTCCATGCCTGAAAGGTAACATACCTTTCTTGGAATCTTGCATGGAAAATCTAAACAAGATTTTATCTATGTATGAAGCTTGGGATAGTGCAATCGTTCTATTCTTTCTATCCCTTATTACTTGGATACCAAGAATATAACTTTCTTCTCCTAAGTCCGTCATATCAAATTGTTTTGCTAACCATTCTTTTACTGATGTCAATACACCTACATCGTTTCCGATGAGTAGTATATCATTAACATAAAGAATTAGTAAAACCAACTTGTCGCCTTTGATCCTTTTGTATACACAAGGTTCGTCAAGGTTCTGACAAATCCAAAACATTTCACAGCTTGATCGAACTTTATGTTCCAGGATCTAGATGCTTGCTTTAATCCATATATGGATTTTTGCAACTTGCATACCTTTTCCACTTGGCCTTTTTCAATGAATCCTTCTGGTTGCATCATATAGATGCTTTCATCAAGACTTCCATTAAGGAAAGCTGTCTTGACGTCCATTTGCCAAATCTCTAAATCTAAAGATGCCGCAATGGATAAGAGTATCCTAATGGATTTAAGCATGGCCACAGGAGAGAAGGTTTCCTCGTAATCGATACCTTATTTATGTGTATAACCTTTAGCTACTAATCTAGCTTTAAAGGTTTCCACCTTTCCATCCATACCTCTTTTCCTCTTGTATACCCACTTGCACCCAATGGGTTTTATCCCTTTAGGCAAGTCTACAATGGACCAGACTTTGTTATTGAACATGGACTCAATCTCAGATTGCATTGTCTTTTGCCAATGGCGACTATCAACATCCTCCATTGCTTCCTTATATGTGTAGGGATCATCGTCGTCCGGGAGATTCACCACTGATTCTCCCAGACCGATGTATCTCTCAGGCTGTCCCACAACCCTCCCACTACGACGAGGAATGGTAGGTTGTTGATCTTGTGATGGTACAGAACTTACAATTGGGCTAGGTTGTGAAACCTCTTGTGGAATTGTATCTTCTGACATCGCATTCAGAACAATTCTACTTTTAGGTATAAACTCATTCACATAGTCCTTTTCCAGAAATTTAGCATTTGTCAAAACAAATACTTTAAGATCTGAAGGACTATAGAAATAATACCCTTTAGTTTCTTTTGGATACCCCACAAATATGCATGTTTCTATATGGGACTCCATCTTTTCTGTCTTTCCTTTTAACACATGTGCAGGACAACCAAATATCCTTAAGTGTTGTAAACTAGGCTTTCGCCCAGTCCACAACTCATGCGGAGTTTTGAGGAATCGACTTCGATGGTACATCGTTTAGAATGTACATTGCAGTTTGTAGAGCATATCCCCAAAAAGAAACAGGGAGCGTTGAATAACTTAACATTGACCTAACCATGTTTAAAAAAGTTCTATTTCTTTTTTCTGCCACCCCATTCTGTTAAGGTGTACCTGGTGAAGAAAACTGAGAAATGATTTCATTATCAATAAGATATTGCTGAAACTCACCAGATAGATATTCTCCACCACGATCATATCTCAAGATTTTTATGTGTTTCTCTAGCTGAATCTCCACTTCAGCTTTGAATGCTTTGAACATATCAAAAGCATCCGACTTATGTCTCATGAGATACACATAACCAAATCTTGAATGATCATCTGTGAAAGTGATGAAGTACTCATATCTACCTCTAGCTTGAATGCTCATAGAACCACATACATTAGTATTAATCCTAAACATTCAGTGGCTCTTGTGCCTTTGGTCCTAAACGACCTTTCGGTCATTTTACCTTTCAAACAGGATTCACAAGTTGGTAGATCATCAACCTTTAAGTCACTTAAAGGTCCATCACTAACAAATCTTTTAATCCTATTAAGGTTAATATGACCTAGGCGCAAATGGCATAGGTAGGTTTCATCTTTTGATAATTTTACTCTTTTATGATTAGGTTGCGTTAATTCTGTGTCTAACAAGTGAGAGATAGAATAGACCATTTTCCAATGTACCTTTGCAAACAAATTTGTCATCCTTACTAATAATAAAATTTTTATTAAAAGTAACTGAATATTCAAATTTATTTAAACAAGAAACTGAAATTAAATTTCTCTTGAATTGAGGTACATAATAAATGTCTATCAAATATAAATGCCTACTAGCATCTAGATTAACGCTAATATCTCCTATTGCACTAGCAGACTGTTGGTACCTAGGTTTACATATTGCGCAGCGGAAGGGTTTTTAAAATTTTAATGCAATCATAAACTAAACCTATTTGTACAGTAATAATCGAAAACAATTAAAGAAGGTGAAACGATTCCATACCAACGTTTGTAGGCTCCTTCACTTTAATACGATATGCTCCTGATTTGAACCACTTGATCTTCCTCGCTATCTCCCGGAACTAGTAACGGCGTGTGGGCACGTCACGGTATTCAGGAACAAGAACGGAGGTAGAAGAAAAGAACACACTAAAGGACAACACTTGTTCTATTTAATGGTGAAGTGCGGCCAGCCTCAAAAATAATCAAAATAACTTTTCTTGGCCGCTGCACCCCTTTTGTTTCTTTTCTCAATTTTCGTGTGTTGTTGTGTTATTGTATCTGATACAATACAAATCAAAAAAAAAATTCTCACTTTTAAAATCATATATCAAATATATATACATATTTTAAACTTAAACTAATTAATAAAATCTTTTTAGATATCAAATATCTTTTAAATATATTAATTAATTTATTTGATTTAATTTGAATTCAAAACTCTTTTAAATTCAAAATTTAAATATTTAATTAAATGAAAATAAAATAATCAAATTATCTTTTCTTCATTTAAAATTAAATATCAATCAACACCCTCCATCTAATGATTAATTACACAATTAAATAATCTAATTATTTAATTAGCATAATCATTAATATTTATTAATTGAATAATCACATTATTCAATTAATTCCCAAATAGACACGTGTCACTTTTGTAACACAATTAATTAGATAATCCAATTAATTAACCGTGACCCTTGTTACCTAAATCGATCGGGCTAGCAAGGGGACCTAATGGACCCACAGTATTTTGAGCTCCAATAATCCTTAGAAATAATTAATTAAACTCTTTAATTAATATTTCATGATTATTAACTTCGGTATTATTCCACTAAAAACCCGAAGTTGCACTCTCTCAACTGTAGACGTTTTTACACAAACCAATAACTTTTGGTGTCCATTGATATAGCTATTACATATGGTATGATCCTCCACAGATAGTTCATAATTAGAGCTGGGTCTTAATGTCCGTTATACCCCTCTAATTATATCTTTCCATTAAGTACCATTGATTCTCTAATGAGCAATAAATCCTACATTCCTTACAGAATTAGGAGAGCGCTCATATTGTTCAAGCCCCGAATCAACCCTTAAGGGAACTACTATCTACTTCTCATAAGAAGAAGTGGATTCCACTATTGTGTGCAGACCTTCCCTGCCACAAGCCAAACCCCGATCCCAACATACGGAGCATATTGATCAGGAATGCAACTCCGACCTCACCCATGGTATATCAAAGACCACGATCTAACCTGAAGGAGTCGATAAAACACTCAAGATTAAGATCACCCATATATAGCCATCATTTATTGATATATATGAATCTCATCATGTAACGGATCTTGGTGAGAGATTCATATAGATCATGGCCTAGTCCTATATGATCACATCATATATGGTGCCTCCATTCTCATACCTCTATATGAATTAGAGATGGCAGTTTTCCCCATGGGGTCGGGGCCCCGCCCCGAACGGGGCGGGGATGGGGGATAATATTCGGGGATGGGGACGGGGATGGGGATAATTTTTGTCCCCGAATGTGAAGCGGGGCGGGGACGGGGGAAGCACTCCCCGCCCCATCCCCGCCCCGATATATATATATAATTATATATATAATATTCAGTTTCTTAAAATCATTTATTTTATTTTTTTTTAAGAATAAATAGTTTTATTAACGTGAAAACTCTTCCTCTCCTGAGTCCTGACTCCTGATTGGCATTTTCTCTCCCCAATATGGCTATTGATATTCCCCAATATGCTCATCAAACAGTCAGAGTGTCAGACTACTATCTATCAGACTTCTCCTGTAAACCAAGCAAAAAAAATAAAAAAAATATGCTCATCTAATTCCCTCCTCTTTTCTCCTCACATCCTTACCCCTCATTGTTCTCATCTAGACAAGTTCTTTGTTGATTGAGTGTTTGAGAAGTGAAGACCTTTCTAAGTTTCAAAATAGCAGGTGTGTATTCCTCATTTGATGCTTTTCGAATTGTATCTTGATTTTAATATCTGATTGATTTTCGTTTGATCAAAGTAGAGTTTAATCATATATTCATATTTAATAAATCTAGATAATTGTTAGATTTTTTTTTTAATTGTATTAGATAATTTTCTTATCAATATGTGGTTTGTGTTTTTTTGTTTGCTGTTCTGTGGTAGTTAGGCGAGCTCTATTTCAGATTTTCAGCCTCTGCTTTGTTTGTCTTCTTCTGTTGCATGTTGCCCCTGTTGCTTTGGTTCTTTTTTTTTAAAAAAAAAATTTTTGTGCTTCATGCCGTTTATTGCTAATAAAGTTTGCTATTAAAAAAAAAAATTGTAAGCATTTAAGCAATCAACAAACAAACAAGACAGTTACTGAAGTCTGAAACACACAAAAAAATAATAATAATAAAGAAAAAACCCATTAAAAAAAAATTAAAGTACAAGAAAAACCCATTAAAGTAGAAGTTGGTTATGTTTTGATGTATGAGACCTTTTGTGGCTTTAAGATTATGAAATCTTTGATTTTAGATTATATAAATTTCTATTTTATTTGTTTTAAGTTGCAATTTTTAAATGCGTAGTTATATTAGACGGGGAATGGGGCGGGTATGGGGAAGACCCCTCCAACGGGGAATCCCCGGCCCCGGCCCCGCTTCTCTTAATGCGGGGATGGGGATGGAGATGGGGATGGTTTTGGAGGGCGGGGATGGGGATGGAAAAGCATTCCCCGTCCCCGACCCGCCCCGTTGCCATCCCTAATATGAATGATCTAGGATAAGATCACCGTACACTACGGAATGGACCGCAGCTATAGATTGACCACAAATAAAGTACCCAGCTTTATTTGCTATCTACAGACTCTTTAGATTGCTCGTTTCAAACTGAATCCATCTGTATATGACATTCATATACTCGGTTTGAAATTACATCCGACAATCTTGGATGTTAAGTACACATGTTATTATAAATGTATGAGATAATTTGAATGAATAAACTACTTCTTTTATTTATATTCAATTCATATTTGCAAATTACAAGCTTTAGGGCAAAAACCCCAACAATCTCCAACTTGCACTAAAGCATGTGAGACATGTCTTGTAAACCTAGACTCTCTAGGTGACCCGTAAACACTTTAGCCGGTAAGGTCTTCGTAAGTGGATCAACAATCCTTACTTCCTAACAGGATCAAATCCTGTCATGAATACACTAGCATATAGTTTCTCGTTCTCCGAAGATACTTGAGAATAGTCTTTACAACAACTCAAAGATCCAATCCTAGGTTAGACTGGTATGTGCTGGCTACTCCCATTGCAAAGCAGATGTCTGGTCTCTTGCATAACATAGCATACATGTGACTACCTACTGCTGACGCATATGGAACACGTCTCAGATCCTCAACTTCTTGAGGTGTCTTAGGATACTGTTCCTTAGACAAGTGAACTCCATGCCTGGAAGGTAAATTACCTTTCTTGGAGTTCTGCATCGAAAATCGCATAAGAATTTTGTGTATATACGATGCTTGAGACAGTGCTATAAATTTGTTCTTGTGATCCCTTATCAGTTGGATCCCTAGAACATAACTCGCCTCTCCCAAATCTTTCATTTGGAATTGGCTGGCCAGCCAGCCCTTTACATCAGACAATACCAATGAGTAGGATGTCATCTACATATAGGACCAAGAAAACTACTATCTTGTCAATGATGTGCTTGTAGACACAAGGCTCATCAACGTTTTGCTCAAAGCCATAGATTTTGATCACATCATCAAACCTTATGTTCCAAGATCTAGATGCTTGCTTAAGTCCATAAATGGATCTTTGCAACTTGCAAACTTTTTGCTCTTGATCTGGAGACACGAATCCCTCTAGTTGCATCATATAGATGCTCTCATTAAGATTACAATTCAAGAATGCAGTCTTGACGTCCATTTACCAAATTTCGTAATCAAAATAGACAGCAATGGATAAGAGAATTGGAATAGACTTAAACATGGCTACTAGCGAGAAGGTCTATTCATAATCGACCCTCTCTTTTTGGGTATAACCCTTGGCCACTAGCCTTGCCTTGAAGGTCTCTACCTTCCCGTCTACTCCTCTCTTTCTCTTATAGATCCACTTACACCCTATGGGTTTCACCCCATCCGGTAAGTCTACAAGTTCCCAGACTGAGTTAGAGTACATGGACTCCATCTCAAGATTCATGGCTTTAAGCCATTCCTCTTTATCAGGATCTTCCATTGCATTCTTAAATGTCAATGGATCATCCATACTATCAGCAGAGACAACATTTTGTCCCTCACTTACACCCAAATAGCGTTCAGGCTGTCTCACAACCCTCTCACTATGTCTAGGTGGTAGTATATCCTGACTAGGAATCATCTGACTCTCAGATGTTAATGGATCAACAACTTTTGTTGACTAAGAACTGGTCTCACCAGGCTCCAACTCATTCAATACAATTTTCGAACGAGGCTTATGGTCACTAATATAGTTATCCTCAAGAAATGTTGCATTTGTCGATATAAACACTTTGTTATCTTCAGGACTATAGAAGTATCCACCTCTGGTCTCCTTGGAGTATCCTACAAACAAGCCAACCACAGACTTGGGTTCTAGCTTTCCACTTCTATTCTTCAGCACGTGTGCTGGACACCCCCATATGCGGAAATGTCGCAAACTAACTTTACGACCATTCCACAACTCTAGAGGAGTCTTAGGAATAGATTTGGATGGCACTACATTCAAAATGTATGCCGCTATTTGTAACGCATATCCCCAAAAGGTATTTGGTAACGATGAGAAACTAATCATAGATCTCATCATTTCCATTAGGGTTCTATTTCTCCTCTCCGTGACACCATTCTGCTGAGGTGTACCAGGAGCTGTGAGTTGGGACACTATCCCATACTCGACCATGAAGTATTCAAACTTTTGGTCAAGGTACTCACCTCCATGATCTGATCGTAGAGTCTTGATAGTCTTTCCTAATTGATTTTCAACTTCAGCTCGGAATTCTTTAAACTTTTCAAAAGTTTTCGATTTCCGTTGCATTAGGTAGACATATCCGTATCTTGAGTAGTCATCTATAAAGGTGACATAATACTCATAACCACCCCTTGCTTTAACATGCATCGGTCCACAGATGTTTGAATGTATAAGCTCTAGTGGTTCTTTAGCTCTCAACCCTTTTCCAGTAAAAGGTCTCTTGGTCATTTTACCTTTTAAACAGGATTCGCAGACAGGTAAGGTGCCAACCTTTAACTCATTTAAAGGTCCGCTTTTCACTAGTCTATCTATCCGGTCAAGGTTGATATGGCCAAGTCTTAGATGCCATAGATACGTTTCGTTTTCTGGAGAAATCTTTTGTCGTTTAGTTTTTGGTTTTTCAACCTTAAACATTTCGGTGTTGAGCAGTGTTGTATGTATTAACAGTCTTAACACATATAAATTGTTTTCATTAATTCCTGAACAAATATTCAGACCATTCTTTGCAATAATAACTGATTTATTATCAAAAGAAACAGAATATAATTGTTCTAACAATTTAGAAATGGAAATTAAATTCCGTGTAAATCCAGGAATGAAAAATACATTGTCCAACAATATGAAATTATTATTACAAAAACGCAATCTAATTACGCCCACTACTCGTGCCGACACGACATCCCCTAACCCACACGCATAGAGAAGGCTTCCTCCTCAAGTTGTGTCCAAGAATCAGTCCACTGCAAAGAAGAACAAACATGGTTAGTGGCCCCCGAATCAACTATCTAAGGTGAAGAATCATCTTCCACTAAACACGACTCAAGAACAAGTAAATCATATTTACCTTTCATTTTCTTCTTCTTGGCTACCTCCTCTAGATATTGAGGATAATTCCTCTTCCAATGCCCGACTTTGTCACAATGAAAACATTTTCCCTTGCTCTTGTCGATGGAGGCACCTTTCTTTTTGCTCTGGTCTTTATTGGGTTTGGGCTTACCCTTCGCCTTCCCAGCAGACCTCTTCCTCTTTTTGTTATTGGAGAAAGATGGTTCAGCAACATTTGCCTCACCAGTCCTGCCCTTGCTGTCCTTAGTCAAGGACTCAAAGGTAGTGAGCTCATTGAGCAACTGTGTGAGACTGAACCTAAGCTTGTTCATCCCATAGTTGCTCTTGAACTGATTGAAACTTTTCGGAAGAGTCGTTAGTATGATGCTCACCTGACTGGGTTCATCAATGGGCCCGCCATTGATTTCTGCTGTGTTGAAGTAAGACATCATGTTTAGGACATGTTCTCGAACTGATGCACCATCCTTCATACGAGCCAGCATAGCGGAACAAACAGCTTCGTGCCGCTTTTGCTCAGAGGGTTGCCCGAACATAGCCTACAATGACTCCATTATTTCAAATACAGTACTCATTGCTTCGTGCTTAGTGACAAGCACGTCTGTCATACTTGCTAACAGATATGTTCGGGCTTTCTCATCTGATGAGACCCATTTCTCATATGCCTCACGAACAGTTCGTGCGGCATTGGCAGTAGGCGTTGGAGGACATTCCTCCGTAAGCACAAACTTAAGGTCCTTGGTGACCAAAATTGTATTGATATTGTGTTTCCATTTAATGTAGTTATCACCAGTTAATTTGTCATTGGCTATGATTTGTAATAGTGCAGTTGACATGGCTGAAAAAACATAAATAAAGAATTCATTCATTCATACATTCAAAACATGTGCGAATGTTCGACATAAAATTAAACATGATGCATGAAAATGTTTAATGAACGAGAACAACCCTAAAAAGTGTTTCTACGCCACGACAATCCAACATACCACAAGCAAGTGCCGCCTTAGGGTCAGTCAAATTCTTGCGTGTTGGATCGAGACATTCTCAATCAAATGTTATACCGAAATAACTCTTATTCCTCTAACATTCAACCATCGTATATTTCAGTCAGGTTTCTAATTAACCAATTTAATTAAAACCTTGTGAGCGTAACCCATCATTTCAGATCTCATGAGCTTAACTCGAGAATTGCCGCCTTAGGGTCGGTCAATCTCGAAATCCCCTCAGAAATCCTATCCGTTAGGAAGTCAACCTTGATATTGATTCTTATGGAAACCCTCCTTAGGGAGGACAAAAACAATGCCGTCTCGAGGCCCCACTCGAATCTTACAGTGTTGAACTAATGATGGAGACCACGGGATATAATGTCATATATCCCTCTCCCACTCACTATTTTATAATTAGGGTTTTCTATTAATATTAATGCACCTAAATTAAACTAGATTAAACGGCTAATTTCAATCTAAGCATCAAGTGCATTAATCGCAAATTATTAGAATCCTATTCCAATAACTAATAAACTAATTCGATTTTTAACTCTTAAAAAAAAAAAAAAAAAAAAAACTAGTTCATTAGTGGTAATTCTAATCTATGTAAACTATTTACCAAGACTAGAATTATTAAAAGTGTATTTACCAAGTTTTAACTATTAAAACTAAACACATTATTGGGTCCAATTATTATTAGGGGCTTAATCAAATTAATCCTAATATATACAAAGGACCCTACTAATCTAAGTAATTAAACTCTTTAATAATTAGATTAGTGATTAATGAGAATTACCAAGTTTTTACTCCTAAAAACTAATCCCATTGATTTATAGCCAATTATGTGAATTACTCATTTTAATCAAATTAAAAAAAAATAATAATAAACACATAATATAGATGGCTATAATGCATGTATGATATATCAATATATATATGTGTAGGCACACCTAATCTAAATGATATGTATATGCATGACAATGCTTTAATCATCCCATAATAAAAGCATACATGAGTTGACCAAGTACAATGGGTTTATCTAACTTAAAAAAAAATCTGATTACAAAATTTAATCCAAGGCATTCCTTGGTCTTCTTGTAATCTCTTTTTCTTCAAGTCCATCTTTTGCATCTAATGGGCTTTTAACCAAGTCCAACTTGATTAACCTTAATATTTTTAATGGTGATCCATCTAATGAATCATTAAACTAAAGCCCATATGTTACACTTAACATTTATTTGAGGCCCAAGTTATTAATAAAAATATTCCGGCCCATTCACGCTTCCGAATACGTAAACCCAAGTGTCACGAACATTCTGCCTTACGCTTTCGCACGTAGCCGTCGTCCGCTCGAGAGGGTGTGTGCAGCACCATGCGCCAAATGCACGCCACAACAATTGTACTACGCTGCACAACTTCCTTGTGCAATTGTGCGCTGCACAACATGCTACACAACATGCATGTGCCTTATGCATGGCAATCATGCGAGACACATACCTGCACACACACTACTGTGCAACAATTGCACACTGCTCGTGTTGTTTTAATTTTGTTTTTTTATTATTAAACGTGCAACACTTGCACTTTAACAGCATGTTGCACAAAAAAAAAATGTGCAAGTGACTTGTGTAAAAACATGTGCGGCAGCCTTATAGTGTCTTCGTTCTTCCGAATTGTTGTTCTTCGTCTTCGATTTACATCAATAATTCAAAATTATAGCAAATCAACGGAATAAAAAATATAATACAACCCGGGATTAATATTACATTGAAAAATATTACAACCAATAAAAAAAAAAACGAACCCTAAACCCATTATACCATACAATTAACGATCAACCATGTTTATAATAAACAAATAATTATAAACACCATACAATCATTAGAAAAGTGCCTACACATTCATACATGCAATCAGGAGCAATCGAATTCGATTATACTGTACAAAATTGGCTCTGATACCAATTGTTGGTACCTAGGTTTACAGATTGTGCAGCGGAAGGGTTTTTAAAATTTTAATGCAATCATAAACTAAAACTATTTGTACAGTAATAATCGAAAACAATTAAAGAAGGTGAAATGATTCCATACCAACGTTTGTAGGCTCCTTCACGTTAATACGATCTGCTCCTGATTTAAACCACTTGATCTTCCTCGCTATCTCCCGGAACTAGTAACGGCGTGTGGGCACGTCACGGTATTCAGGAACAAGAACGGAGGTAGAAGAAAAGAACACACTAAAGGACAACACTTGTTATATTTAATGGTGAAGTGCGGCCAGCCTCAAAAATAATCAAAATAACTTTTCTTGGCCGCTGCACCCCTTTTGTTTCTTTTCTCAATTTTCATGTGTTGTTGTGTTATTGTATCTGATACAATACAAATCAAAAAAAATTCTCACTTTTAAAATCATATATCAAATATATATATATATATTTTAAACTTAAACTAATTAATAAAATCTTTTTAGATATCAAATATCTTTTAAAGATATTAATTAATTTATTTGATTTAATTTGAATTCAAAACTCTTTTAAATTCAAAATTTAAATATTTAATTAAATGAAAATAAAATAATCAAATTATCTTTTCTTCATTTAAAATTAAATATCAATCAACACCCTCCATCTAATGATTAATTACACAATTAAATAATCTAATTATTTAATTAACATAATCATTAATATTTATTAATTGAATAATCACATTATTCAATTAATTCTCGAATAGACACGTGTCACTTTTGTAACACAATTAATTGGATAATCCAATTAATTAACAGTGACCCTTGTTACCTAAATCGATCGGGCTAGCAAGGGGACCTAATGGACCCACAGTATTTTGAGCTCCAATAATCCTTATAAATAATTAATTAAACTCTTTAATTAATATTTCATGATTATTAACTTTGGTATTATTCCACTAAAAACCTGAAGTTGCACTCTCTCAACTGTAGACGTTTTTACACAAACCAATAACTTTTGGTGTCCATTGATATAGCTATTACATATGGTATGATCCTCCACAGATAGTTCATATTTAGAGCTGGGTCTTAATGTCCGTTATACCCCTCTAATTATATCTTTCCATTAAGTACCATCGATTCTCTAATGAACAATAAATCCTACATTCCTTACAGAATTAGGAGAGCTCTCATATTTTTCAAGCCCCGAATCAACCCTTTAGGGAACTACTATCTACTTCTCATAAGAAGAAGTGGATTCCATTATTGTGTGCAGACCTTCCCAGCCACAAGCCAAACCCCGATCCCAACATACGGAGCATATTGATCAGGAATGCAACTCCGACCTCACCCATGGTATATCAAAGACCACGATCTAACCTGAAGGAGTCGATAAAACACTCAAGATTAAGATCACCCATATATAGCCATCATTTATTGATATATATGAATCTCATCATGTAACGGATCTTGGTGAGAGATTCATATAGATCATGGCCCAGTCCTATATGATCACATCATATAAGGTGCCTCCATTCTCATACCTCTATATGAATGATCTAGGATAAGATCACCGTACATTACGGAATGGACCGCAACTATAGATTGACCACAAATAAAGTACCCAGCTTTATTTGCTATCTACAGACTCTTTAGATTGCTCGTTTCAAACTGAATCCATCTGTATATGACATTCATATACTCGGTTTGAAATTACATCCGGCAATCTTGGATGTTAAGTACACATGTTATTATAAATGTATGAGATAATTTGAATGAATAAACTACTTCTTTTATTTATATTCAATTCACATTTACAAATTACAAGCTTTAGGGCAAAAACCCCAACACAGACACCAACGCTCCGTTGCCTAAATGCAAATTGATTTCATTCTTATTCAACTTTCTCCTTTCTTGAAACCCCCATAAGGAATAACAAACATGATTAGTGGTTCCAGAGTCTACGATCAAAGAATCTATAGAATCTGCCAGTAAAACATGTTTCAAAATAATTCACATTACCTTGTTCCTTTTTATTCTGAGACTTTGGGCAATTACTTTTCTAATGTCTCTTTTCACCACAAAAGAAGCACTTCCTTTTGATCTTGGTTACTTTCTTAGTCTCCATCTTGGTAGGCCCAAGTTGCTTTTTCTTCTATTATTCCTTGACCTTCTGACGGGTCTTAATAGTAGCAACTTTACCAACCATATGAATCTCTTCTAGAGACATCATCATATCAGCAGCAGACCCTATTCCTTCATGCTGCTGTTGCAACACGTCGGAGATGGTAGCCATTTGGCCATCTCATTAGTGGTCTTCCACTGCTCATACTCGTCTCATTGCATCACATTAGATTCATTAGTAGGAGTAGGTGGTTTAGGAGTAGTTAGAACAAATTTATGTTTTTCAGCTTGCAGCAACAACCCAATTTTCCTTTTCCATGTGACATAATTATTACCAGTTAAAG
This sequence comes from Acer campestre, assembly GCA_954870605.1. Classification (NCBI taxonomy): domain Eukaryota; kingdom Viridiplantae; phylum Streptophyta; class Magnoliopsida; order Sapindales; family Sapindaceae; genus Acer; species Acer campestre. The sequence goes on along the minus strand of OX940806.1, from coordinate 10,951,721 downwards.
TTTTATCTTTTAGGATGATCATTAGGGATGGGACCATGATTTCTTAATAAAACAAAATTATATATGAGTAAATAATCATTGTTTAGCATTTTCGAATATTTATCTTGAATTAAATATTTATAATTCAATCGTAAAATTCAATGTTCGATCCAACACCCATAAATGTTACGCCTCCTTTGGGAGTTTGCACCATTTACTAGTTGGACTAGGTCCCACCTAATTGTTAACATAACAACCAACGTTTTCAATTTTAGCCTTGTGATTTTATTAACAAGAACTCTTGGGAGGATATTAATAAAACCACATTGAGTGTACTACCAAGATTTCGACCCTCAATGTATTCCCTCACGAAAATCCCTCCTTGGGGAGTAGATCTCGTTTGAGTCAATTGTCTAGTCTATCCTTGTAAGGAAGTATCTTGCTAAATTCCATTCATGGACGCCCCTTGGGGGGATTACCACAAATAATATAGCTCAACTAACCTTGGAGGCCATAGGTGTTCGCAATACACCTTCTCCCACTCAATTATTTAAGGCATGTGATTAAATCTCATAGAATGATTTACCAAGTTATCTAGATGCCAATTAGATACCTAAATCATTCAATGCATGTTCATACCAAAAGAGATAGATGAGTGGCACTCCTATTCTACATGACATGCTATCAAACAATAACAAATATTGTAATATTTACACAAAGTAAATAGCCACAATTTTGATCCATCCTAGAAAAGCAAGTATATTACATTTGTTTGGAATACAAAAAAAAAAAAAAAAAAAAAAAAAAAAAAAAAAAAAATCTCCTTTCTTGGCGAACAAATCTTCAAGCGGCCCATGGATCACGTGAGCACCCACGGCTACCCAATTGGCGTGCACACTCCACAACCCTAACAAGGGCTGCCGTGTGCAGCCCATGGACTCCATGGGGCTGCCATGCGCAGCCCACAGTCCAACATGCACAGCTGCGTGCAATTTTGCGCACGTGCACGTTGCTATGGTGCGCATGGTCCCAAACTCGTTCCGGTTGCTATTAATGCTTCAAGTCTTCGAATCTTCGATGCTTGAACATATTACATACATATTTAAACAATAAAAATACTACAGTAAATTTTTTTTTTTTTATTCACAGCAGTATTTAATAAAAAAAAATACTGCACTTATATTTTAATACATAAAAAAAATACTGCAGTTAAATTTAATACATTAAAAAAAAAACTTAGCAACTACCAAGAAGGAAATTGTAACGATAATAGGCCACCCTTCTTTTTACAATTCTGAAACAAAAATACATTGAAATTCTAGGATCAAAATCGAGCAATAACAATTCACTTTATATCAAAATATAACATATATAAATCCATACATTCTAATGTAATTATATATGAGAATACCTAGAGTGTCATCTCTTTCTAAACATGCATAATCACAATAAAAAGAAATAGATTAACGTATATATACGTTAATTAATTAAAGGGTACAACCTGGCTCTGATACCAATTGTAGGGAAAAAATAAGTGCATGCAGCGAAAGCGAGACTAAAAGAGAGTTTAGTATATTTTAAAAAATTTCCCATATTGAACCTTAACCCTTTAATTAATAAACATATAAATCAAAAGATATCGTACCTTTGTCACGTGATCCGATTGACTATGCGTCGATGGTAATCCTCAAGATCTTCCAATCCGATCACGAACGTGAATCACCTAAGAGCGTGGTCTCCCTTTTCTTTGAATTGTATACCTGAGAATGGACAATAAAACTTTTCTGATTTCTATTAGTCACAAAAATTCCAATAGATTGTTAAGAATGCCCTGGTCACTTTTGAATTCACAATCGTTAGATTGAAACTCGCGTGAACCTTATTCGAAATTGTGCACAAGACCTCTTGATGTAAAGATCACTAGTGCACTATCGAAATAAGAACAATTCTTCTCACAATCTCTCTTGGCCGAATTTCACACTAGTCTAAGAGTTGGATTTTATTTTTCTCTAGCAAAAGAAAAATCTCTCAATTGCAAAAACTAGGGTTTCTTGAAAATATATGAAGAATATATATATATATGCCTATTGCCGCAAAATTTATATAAAGAATATATATATATCTATTGCCGCAAAAATATATATATATCTAACTAGCCGAATTCATGCTGCCATATATATATTTCCTTGTCCCAAAAACTGCATGCCATTATAAATGTATATATATCTAGTACAATTAAAACTACACGCAACTTAGATATACATATTTAGTTTCATTCAAACTCTGCATGCATCATATAATATATATATATATATATTGCGCACTCGCCAAATCCTTTTCTTAATAAATCTAGGCCAAATATAATATATATCTCTATAGTGCAAACCTTAATCCAACTCTTTAGTGTATTTGTGACCATATAAAAGAATTCCTAATTTGACTAAACAAATAAAGTCTTTTATATTTAGTATAATACTAATAGTAATATATGATTGCTTTATTTCTACACAAAATGTAGCCCCCTTTCCGTATCCTTTTGTGTATGTTTCTCGGGTAAAACCGGGTTTTTAATGTTTCATTTGAGGTTTTTGTAGGTTTTTCTGATAGTAGGGGTGTTTTGGCTCTAACTGGAGAACTTTGGGCAAATAGCGCAAATATGGAAAGTCTGGGGGCTTGGATCAGAGCGCCGCGGTTGGTGCACAAGCGGCAAGGAGGCGACAGAGATCCTCCAAAGTTGTCGCGCATGAAGTGCCGCGGTCGTGCAGCAGCGGCAGAGGGGCGACAGAAACCTCATTGGGTTGCCACGGTCTACTTGCCGCGGTTGATCAACCGCGGCAATGGCGCGACAGAAACTTCATCGGCCTGCCGCGGTTGATCTGCCACGGTTGTCCAACCGCGAAAATGGAAACCGCGACAGAGCGTCCCTTCGTATTCTAGAGGGCATTTTGGTCATTTTTGGGCCTCCTATAAGTACCCCTTCTAGGTCATTTCAGAGCCAGACCTCCCTAGCTTGAATTATTACAGCAAGTTTCCATCTTGGCTCTTTCCTTCACACATCACTAACCCATCCCTTACAACCCACCAAAATCCTACCTTTCCCTAAGATCCAAACACACCAATCCCACCTCTTTTCCATAGCCATCATCACTTCACCTTTTGAGCAAGAAGGAGGATAGAAAGAGAAGAAGATCCAAAGAAGAAGAAGCTCTCCATATAGTTTTTTCTAGACTCTTTCTCTTTTATTCTTTATTGTAGCCATGTACTTCTTATTTCACATATATTGTATGGTTACTAATTGTAATATGATGAGCTAAACTCATAGTGCTAGGATTTGATGAAACCCCACCTTTGACTATACATTTAAATGAATTGATTCTTGTTTATCCCTTATGTGCAAGATTGTTGTTTGTATGGGTATTTTAATGTTTTTAATGCTTTTCAATTGATTGATCTCCTCTTGAATGACTTTTGTGGTATGTTATGCACTAACCGGAGACGCATGCCACGTGTTCAATAAAATGCTCCCCTATGCATGCTTAGAAAAGTAGACCTACTTAGGCTAGCGTATAGGACTCATTTAGTACACCAAAGTCCGTAATGAACTCATTCGTACATTCCGGGTAATCGAAGGATAAGCTTGGGTATGTTTTGAGTGTGACTCACTCTACTTGACCAAGATTGTGGGTCAATATAAGGGTGTACGAGTATATGAATTGCATGAGTACGTTTGGGGTTATACAATCGAGTCTAACTAGAAAGTCAATCTAAGGGTGGGGTGTAGTCAAGTCCTAGCATATTTCTCTCCATTATCACATTCGTGTTTTATTTTGAGTTTTCATTTCATTGCTTTAGTATTAGCCTTTAATCAAGATAGTTTACTTTGTTTGTTTTGAACCACCATCATTATTGATTGTTTGAATAGCAAATGGACTAATCAATTTCGGTAATCGATCACTCGATTCCTTGGGAACGAACTTTACTTTCCGTTGTGTTACTCTCCGACCTCGTTCTATTTCGAGTGTCACTTGAGTGATAGCCAATATACTACTAGGAAACATATTTCCTAATCAGAAAAAGATTTGATTTTTAATTAAATAATTAATTAACATATTAATTAATTTCCATTTAATTAAATAATAAAATAAAACAATATAATGGGCTAAAAATTAGCCATTACCGCCCATGACTAGAACTTGGGCCTACATATTGTTTTCTTATTTTATTTAATCCATTTGGACTTTAATAAAAAGCTCACATGTGAACTAGACCCATTCTTACTAAAAGAAACAAGCCCACATGCCTTTCATTAATATATTAATATAATTAAACAGCCCATTAAATAAATAATGTGAAAATTATATTCTTAATATATTAAATACAATTCTAAATGGACCCACAAATAGTCCGGTAGAATATATCAAGTGATTCATGCAAGTCCATGCGGACTGGGGATCTTGGCGGGCCTATCTAAATTTAAGCTCCAATAAACATAACCCAATCACAATCAACAAATGATTCACTTAAGTTCAATCTATTAATTTTAGTTCATTCCACTAAAGAACTAAAATTGCACTCTTAAATAAAGATGGAATAAGTTAACGATACGTATTCATACCCTAGACAATCATATGGGAGATAGTGAATCCTCATGAAGAATATCAGTAATCGCCAAGAGCTCATAGACCGCCTATAGCTCTCTAAGTTACCATATTTACTCATATGACCACACTTTGAACTTGGATATATATTATGACTTGTCCAGAAGTCATCTTTCAATAGATACTATTGAAAACTCAACGTTAAGATTTAATATCCAAAACCACAAAACATCCATATGATGATATTCTACTCACATTTAATAAATGAAGCCACGATGTCCATATCTATAAATGAAGTCCTCTATCTATTAACAAATGAATACCACCAAACTATCAAGGATAGACTATGCTCTATAATCATACTCATTGATAGCTCAAATGATAACACTTGCAACCATAAGTTCATCATTTATCTTAGGATTAAGATAGACTCTCCGATTGTCCTGATAATGAAAAGACTTTTATCTATTAACGGTTCTAGAAAAAGTATTTCGTTGTGATCCAGTTCAATGCACCCAGTGCACTAGATTCTTTTACTCGAAGACCCTTCGATGATTTTAGACTCATCACAACACATTTGATCTCACTCAAATGCTAGTAAAAGAATTCTACAACTTTAACAAGATAAAGGTGCCCAACCTTTAACTTAAGTTGTGAACGTTATTCAAGACTAACTAAAGAATTGTGTCTACCTCGTACATATCCAGATGTATGAACAATTCTTCTTTTCTCATAGTCTTTTGACCTTATGATTATTTACTTTAACAATTATAATAATAAATGCTATAAGATTTTGTTAACAAACAGAAATCACTTTATTAATATGAAAAGATTGTCAAGTACAACATTACACTCTTGCTATTGAGCATAATCCTAATAGTGTTATGCACAATAGCCCTTTCGCGTAGCAGTTGTGTCTTCGTTCTTCGTTCGTTCTAGAATCTTTTTCTTCGTACAAAGTTACATAATGATATTACAAGATATTTATTTACATAGAACGATTACATTGAAAAAGAAAATTAATAATTAATTATTACAACCCGAATGAATTTAACTAAACTCATCGTGTCGTACAATTAACGATCAACCATGTTTATAAAAAATATATATAAACATCATACAACCCTAGATTGTGCCTACACATATCATACATAACGAAAAGACTTTGAAAACAAATATAACATATTCGTGTATTACAAAATTGGCTCTAACACCAATTGTTAGTCACACAGCAGAAAATAGTTAGTTTTTAAGTTAATAAAAACAAATTAAGAACAATAGGTTTCAAAAAAATTCTATCATCTTCTTGGGACCTTTTGTACATACACGAATATGGGGAAGAGATTTGTTTTCATACCTTTAAAGAACACTCCGTTTTCTTTTCGATCCTTCTTTACTATCCCATACCACTAAGCATTTCTAGCTATGTCCCACGATCTAGCAACTGTGTGTATAAGCACATCACGGATTTCGGTAGCAGTTGAATGGAGGCTTGAGAGAACTAGAAGACAACGCCTTCTTCCTCTTGATGAAATCGGCCAACCCTAGTGAGAGAGAAAATAAAATTCTTTTTTCTTTTTCCTCTCAAGTAGCCGCACCACCTTGTTCTCTTTAGAGTTCCGATTAGCTTCTTTTTCCTTACAAGTATGTCTTATATATTAGGAACCTAGGGTTTAGTAATCCAAGTTAAAATAGGATTCTAAATCTTTTTTTAATTATTACAATTTACTAGGGTTTAAACCTTTGACCTATTTAGAGTAAATAAAAATAATCACTTATAATTTTATTTGTTCTTGTCAAGATTAGAAACTGAAACCACCATATGACAATTTTAATAATTCTTAATTATTAATATGTCAATTAAATAATCATATTATTGAATAATATTTAATTCAACAATTAAATAATATATTAATTAAATAATCACATCATTTAATTAATTCCCAAAATATATTTAAGTTACTTTCGTAACACAATTAATTGGACCATCCAATTCTCCGTGAGTCTTCGTTACTATCAATCGTATAGGGCTAGCAAGGGGACCTAATGGACCCACAATTTTGAGCTCCAATAATTCTTAGAAAAAATTAATTAAACTCTTTAATTAATATTTCACAATTATTAACCTTGGAGTTATTCCACTAAAAACCCAAGGTTGTACTCTCGTAACTGTAGATGTTTTACACAACCAGTTTTATCAGTGTCCATTGATATAGCTATTACATATAGCATGATCCTCTATAAGTAGTTCATAATTAGAGCTAGGTCATAAAGTCAGTTATACCTCTCTAATTATATATTTTCCTTTAAGTACCATTGATTCTCTTGAATGATTATATCCTTCATTCCTTTATGGAATAAGAAGAGCGCTTTTAATCGTTCAAGCCCCGAATTAACCCTTAAAGGAACTACTTATCCACTTCTCGCAATAAGGAATGGATTACACTATTGTGCGCATACTTTCCCAGCCACAAGCTAAACTGTGATTCCAAGATACGGAAATATTGATCGAGAATGATATTCCGATCTCACCGATAGTAAATAAAAAACCACGATCTAACCTGAAAGAGTCAATAAGACACTTAGGATTTGATCACCTATATATAGCCATCATTAGTCAATATATATGAATCTTTTCAACTAACGGATCTTAGTGACAGATTCATATAGATCGTGGTCTAGTCCTATATTGATTTTGCATGAAGAAATCCATAGAATCCTGAAACAAAAGAAACAAAAACTATCAAAGAAGTAAAAAGAAACTAAAAGACTAAAAACAACTAAAAGACTAAAAATTAATAAAAACTAAACAAAGAAAAGTTAATTGATTCAACAACCGTTTTAATTCCCTGGCAGCGGCGCCAATTTTGATGAGCTATCGTTTGTGTACTCAACAAAATGATATTTAAAATGTGATCGTTTTAGAAAACTGATTTTTCACCACTTAGATAGAAAATTAGTAAAGTGGCAAGTGGGATTCGTTCCACAGGGAATTAGAGTGATTAGTTGAATAAATTAACTAATCTAAATGCAGTAAAATAAATCATAAAAATATGGATGAGTGAATGGGTTGTCAAGCCATCAAACATACATGAAAAATAACCTAATGAACTAATAAAAGAATAATTAACAAATCTAGATAAGATAATGGAATAAACAATTAAGAGAATAGCTAGAGAATTAATAGGATCACAAATGAATTACGGGAAATGCTTATCAAGCTACTTTAGTGAACGAATCTCATAAATGTTAACCAATTGATTTCTAAAATGTGTTTAGGCCATTATTATGAACCCTAAACAACTTCCCACCGCAATGCCTAACCGATTAAGGAAAGGGGGTCACGGCGGGATCGGTTTGTTACAATTAACGGTTTAGATTATCGCGGTTGATATACCCTCCGAAAATCTATCCTAGTCACTATGTTCTCAATCCATCAAGGTTGTCAATCCAATCAAGATTATATAACAAATTATCATAAGCAAGATTATAATCAACTAGTGGGTATACATGCCAATTATATAATGCATAGAATCTAATTATAAAATGAATAGAACACAAATAGAGATTAAAATATATTAAAGTTTAAGCAAATCCCAATCCAAATGTTCTCACATCAAAACCCTAGAAAGGGGATTTAATTACACATATTACAGACAAAGGGAAGGCAAATAAAAGATTAGGAGATCACCCATGGGCCTTCTTTTGTAAGTTTGATACTTTCCTTGCCTTTGATGCTCCTTGTGTAAAAAGTGTTAGGGTTATGCTCAATAGCAAGAGTGTAATATTGTACTTGACAATCTTTTCATATTAATAAAGTGATTTCTGTTTTGTTAACAAAATCTTATATAGCATTTATTATTATAATTGTCAAAGTAAATAATCATAAGGTCAAAAGGCTATGAGAAAAGAAGAATTGTTCGTACATCTGGATATGAATGAGGTAGACACAATTCTTTAGTTAGTCTTGAATAACGTTCACAACTTAAGTTAAAGGTTGGACACCTTTATCTTGTTAAAGTTTTAGAATTCTTTTACTAGCATTTGAGTGGGATCGAATGTGTTGTGATGAGTCTAAAATCATCGAAGGGTCTTCGAGTAAAAGAATCTAGTACACTGGGTGCATTGAACTGGATCACAATGAAATACTTTTTCTAGAACCGTCAATAGATAAAAGTCTTTTCATTATCAGGACAATCGGAGAGTCTATCTTAATCCTGAGATAAATGATGGACTTATGGTTGCAAGTGTTATCATTTGAGCTATCAATGAGTATGATTATATAGTATAGTCTATCCTCGATAGTTTGGTGGTATTCATTTGTTAATCGATAAAGGATTTCATTTATAGATATGGACATCGTGGCTCCATTTATTAAATGTGAGTAGAATATCATCATATGGATGCTTTATGGTTTTGGATATGAAATCTTAACGTTGAGTTTTCAATAGTGTCTATTGAAAGATGACTTCTAGACAAGTCATAATATATATCCAAGTTCAAAGTGTGGTCATATGAGTAAATATGGTAACTTGGAGAGCTATAGGCGGTCTATGAGCTCTTGGCGATTACTGATATTCTTCACAAGGATTCACTATCTCCCATATGATTGTCTAGGGTATGAATGAGTATCGTTAACTTATTCCATCTTTATTTAAGAGTGCAATTTTAGTTCTTTAGTGGAATGAACTAAAATTAATAGATTGAACCTAAGTGAATCATTTGTTGATTGTGATTGGGTTATGTCTATTGGAGCTTAAATTTAGATAGGCCCGCCAAGATCCCCAATCCGCACGGACTTGCATGAATCACTTGATATATTCTACCAGAATATTTGTGGGTCCATTTATAATTGTATTTAATATATTAAGAATATAATTTGCACATTATTTATTTAATGGGCTGTTTAATTATATTAATATATTAATGAAAGGCATGTGGGCTTGTTTCTTTTAGTAAGAATGAGTCTGGTTCATATGTGGACTTTTTATTAAAGTTCAAATGGATTAAATAAAATAAGAAAACAATATGTAGGCCCAAGTTCTAGTCATGGGCGGCAATGGCTAATTTTTAGCCCATAATATTGTTTTATTTTATTATTTAATTAAATAGAAATTAATTAATAAAAATTCAAATCTTTTTCTGATTAGGAAATATGTTTCCTAGTAGTATACTACTATTAGTATTATACTAAATATAAAAGCTTTATTTGTTTAGTCAAATTAGGAAGCCTTTTATATAGTCACAAATTCACTAAAGAGTTGGATTAGGGTTTGTACTATAGAGTTTTAATGCATGATAAATTCAAGTGATATAAAAATATATATAATATATAGGCATGTGGAAGATATAATATATAATTATATATGCGTGCAGAAGAGATATATTATATGGCATAAGAATTCGGTCATAGTAGTTATTGCATAATTCGTTATATATATAGATAATATATATATAGCAGCAAGTATTGGCCTAATAAATATATATATAGATTGAGCAAATTTGCGGCAACATATATATACATATATGCTTCATATATTTTTAAGAACCCTAGTTTTTGCAATTGAGAGCTTTTTCTTTTGCTAGAGAAAAATAAGATCCAACTCTAAGACTAGTGAGTAATTCGGCCTAGAGGTTTGTGAGAGAAGAATTGTTCTTGTTTCGATAGTGTACTAGTGATCTTAACATCAAGAGATCTTGTACACACTTTCGAATTAGGTTCACGCGAATTTCAATCTTACGATTGTGAATTCAAAAGTGACCGGAACGTTCTTAGCAACCTATTGGAATTTTTGTGACTAACAGAAACTAGAAAAGTTTTGTTGTCCATTCTCAGGTATACAATTCAAAGAGAAGGGAGACCACGCTCCTAAGTGATTCACGTTCGTGATTGGATTGGAAGATCTTGCGGATTACCATCGACGCATAGTCAATCGGATCACGCGACAAAGGTACGATATCTTTTGGTATATATTGCTTAATTAATTAAAGGGTTAAGGTTCAATATGGGAAATTTTTTTAAAATATATTAAACTTTTTTTAGTCTCGCTTCTGCTGCGTGCACGTATTTTTCCCTACAAAGAGTGGATGATGAGGATGTGTCTAGATAGGTGGAGTCAAATGGGAAGTGACTAAGGAGATTTGTGGAGAAGATGGGAAGAAAGGAATGATTAGGGGAAGGAAATCTAGATGTTAAATTTAGGTAGAAGAGAAAATGGAGAGAAAATGAATGGTGGAGAAATGAGGTTTCTTGGTGGTCAAGAGTTGTCCAAAAGGGGAAAATAGTGATGTATTTATAGGTGTGAAAAGCTATGGTATGAAATGGGTATGAAATGACAAGAATACCCCTCTTGAATGCCAACACTGGAATTCCTATGCTGGAATTCCAACGTGGTCGCCATGGCGACCTCAAATGGCGACATCTCATGGATTCTTCTGTCGCTATGGCGACCTCATGGCGACCATTCCCACGTTGGAATTCCTATGTGGTCGCCATTTGCATGTGTGGGTCGCTATGGCGACCTCAAATGGCGACCATGAGATAAAATGTGAGGTCACCATTTGCAAGAGTGGGTCACTATGGCGACCTCAAATGGCGACCCACATGATTATTTTTGTAACTCTTCTGTTGCCATGGCGACCAAGTAGCGACCAAGTGGTGACCTTCTGATGCTCTAAATAATCTTATGTCGCCATGGCGACCATGTAGCGACCTCTTCTTGCTCAAGTAGCGAAAATACCCTGTTTCTTCCCATTTGTGAGCCTTTTTGCACCCAAGTCCTCATCTTCATCCCAAATGCTCTTGAAACCTAATAAAACCTGAAACACTTGATTTTACACCATTAAACACGGGGAAATGCCCGAGAATCAAGCAAAAAGGGTCAAAATGAGGGTCAAAATTATACCAATTTTGGTTCGATCAACCGCGTCCTGATTGATACGGGAAGCAGTGTTGATATTCTGTTCAAAGGGGCCCATAAACAACTTAACTTGAAAAACTCCTGTTACAACAGCTGCACCTCGCTTTTGTATGGATTCACTAGGGACTCTGTGATGCCAATGAGGTCAAAAATCTTGCCAGTGATAGTCGGAGAAGCTCCTCTTCAGCAGAACATAATGATAGAGTTCATCGTGGTAGATACCCCGTCTGCCTACATTGCAATTTTTTTAGGATTATGCTTAATAACAAGAGTGTAATATTGTACTTGACAATCTTATCATATTGATAAAGTGATTTCTGTTTTAACAAAATCTTATAGCATTTATAATTATAATTGTCAAAGTAAATAATCATAAGGTCAAAAGACTATGAGAAAAGAAGAATTGTTCATACATCTAGATATGTATGAGGTAGACACAATTCTTTATTTAGTCTTGAATAACGTTCACAACTTAACTTAAAGGTTTGGCACTTTTATCTTGTTAAAGTTGTAGAATTATTTTACTAGCATTTGAGTGAGATCAAATGTGTTATGATGAGTCTAAAATCATCAAAGGGTCTTCGAGTAAAAGAATCTAGTGCACTGGGTGCATTGAACTAGATCATAATGAAATACTTTTTCTAGAACCGTTAATAGATAAAAGTCTTTTCATTGTCAGGACAATTGGAGAGTCTATCTTAATCCTGAGACTTTCCTCAATTAGTACACCCTACCCCTTCGTAATCTGGGGACTAGACTTGATCGGGCCGCTCCCTACTGCACTCGGCCAGGCTAGACATGCAGTGGTGACAATAGAATACTTCACCCGATGGGTGGAAGCCAAGGCCCTCACCCAGATAACTGAAGAAAAACCACCAACTTTGTCAAGGAGAACATTGTCTACCGTTTTGGTACCCCAATGGCCATTATAACTAATCTGGTGATCAAGCCAAAATTGGTATGATTTTGTCCCTCATTGCCAACTCTTTTTGCTTGATTCTTAGGCATTTCCCCGTGTGTAATGGTGTAAAATCAAGTGTTTCAGGTTTTAGTAGTTTTCAAGAGCAATTGGGATGAAGTTGAGGACTTGGGTGCAAAAAGGCTCACAAATGGGAAGAAACAGGGTATTTTCGCTACTTGAGCAAGAAGAGGTCGCCACATGGTCGCCATAGCGACCCACTAGCAATCAGGTGGGTTGCCATTTGAGGTCGCCATAGCGACCCACTATTACAAATGGCGACAACGTTGGAATTCCAACGTAGGAATAGTGTTAGGAATGGTCGCCATTTTGTCGCCATGGCAACAGAAGAATCCATGAGATGTCGCCATGGCGACCTAGAAGGACAAGTGGCGACCATGTTGGAATTCCAGCGTAGGAATTCCAGTGTTGGCATTCAAGAGGGGTATTCTTGTCATTTCATACCCTAGCTTTTCACACCTATAAATACATCACTATTTTCCCCTTTTGGACAACTCTTGACCACCAAGAAACCTCCTTTCTCCACCATTCATTTTCTCTCCATTTTCTCTTCTACCTAAACTTAACATCTAGATTTCCTTCCTCTAATCATTCCTTTCTTCCCATCTTCTCCACAAATATCCATTTGACTCCACCTATCTAGACACATCCTCATCATCCACTCTTTACACAAGGAGCAATCAAAGGCAAGGAAATGATCAAGCTTACAAAAGGAGACCCATGGGTGATTTCCTAATCTTTTACTTGCCTTCCCTTTGTTTGTAATATGTGTAATTAAATCCCCTTTCTAGGGTTTTGATGTGAGAATATTTGGATTGGGATTTGCTTAAGCTTTAATATATTTTAATTTCTATTTGTGTTCTATTCATTTTATAATTAGATTCTTTGCATTATATAATTGACATGTATACCCACTAGTTGATTATAATCTTGCTTAGAATAATTTGTTATATAATCTTGATTGGATTGACAGCCTTGATGGATTGAGAACATAGTGAATAGGATAGACTGTCTGAGGGTATATCAACCGCGATAATTTAAGCCGTTAATTGTAACAAATCGATCCCACCATGACCCCCTCTCCTTAATCGGTTAGGCATTGTGGTGGGAAGTTGTTTAGGGTTCATAATAACGGCCTAAACACATTTTAGAAATCAATTGGTTAACATTTATGAGATTCGTTCACTAAAGTAGCTTGATATGCATTTCTCGTAATTCATTTGTGATCCCATTAATTCCCTAGCTATTCTCTTAATTGTTTATTCCATTATCTTATCTAGATTTGTTAAGTATTCTTTTATTAGTTCATTAGGTTTATTTTTCATGTATGTTTGATGGCTTGACAACCCATTCACTCATCCATATTTTTATGATTTATTTTACCGCATTTAGATTAGTTAATTTATTCAACTAATCACTCTAATTCCCTGTGGAACGAATCCCACTTGCCACTTTACTAATTTTCTATCTAAGTGGTGAAAAATCGGTTTTCTAAAACGATCACATTTTAAATATCATTTTGTTGAGTACACAAATGACGGCTCATCAGTGGTGTACCCGACAATTGGTGATTTGTACTGAGATTACCATAGGATCATCATGTGGTTGAACTGTGTTGTGGACATCTTCCTCCGTGAAAATGATTTTGGAAGAGCGGGGTAGATCTCGGGATCCACTACCGATTTTGAGTATCTCATGACCGGTGTTGAGCCTAGGAATCTTACTTGCGTGGTTCTTTCTTGAATTATTGGAGGTTCCAGCTAGAGTAGAGCCTCCACTGATGGTGTGGATCACTTGGATCTGCTGCATCAAGTCCTTCTCACCATCTCTCCTTCTTTTTGCTACTTTCTGCATCCCGCTCTACACCTGTTTCCCTTCCTTGATGCTGTCCTGCACCTGTTGTAAAAAATCAGTTAAGAGGCCCCCCCTTACCAGTCCTTCAATCTAGTTACGGAGGCTGTAACACTCAGAAGTGTTATGCCCTATGTCCTCGTGGAAATCACAATACTTGTACTGATTCCTCCTGTCAGCGGGGACTTTCATAGAACCCGGCTTTCTGAGCAAGCTCTTATCCCGGATGGCAAGGTAGATGGTTTCTTGTGAAGCATTGAAAGGGGTGTAGTGGTTGTTTCCATCTTCCTCTCTTGCTACCCTAGCCACCTCCTTTAGAGGGACCGCCTTGGGGGGTGACCTTCTAGCCGGATATCTTTCCTGGTATGAGGGGATAGGAGGCGGCCGATAGGTAGATCGGTTTAGGGGCATGATTTTGGAATTTCCTGATTGGTGCAGGCTTCGGAGCCTCATTCTTGTGACTTGGTGCTAATCGGGCTTCATTGTAGGGAAAAATGTTTACACACGGCGGAAGAGAGACTAAAAGAAGTTTAGTATATTTTAAAATTTTTCCAAGTTTGAACCTTAACCCTTTAATTAATTAAACATATACACCAAAAGATATCATACCTTTGTTGCGTGATCCGATTGACTATGCGTCGATGGTAATCTGTAAGATCTTCCAATCCAATCACGAATGTGAATCATCTAGGAGCGTGGTCTCCCTTCTCTTTGAATTGTGTACCTAAGAATGGATAACAAAACTTTTCTGATCTTTGTTAGTCACAATAAACTCCAAAAGATTGCTAAGAATGTCCCGGTCACTTTTGAATTCACAATCGTTAGATTGAAACTCGCGTGAACCTTATTCGAAATTGTGCACAAAAACTTTTGATGTAAAGATTACTAGTGCACTATCGAAATAAGAACAATCTCCTCTTACACCTCTCTTGGCCGAATTTCATACTAGTCTAAGAGTTGGATTTTATTTTTCACTAGCAAAAGAAAAATCTCTCAATTGCAAAAACTAGGGTTCTTTTAAATATACAAAGAGTGTATATATATATATATGTTGCCGCAAATAACTTGCCAAATATATATATATATGTCTATATACAAAAATATATATATATATATATAGCATCTTTCATGCCTATATTTTTATTTTTTTCGGTAAAAAATATCTCATGGCCAAGTGACATATATATTTTATATTCATATATATCTTGGCCAAATATCTTATCTATCACTACCGCATTCTTTGCTAATATATACATATATATATACATAACTGACTTTTACTTGAATTACCTTTGCTTATATTAATATATATATATATATCATATATATCTTAGCATTATCTTGCCATATATATTATATATTTGTATAGCAATCCGAATTCAACTTGTCATATATATTATATATTTGTATAGCAATCCGAATTCAACTTGTCATGTATATAATATCTAAACTCTAATATAACTCTTTAGTGTATTTGTGACTATATAAAAGACTTCCTAATTTGACTAAACAAATAAAATCTTTTATATTTAATATACTACTAACAGTAGTATACTACTAGGAAACATATTTCCTAATTAGAAAAAGATTTGATTCTTAATTAAATAATTATTAATTACCATTTAATTAAATAATAAAATAAAACAATATAATGGGCTAATAAATATAGCCTAGCCACCAATGACTATAACTTGGGCCAAATATTGTTTTCTTATTTTATTTAATCCATTTGGACTTTAATAAAAAGCTCACATGTGAACTATACTCATTCTTACTAAAAGAAATAAGCTCACATGCCTTTCATTAATATATTAATATAATTAAATAGCCCATTAAATAAATAATGTGCAAATTATATTCTTAATATATTAAATACAATTCTAGATGGACCCATAAATAGTCCGGTAGAATATATCAAGTGATTCATGCAAGTCCGTGCGGATTGGGGATCTTGGCGGGCCTATCTAAATTTAAACTCCAATAGACATAACCCAATCACAATCAACAAATGATTCACTTAGGTTCAATCTATTAATTTTAGTTCATTCTACTAAAGAACTAAAATTGCACTCTTAAATAAAGATGGAATAAGTTAACGATTCTCATTCATACCCTAGACAATCTTATAGGAGAAAGTGAATCCTCGTGAAAAATATCGGTAATCGCCAAGAGCTCATAGACTGCCTATAGCTCTCCAAGTTACCATATTTACTCATATGACCACACTTTGAACTTGGATATATATTATGACTTGTCCAGAAGTCATCTTTCAATAGTCACTATTGAAAACTCAACGTTAAGATTTAATATCCAAAACCACAAAGCATCCATATGATGATATTCTACTTACATTTAATAAATGGAGCCACGATGTCCATATCTATAAATGAAGTCCTCTCTCGATTAGCAAATGAATACCACAAAACTATCGAAGATAGACTATGCTATATAATCATACTTATTGATAGCTCAAATGATAACACTTGTAACCATAAGTCCATCATTTATCTCAGGATTAAGATAGACTTTTCGATTGTCCTGATAATGAAAAGACTTTTATCTATTGACGGTTCTAGAAAAAGTATTTCATTGTGATCCAGTTCAATGCACCCAGTGCACTAGATTCTTTTACTCGAAGACCTTTTGATGATTTTAGACTCATCAGAACACATTTGATCCCACTCAAATGCTAGTAAAAGAATTCTACAACTTTAACAAGATAAAGGTGCCCAACCTTTAACTTAAGTTGTGAATGTTATTTAAGACTAACTAAAGAATTGTGTCTACCTCATACATATCCAGATGTACGAACAATTCTTCTTTTCACATAGTCTTTTGACCTTATGATTATTTACTTTGACAATTATAATAATAAATGCTATAAGATTTTGTTAAAAAACAAAAATCACTTTATTAATATGAAAAGATTATCAAGTACAATATTACACTCTTGCTATTGAGCATAATCCTAACATTCATCATGCTCGATTTTAATCCGGAGCTGTTCTTCTATGTCCACCTATTTCAGAGCATGGTTTTAGGCCTCCTGGTATGTCTCTGGAGGATGCTTAGCAAAAGAGCGAAATAGTCTACCAGCCCATAGGTTTCTTCGGAAGTTGGCTAAGGTTTCCTTCTCGTCGAATACTGCCATCTAGACGACTTCTTTATGGAATTTCTCCACATAAGATCTCAAAGTCTCACCCTGCTCCTGAACCACAAATTGAAGCAAGATAGGGTCCTTGGGACGAGGCTTGATCCCTTGAAATTGCACACAAAAAGCTATGGTAAGCTTAGAAAAGGAATCAACACTACCTGGTGGTAACTTTCTAAACCACGTCTTGGCGCAGTTTGTCAAGGTTGAAGGAAACATCTTGCACATGGCTAATCGGGTTGCGTTTTAGACCTCTATCTGGTAGACAAAGCTCTCCAGGTGGCTGACGGGGTCCTCTACCCCGGAATACTTTTCAGAGGGCATCCTGAATTTGAGAGGTAACCCCGCCTCCCTGACTTTCTTGGAGAAAGGCGCATTCATCTCACCCAGGGGATTTTTCTGGATTCCTTGATGCTTTCCCTTCTTTAATTCCTCCAACTCCTTTGCCATCTTGGCCATCTGATCCTCTAGGTGCTGGGATTTCTTGGTTTTGGATCGGGCTATTGAGCCTTCTTCATCCGAAGTTTCTGAATCAATAACCACCTCCTTCCGCTTAGATTTCTAATGTCTTTCTTTGGGGCTCTTTTGGGATCTGACGCTTCCTTCTAAATTAGGATGTGGATTCTTCTCATTTGCCATTGGTTTAGGTGGAGATTGGGCCCTCCTAGTGGGAATCTCAATTGCAGACTTCACTAGTCTAAGTCTGAGATCTACCTATAGGACTGGGGGAGGTGGCCCCAATTGATCAAACACTAGTACCTGGGTACTTGGGCCAATGTCTCCTGGGATCCCAGTTGCTTCAAAGGGGATTCCCTAGGCTATCACCCAGAGCCGGATGGCTTCTACGTATGTAGCAACCTGCTGTTCTAGGACATCTCAATTGACCTCTTGCATGGCGAGGTCCTGAGGCAAAGGGCCTACAGCTGGAGGAGGTGAAAATGTATGTAAACGAGTCCTAAAATAATCTAAGGGGGGGAGGGTGAATAGATTTTAATCCCTTTTTACCAATTTTCAATTATAAACAAGATTACAAAAACAACCCCAACTAGTTAACAACTAAAATCAAGTGTAGAGAATACGGAAAGAAAAAGACACAAGATTTTTACGTGGAAACCCACACGGGGAAAAACCACGGGCTGTTTTGTGCGCCACACTAGAACCTCAATCCATTAATTGCAAATACGATTACAATCTAGGTTGACCATATCACACCTACGATTACTAATCCGTATTGCTACTCGCGGGCCTTTAAAACTTTTTGGACATGAGTATTTATTAAAGCTTTGAATATTATGTTTGCATGATTGAAGTTTTATTTACTTTTTAATTAGATCTTGCACTTATGTGATTAAATGAGTATTGACACACTTGTTGATTACAATATGTTGTAGGATTTATTTGTGATAAAATTGATTGAGTTATTGACACACTTGATTGATTAAAGCACATTGTGAATATGATAGGCTTTTGGAGGGGTGATCAACCTTGATTGCCTAGACCGTTTGATCGTCACTAACCGATCCTGCCGTGACCCCTTTCCTTAATCGGTTAGGCATTGCAGTGGGAAGTTGTTTAGGGTTCATAGTGATGGTCTAAACAACACATTCGAATGAGATCGGTCCTTGATTGTGTAGATAGTGCATTAAAGAAGCCATGTATGAATTGCTCATTGTCCATTAGCTACTCTATCATTTCCCTAGAATTCATATTAATTGTTATTCCATATATCTTATCTAGATTTGTTGAGCATTCCATTTTATTAGTTTTATTAGGTTTATTTTACATGTGTGTTTGATGGCTTGACAACCCATTCACTCATCCATTTATCTATGATTTATTTTATCGCATTTAGATTAGCTAATTAATTCAACTAATCACTCTAATTCCCTGTGGAATGAATCTTACTTACAACTTTACTAATTTTCTATCTAAGTGGTGAAAATCGGTTTTCAAAACGAACACATTTAAAATATCATTTTGTTGAGCACACAACAACGGCTCATTAAAACTGGCGCCGCTGCCGGGGAATTAAAGCAATTGTTGAATTACTTAGCTTTTCTTTGTAGTTTAGATTTTTCATATTTCTTTTGTTATTCATTTTTTATAGTTAGATTTTTTTTTAGTTGTTTGTCATTTTTGTTATTTTTAGATTTTCTAGTCTTGTTTTTGTTTTTCTTTTACTTTTCTTTTCAGAAACAATTGATCTTTTTGACTTGCAATTGGCCATATTCAACCAGGACATGGAGTTATTTGCCTCAAGACACTCGAAGAAAGAAGGAGCTCATGACTCAAATTCTTCCAATATGGGGCCGAAGGATGGGATTCTCGAGGAAGAAATGCTAAAGACTATCCGAGCATCACAAATGACATACGAGCATACTTTGAATGGATGTTTGGAGGCAAGTGCACTTAGGTTTTCGGGATTAGAAGCTTTGTTGAGAAGGACAGAAGTGCACATTGGAGCCATCATGGAAGTCATGCAAGCACAAGAGAGCCAAGAGTTCCCAAATCCACCTATGCCAGAAGAAGCTACCACCATCCATTGGAAGGGTGAGAATTTAGAACACAATTATTTTCATAATTGTGCCATGGAGTCTTCTAGTGTTGAAGGTGAAGAAGTAGGAGAAGAGGAGATGAATGAAGAAATGAAGGAATCAAAGCCTCATGTTCCTCCTACTATTTCTCAAAGCCACCTACTTAAAAAGCATTTGGTATAGGTTGTTTCCTAAACTTATCAAGCCACTTTTTCAAGTGAACATTTACTTGCCTTTGCTTTATGTGATTAGGAACAATCCGACGTGCGACAAATACTTCCAAGACCTAATCGCATATAGGCGCATATTCGAAACCTTGGAATTCGGTTGACCGATCCAAGTAGCATGTCTAGCGGGGACGTAAAACCAAGCGCTTAGTGGGAGGCACCCCACGTAGGTATAATTTCTTTCTTTGTTCATTTTATTTTTCTTTTTAGTTTTTATGTTTTTGTTTAGAATAAGTGTATGATTTTTGTGTGTTGTGTTTAGTGCCTAGGGTATTTAAATTGTTTGTGTTTTGAGTTCTTACCTTCCATGCTTCGTTTATTCATTGTCCATGCATCTCAATGTCATATATAAATTGAAGACAATGTTTAGATTAGGTTTGGGGGTGTAGATTCATTATTTGAGTCATTTTTCATTTTATTTTTTCAAGTTTTTCTTTGACCTTTGCAAAAGTTCCCTATTTTGAAATTTCTGAGGCCAAAAGTTTCATTTAAACTGTACTTCTTGGTGAGGAAATAAATTATTTCGCTCACGGTGCATTTTTCAATTTTTCGATACGGTTCCAACGATATTGATCCTAAAATTCTGGGTGGGGGTTCAAAAGTTATGAACGTTTCTTCGACCAAAGGTTATGGGCGATGCCCTGTTTTGAAATTCTGCACATGGACCATTTTCGAAGTCCGTTTCCACACTTTTCCAATTTGAATTTTGAAATGTTTTCTAAATGAAAAGTATGCATTTACATGTTTATTTTCCTGTTGCAAAATTGGAGAAGGTTTTATTGAGTATTTTTTAAAATATGCGCTGAAGAGCGGACATAGGTCGAATTCAAAAGTCACCAGTTTTTTGGAATTTTGTCCTCCATATGTAGATGTTCTTTCGCATTGTGTTTTTAGTTGGTTAAGTTTGTTTCTTTTAGAAAAATAAATGGTGTTCCAAACTTTTGTTGGCAATTGCATGTATGGAGTATATATTTATTTGCCAGAACTTTCTAATGTGCTTAGTGCTTGTGTAGATTTTCTATTTCTTCTTGAGGAAGTGTGTTGTGTTGCTTGTGCATTGAAGCAAGGTTTCTTTATCTCTTGGGATGAAACAAAGACAACTTATGAGTCTTGGAGGGACGAGCAAGCCAAGAGTGCTCATAAGAAGGGCGAGAGCCTTATCCTAAGAAAATCAACATTTTGGAGTTTGGAGCGCCGGAGGTGGGAGGTACCCCACCTAGGTACAATTTCTTTCTTGTTTTTTTAATTTTTTTTCTTACTTTTTAGTTTCTTGTTTAGAATAAGGGTGTGGATTATTTTTGATAATGGATTTAGGCTTGAATGATAACATATTTTGTCCACATGGATTGTGATGTGACTCTTGATGAATTTACATTGCCATATCTCTTGAGTTGATGATGAATATGTAGGATGTTAATGAATGCAACACTTGATTCAATTTTTGGGATAAATTTTAAATGAACATTAAAATGTGTTTTTGAAACTCTCTAATTATAGATGTGTGTTGTGCCGCGTTTATTGGTTTATATGCCCCAAAGACATTAAGGACAATGTCTAATTTAGGTTTGGGGGTGTGTGCGCAATACCATCTCTTGTTTGCAATTGTGTGCAAATGTTTTGAGCCTAAATTTTTCAAAATTTTCGAAAAATCTTGTGATAATGCCATGCTTGAGCATATTTTGCTTGTTGAGATTGTGCCTTGTGTGTGAGTAAGGTATTGTGTATCTTTGCCTTGCTTAGTTTAGATTAACTTCATGCCATTTAGGGTTGCATTGCTTAAAGCGCGCTAGTTCTTTTCTCTTGATGTTGGAGTGGATATTCAATTGTGCTTGAAGGTTAAGAATTAATAGTGGAGACTTCCCGTGAGGTTCACAAACACGGCCTAAAAAGCGTATTTTAAAGGAAATTTTTCACTCTTTAAACACTCATTCAAACACACATGTTAAGCATATTTTAAAATGTCTCATTCGTACTTAAATGTTGTTTATCATAGAACATATGGACTGCTTGTGGATGCCTTGATTGACTTTGTGGACAAACCTTAGAAATGATTTTTGGTAATGCATATGAAAAACCACTAAATTGGCCAAAATACTTCCTATCCCTCTATGTGTGTGCTCCATTGCCCATTTGAAGCCAAACACAATTAAACTTTACATTCATGAACCACATCAACATAAACCATATAGCCTAAATGCTAGACTTACCTTGTACCAAATGGTTTGCTAAGGCTTAGGGGTTGAATGTAAGCTTTGAGGAGTATTAAAATGTAAGGCGTGTACCTAGGCAAGTATGTATGTGCAAACACATATAAAAGATGAAATGCAATGCTTGAAAAGAAAAAGAAAAGACAAGCAAAGAAAAGAAAAGAAAAGCATAGCAAAAGAAAGAAAAGAAAAAGAAAAAGAAAATGAATGAGGCACTAAGTGCCTAGATCAATTATGTGGAATTAAATGAACTACTCAATGAAAATTAAGAATAGAAAATGCACATATTAAATTGTAAGCCTAGACGCCAAAGTGTGGAATATGCAAGTTGTAATGAGCAAGTTGTGCTTAATTAGAATGTATGCCTTAGTGTGACCTTTGGGTGTTTGTTATCAATTCTTCCCATTTATTGACTGACCATTCACCTTTGGCCCCATTACAACCAAATGAAAGACCTATTTGATCTTTAAGGATGTACATATTGAAAATTTTGGTTGATGCATGTTCTTTCTGGTTCATGGTTTTCAATTCCATTCATGAGACATATTTTTAGAAATTGTGTTTTTAAATGATCATGTGCAATTATATTTGATATCTTGAGCATAAACTCATATTGCATATGGATTATGAGTGAAGCCTAGGAATCTGTGTGAAAATGAGAGAATCCAGTGAGGATTAGATGTCGAGGCGAATTACATTCTTTTCCGAATGACACTTTAGTTTTGAAGCTTTAGCATCTTGAATGTAGGATAGCATTGTGTGCAATGTGTACTTAGAGTGGCATGACTTTAATCTTTATTTAGCATCTCTTACATGCATTATTTCCTAACAAGCACAACGTTGGTTTAATCTCTTCACTTTTTGGTTTTGCAAGTCGAATATTGACTTTTGAGTCATTTACAAAGAGTTGGTACTTAAATGTTGATTGCATGATTTTTAGATATATGTCCATTGTGTGCTTATGTTTGTTTTGCTCGAGAACGAGCAAAAAATAGGTTTTGGGGTATTTGATGAAACCAAAATTGGTATGATTTTGACCCTTATTTCCTTCTTCTTTTACTTGATTCTTGGGCATTATCCCGTGATTTAATGGTGTAAATTAAGTGTTTTCAGGTTTTTACAAAGTTCAAAGGCATTGGAGTAATATTGGTGGCAAAAGGGGCTGAAATTGTAAAAGGTGTGTGCAAATTATTCATCTTCAAAGAGGCATATCTCTCTCCTAGATCATACCATATTTCCAATTACATATATTTGGAAAGCTCCGGAAGTCTACTTTCTAGGGATTTTTACAGATTGCGATTCTGAGTCTTCTACAGAAAGTTATGCCCATTTTAGTTACTGCTGCGCATTCCCTGTCACCACAGCGATCCTAGGGCAACGCCATGGGGAACTTCACTTTCTAGAAGCAATGAATGGACGTTTTTCAAGCCATTTTTGAGGGGTAATTCTTGTCCTTTCATGCCCATTTCATACCCTAGCTTTTCTAACATATAAATACACCATTTGATGCTAAGAATTGATAACACTTGACATCTCTTGAAAGCCAAGAAACCTCCTTTCTATCATTCCTAATCCCTCCATTTCTCTTCTACCTAAAACTCAACATCTAGATTACTCCACCTAAATCATTCCTCTCCTTCCATTTTCTCCACCCCTTTCCTTTGTCACTTTCCATATGACTCCACCTATCTAAACATATCCTCAACACCCACTCTTTGCACCAGATTCAAGCAATGAAACTCAAGGAAGGATCAAGCTTACAAGAGAGACCCAATGGTGATTTCTCTCCATTTTACTTCCATTTCTTGTTTGTAATTATGTCTAATTAAAACCCCTATTTTAGGGGATGATTTGAGAGACTTTTTGGACATGAGTATTTATTAAAGCTTTGAATATTATGTTTGCATGATTTAAGTTTTATTTACTTTTTAATTAGATCTTGCACTTATGTGATTAAATGAGTATTGACACACTTGTTGATTACAATATGTTGTAGGATTTATTTGTGATAAAATTGATTGAGTTATTGACACACTTGATTGATTAGAGCACATAGTGAATATGATAGGCTTTTGAAGGGGTGATCAACCTCGATTGCCTAGACCATTTGATCGTCACTAATTGATCCCGCCGTGACCCCTTTCCTTAATTTGTTAGGCATTGTGGTGAGAAGTTATTTAGGGTTCGTAGTGACAGTCTAAACAACACATTCGAATGAGATCGGTCCTTGATTGTGTAGATAGTGCATTAAAGAAGCCATGTATGAATTGCTCATTGTCCATTAGCTACTCTATCATTTCCCTAGAATTCATATTAATTGTTATTCCATATATCTTATCTAGATTTGTTGAGCATTCCATTTTATTAGTTTTATTAGGTTTATTTTACATGTGTGTTTGATGGCTTGACAACCCATTCACTCATCCATTTATCTATGATTTATTTTATCGCATTTAGATTAGCTAATTAATTCAACTAATCACTATAATTCCCTGTGGAATGAATCTTACTTACCACTTTATTAATTTTCTATCTAAGTGGTGAAAATTGGTTTTCAAAACGAACACATTTAAAATATCATTTTGTTGAGCACACAACGACGGCTCATCAGTTACACATGGAAGTATATAAACTAGAAAATACAAAAGAAGAGTAAAACGAACCCATTTGGATTCGATTCTTGGCCAAAATGACTCCTCCTTGCAATCCAAACACAATATCCTTCTAGAGCAACTCCAAGAGATCAAGTCTACGTAACTCAAAGTGGTGTTTAGCTACCTAAAAAGTGATGGGAAAATGATAAGAAACTAAAACCAAGTGAGAGAGTTCTTCTCTCTCTAAGTTTCTAAACTAGACTAAGTTACCTAAAATAATAATGTGTAGTGTAAGATTCTAATTATTCTAAGTAGTAGTAGTAGTAAGTTGTCTAAGCTAAGTTATCTATAAATATCTAAGGTTGTAAGGTGTGTTCAACAAGATGGGAGAGGCAAGTGGTGATGGGAGTGGCAAGTGGGACAAGTTGGCATCATTTCTAGGGATTCCTGTTGGTTCGTACACTCTGGCTCGTAGGTTTATTCTCGCTGGCGAAACTAACTGGATTTTACGGAAGTTGTCCGCGAGTTCAGCTCCTCTAGTCCATGGGTAATGTCTCTCGACATGAAACACATTTTGAATGTCTGGTTTGCTAGAAAGAAGGCGTGGGTGGCGAGCTTGAAGGTTGCATTTCCATGGAGGTTTAAGGGTTTGGTGAATAGTGAAAACCTTTGCATGGGAAGCTGAAAATGCATCCATCATGACTGACATGGAGTGGACTTTCAATCTGGGTGGAGAAACACCAGAAAAGTCATCGGAAAACGGTTGGAATTGGCCAGAGAAAAGTCAGGTCTAAGACCTGGTCGATCGAGTAAACGGGTCGAGTCACGCGGGTCTACTCGACCCGACTGAAGGTAGAAGACGCTGACGTCACGCTGAGGTTAACAGCGCCTAAAACGATGTCGTTTGATGTGGTGACGTGGCGACGTGGCGCTGACGCTGACTTTTGCTGGTGAATTACACAATATACCCATTAGCTCTTCCCTAATCACCGAATATTCAATAATTTCTCCAGAATTGCACTTTGACCCCTAATTCTTCATAATTACATAATTGCCCTCTTTTGCCTATGATTTTCCTACTTTCCTCCAGTTTGGTCTAAAATACCCTTGATGAGCTAAAATACCTGAAATACACTTATTTACAACATTAAATACCTAAAAGGGCTCGGAAATTGGTTACAAAAGCTAAGTAAGGGAGCGCTAAATGTGAACATTTATAGCACGATCAGGTCGTGTGCCACACGGCCTGGACAGCCCTCTGTCCATGTGTGGCACATATGCCCCACACGGGCGGCTGATGTGGCAGCCCATGATTGGTGGCTGTAAGGTCCCATATTTTGACTGGCTTATTTCATGGACAAACCACATGTGGGGCTTGATGTAAGGGTAGCTTAGGCATATGATGGTTGGTGATTTACACAACCAAGACCCTCTCAATACCTCAAGAGAAGAAACACTAAGGTAAATTCTAGTGCTTACTTGCTTTGAAGAGATCTAGTAGCACACACACAAAACTCATGCATAAATCTTATTCTTGTATGTTGTGTGTTTTATATGAGTGCATACATGTTCTTGAACATCTCTTCTTGCA
The DNA here is from genome assembly GCA_954870605.1 of Acer campestre. NCBI lineage: Eukaryota > Viridiplantae > Streptophyta > Magnoliopsida > Sapindales > Sapindaceae > Acer > Acer campestre. Next base: position 10,925,090 of record OX940806.1, on the reverse strand, counting down.
TGTTTTATTTGATTGCATCTAGGTTATTAAAATGTCATGACATGTTAAGGCATTAGGATGCAAAGTCATGAATTTTATTCATGCATATTGAATTGATTGCATCTTGTTCTATGATAATGCCATGACATGATAGGCATTAAGATGCATCCAATTCCTACACTTGCACTTCATTAGCTTTAAGTATGGTGTAATTCGTTTCTCGAAGGATGTTCGGAAACGTCTGCACATACACGTTGGTATGCATGGTTTTACGCGATGATTGCTGATGGAGAAGCTCTTGTCTTCTTCTTGGGTTTCACCACTTTTAGTGAAATGGCAATTCTGATCGGCAGCCAGACCGCCGACTGAAACCACCCTTTGAGACCTGATTGAATTATGTCTCGGGTATAAAACGACAGTTATGATCGGCGGTTATGAAAGTGTCGAATGAAACCACCATTATCGAGTTTCAATTCGACGGTTACAATTTGCGGCCCTGACCGTAGATTGAAACCGCCGATCGTGCATTTTCAGGGGCAAACTTGACTTTTCACCTATCTTGTTTTTGGTCTCTATAAATGCATCCTTATCTCTAGTTCCCAAACTAAGTTTTCTGATCCTCCGAACCCTAGAGAGATATTTAGAAAGACTTGAGAGAAAAAGCTTAAAGATTACATATTTATTTCTCTTAACCCATTTCCACATGCATAAATCATCATCTAAGCATCATCAAGGATCATCTAGTATGTGCTAATGCATAGGTCTTCTTCAACACACATGTATGGTAAGTTGAACACTATGATCTTACATAATTTGTGTTCTTACTTGTCAATTTTATCTCATTTATTACTTGTATGTGTTTAGATTAATTTCTACATACATGATTGAGATTATATGTTGCTTGGGTTATTTTGTGATAGCTAGGCTTTAATGTTAATATGCCATCTAGCTAATTTATCTCATTAAAATGATTAAGATTGTTTTTGATAGCTATTGTATCTAAGATTGGTTATCCTCTCCATAGCTAAAGTGTTATGCCATGTCATATAGCTATTTTTATATCTAGGATTGATTTTATTGTCATCATATAATCCTAGATAAGCATTTAGTGTACCTTACCATTATTTGCATATTTACTTAGGGTTTGATCTCTTCGGAGAAGTAAGTCTTGTGTGATAAACTGAGATTAGGGGGTCATATAAGCAATTAGACTAGGTCCACTTTTACAGGCTTGCGGGTAATGGTCGCGGGTTATAGTCCGAGCATGGTTGAGGTCAACCTATGATGTAAACGTTATCACAATTAGTGGATTCGAGGTTCGAGTGTGACGCACTTACCAGCCTGTGGTTTTTCCCTATTGAGGGTTTCCACGTAAATATCAAGTGTCATTTATAATTTCGCACATATTACACTTGATATATTGTATTAACTAGATAGGGGTTTTTTCGTAAATTGACTAATCGTGAAAATTGGATAATAATGATTAAAATCTATTCACCCCCTCTAGATTATATATAGAATGAACCATGCATTAATTTGTAGTTTCAGTGACCTCCTTCTCTCTCTCTATTCCTTTTAAATATTTCCATTTCCCTCCCATTCTTTCTAAGAAGAAAAAAATAGAAAAATTCACTAGAATTTTCTCTCAACTTTTTCTCATTTTTCAAACACCATAACTTTCTCATACGAAGTTGGAATTGGTTGATTCAAGTTGGAGATTGTTCGTAATCAAGTTCTCTATCTTTTCCAAGTGATCTTGTAGCTGTTTGATTGATTTTTCTGGTGGTTCAACGTAGAAAACCGAACCAGGTCGTTATTGCAAGGTAGTGTTCATATCTTTGTTATTTCTTCTTTTATAAACTTCAATTTGCTTGGGGTTTCTTCTTCTATATGTATGTATATGTATGGTGAATGCTATTGAGAAAGATTTCTTCACAATCAAGCCTAATCAAAAGTCTAATTTGAGACATATGTGAACTAGTTTCTTAGATTCTACGATTTTCACATGATTGAGGGTTGTATTGTGATTAGTTTGATATCTATGATTATTTGAGATTTGATTGAATCATTTTATGATTAATAATCCTTAAAATGTACTTTGATCCTTTGATTGATAATATCTAAGATTAATGCTTGTGTATGTGTTTTTAAATACATCTAGGATTTAATTGATTTATCATTATATCCTTGCTCTAAATCTTTGGCTAGAATATTCATTGAATATATTTTATGTTTCTGGCATCTTGAATATGTATGTTTATAGCATCTTGAATATGTGTTTCATGTTTATGATTTATTCAAGTGTTATTTGAGTGAATGAAACTAGGAGCCTTTGTGTTAGGTGTTTTCACATGCTCTAGGTTTAATTCATGTTTTTGCATCTAAACTTTTATTACTTGTGTTCTCACATGTTTAGGTCTAGTTGTTTCATGGAATGTCTTGATCACATGTTCTATGTTGTATTGATTATGATTTGCATCATTTGTATCACCTAGATCATTGCCTTGTGGAAAGGTTGAAGTCTCTTGTTAAAGTGAGTGAAGCTTTAATTTGAGCAAGAAGACTTGGCTAAGAAAGTGTTCCGGATAGCCAAGCAAAAGTCTAAGGAGTTTGATACTTTGGATAGTTGAGTTAGGGAAGCTTGACTAGGATCATTATGATCTAGATTGCTAAGCAAGGAAATCTTCATAGAGGCTTAAGAGCCTTGGATAGGAAGTTGCTTCCTAGAGGTGTAGGACACACCTTGGATAGGTAGTAGGCTTAATGGTTTACTAGCCCGAGGGTAGATTAGGAGATGATAGCTTGAGGTGGATATCATTGTGTTGATAACCTTGAGTGTCTTAGTCCTTTTTCATATAGTTGATTGTTTTGCCGGTGGTTATGGATTCAACCCGTGGATGTTTCCTCTTCGGAGGTTTACCAAGTAAAAATCTTTGTGTCTATTATCTCTATATCTATCTCTTAATTTTTGTATATGTATATGTATATGTTTTTATCTTGTTGGATATCATTTACTTATGATGTATATTTGAACAAGTATTTATAAAGTGTGATTTGTAAGACAATCCACTTTAATCATCTTTGTAATTGTAATTCTTCCTTATATAGTTATCTTTGTGTATAGCTATATTTGTTCATTCTTGTAATACATTGAACAATATTGATATATAAGTATTCTTTGATATTGTGTTTTTGTGATATTATACCTTATACAACTAATTGATACATATAGACAATGCCTAAATGATAAAATGATTATCTTGTCTATGTATGAATGTTTCGTTTATATGTTGTATGTAAAGCTACCTTGAGGGACAAACGTGAGTTTGTTCAAGGGATTGAAAAAGGCGTAAAAACCTATTCACCTCCCTTTAGGTATGCTTTAAGCAATTTAACTTTGTTTGTATACTTTCAATCGGTATTACAGCGGGTCGTCAGACGGTACTCGACAAGAGTCGACGAGATCCGGGTTATACTTACTAGTGAATTGCTTAGGTTTGATCGAACTAAAATTGGTATGATTTTGGTCCCCATCTCCTTCTCCTTTTGTTCGATTCTTGGGCATTATCCCGTGATTTAATGGTGTAAATTAAGTGTTTTCAGGTTTTATTAGAACTCAAGAGCATTTGCGAAGAAGATGAAGAATTTAGTGCAAAAAGACTCACAAATAGGTGAAACAGGGCATTCTCGCTATTTGAGCAGGAAAAGTCGCCACATGGTCGCCATGGCGACAGAGGAAATTGCAAAGCATCTCATGGTCGCCATTTGAGGTCGCCATGGCGACCTACACTTGTCGCCATGGCGACCGCATAGGAATTCCAACGTAGGAATTCCAAAGTGGTCATGGTCCCCACTTGGTCGCCATTTGGTCGCCATGGCGACAGAAGAACCCATGAGAGGTCGCCATTTGAGGTCGCCATTTGAGGTCGCCATGGCGACCTAGAAGGACAAGTGGCGACCACGTTGGAATTCCAGCGTAGGAATTCCAGTGTTGGCATTCAGGAGGGGTATTCTCGTCATTTCATACCCATTTCATACCTTAACTTTTCACACCTATAAATACATCACTATTTTTTCTCTTTTTGACAACTCTTGACCACCAAGAAACCTCATTTCTACCATTCCTAATCTCTCCATTTCTCTTCTACCAAAGCTTAAACATCTAGATTACTTCACCTAAATCATTCCTCTCCTTCCATTTTCTCCACCCCTTTCCTTTGTCACTTTCCATATGACTCCACCTATCTAGACATATCCTCAACACCCACTCTTTGCACAAGATTCAAGCAAGGAAGCATCAAGGAAGGATCACGCTTACAAGAGAGACCCAAGGGTGATTTCTCTCCATTTTACTTCCTTTTCTTGTTTGTAATTATGTGTAATTAAAACCCCTATTTTAGGGGATGATTTGAGAGACTTTTTAGACATGAGTATTTATTAAAGCTTTCAATATTATCTTTGCATGATTTAAGTTTTATTTACTTTTTAATTAGATCTTGCACTTATGTGATTAATTGAGTTATTGACACACTTGTTAATTACAATATGTTGTAGGATTAATTTGTGATAATATTGATTGAGTTATTGACACACTTGATTGATTAGAGCACATAGTGAATAGGATAGGCTTTTGGAGGGGTGATCAACCTCGATTGCCTAGACCATTTGATTGTCACTAACCGATCCTGCCGTGACCCCCTTTCCTTAATCGGTTAGGCATTGCGGTGGGAAGTTGTTTAGGGTTCGTAGTGACGGTCTAAACAACACATTCGAATGAGATTGGTCCTTGATTGTGTAGATAGTGCATTAAAGATGCCATGTATGAATTGCTCATTGTCCATTAGCTACTCTATCATTTCCCTAGAATTCCTATTAATTGTTTATTCCATATTTCTTATCTAGATTTGTTGAGCATTCCATTTTATTAGTTTTATTAGGTTTATTTTACATGTATGTTTGATGGCTTGACAACCCATTCACTCATCCATTTATCTATGATTTATTTTATTGTTTATAGATTAGCTAATTAATTCAACATATTACTCTAATTCCCTGTGGAACGAACTCTAAGCTTACCACATTACTCATTTTCAAAACTTAAAATATATTGCGTAAAGATTCATTTGATAACATTCTTTTGTTAATTCGCAATTTGGTAACGACACAAAAAGCGAGTCATCAAAATTGGCGCCGCTGCCGGGGATCGAACCCGGGTCACCCTCGTGACAGGCGGGAATACTCACCACTATACTACAAAAAATCTAGATAAGAAATATGGAATAAACAATTAATAGGAATTCTAGGGAAATGATAGAGTAGCTAATGGACAATGAGCAATTCATACATGACTTCTTTAATGCACTATCTACACAATCAAGGACCGATCTCATTCAAATGTGTTGTTTAGACCGTCACTACAAACCCTAAACAACTTCCCACCGCAATGCCTAACCGATTAAGGAAAGGGGGTCACGGCGGGATCGGTTAGTGACAATCAAATGGTCTAGCCAATCGAGGTTGATCACCCCTCCAAAAGCCTATCCTATTCACTATGTGCTCTAATCAATCAAGTGTGTCAATAACTCAATCAATTTTATCACAAATTAATCCTACAACATATTGTAATTAACAAGTGTGTCAATAACTCAATTAATCACATAAGTGCAAGATCTAATTAAAAAGTAAATAAAACTTAAATCATGCAAACATAATATTGAAAGCTTTAATAAATACTCATGTCCAAAAAGTCTCTCAAATCATCCCCTAAAATAGGGGTTTTAATTACACATAATTACAAACAAGAAAATGAAGTAAAATGGAGAGAAATCACCCTTGGGTCTCTTTTGTAAGCTTGATCCTTCCTTGATGCTTCCTTGCTTGAATCTTGTGCAAAGAGTGGGTGTTGAGGATATGTCTAGATAGGTGGAGTCATATGGAAAGTGACAAAGGAAAGGGGTGGAGAAAATGGAAGGAGAGGAATGATTTAGGTGAAGTAATCTAGATGTTTTAGCTTAGGTAGAAGAGAAATGGAGAGATTAGGAATGGTAGAAAGGAGGTTTCTTGGTGGTCAAGAGATGTCCAAAAGAGGAAAAATGTGATGTATTTATAGGTGTGAAAAGCTAGGGTATGAAATGGGTATGAAATGACAGGAATACCCCTCTTGAATGCCAACACTGGAATTCCTACGCTGGAATTCCAACGTGGTCGCCACTTGTCCTTCTAGGTCGCCATGGCGACCTCAAATGGCGACCTCTCATGGGTTTTTCTGTCGCCATGGCGACCAAATGGCGACCAAGTGGCGACCCTTCCTACTTTGGAATTCCTACGTTGGAATTCCTATGTGGTCGCCATTTGCAAGTGTAGGTCGCCATGGCGACCTCAAATAACGACCATGAGATGCTTTGCAATTTCCTCTGTCGCCATGGCGCTCAAGTGACGACCAAATGGCGACCTTCTGATGACTTGAAGAATCCTCTGTCGCCATGGTGCCCATGTAGCGACCTCCTTATGTCTAAGTGGCGAAAATGCCCTGTTTCTTCCCATTTGTGAGCCTTTTTGTACCCAAGTCCTCATCTTCATCCCAAATGCTCTTGAAACCTAATAAAACCTGTAACACTTGATTTTACACCATTAAATCACTGGATAATGCCCAAGAATCAAGTAAAAGGAGAAGGAAATGAGGGCCAAAATCATACCAATTTTGGTTCGATCAAATACCCCCAAACCTATCTTTTGCTCGTCCTCGAGCAAAACAAACATAAGCACACAATGGACATGTATCTAAAAATCAAATAATCACAATAAAGCACCAACTCTTTGCAAAAGACTCAAAAGCCAATATTTCGACTTGCAAAACCAAAAGTGAAGAGATTAAACCAACGTTGTACTCATTAGGAAATAATGTATGTAAGTTATGCTAAATAAAGATTAAAGACATGCCACTCTAAGTAAACATTGCACGCAACGCGATTCCACATTCAAGATGCTTAAGCTTCAAAACTAAAGTGCCATTAGGAAAAGAATGTAATTCGCCTCGACATCTAATCCTCACCGGATTCTCTCATTTTCTCACGGAATCCTAGGCTTCACTCACAATCCATATGCAATATGAGTTTATGCTCAAAATATCAAATATAATTGCACATGATCATTTAAAAACACAATTTCTAAGAATTTGTCTCATGAATGGAATTGAAAACCATGAACGGAAAGAACATGCATCAACCAAAATTTTCAAAGTGGACATCCCTAAAGATCAAAAAGGTCTTTCATTTGGTTGTAATGGGGCCAAAGGTGAATGGTGAGTCAATAAATAGGAAAAAATGGATTTCAAACACCCAAAGGTCACACTAAGGCATACATTCTAAATTAAGCACAACTTACTCATTACAACTTGCATATTCCACACTAGGCGTCTAGGCTTACAATTTACTTTGTGCATTTTTCTACTCTTAATTTTCATTGAGTAGCTCATTTAATTCCACAAAATTGATCTAGGCATTTTGTGCCTCATTCATTTTTTTTTTCTTTTCTTTCTTTTGCTATGCTTTTCTTTTCTTTTCTTTGCTTGTCTTTTTCTTTTTCTTTTCAAGCATTGTTATAGGCAAAAATAGTCGTGGTAGACACGTCATCACTATATAAAGCCACGTAAGCAGGGATAAAGGAAAAGTCAACTAACGAAGCAAGAATTTCCCCATGAAAACCTGTTCGGGAAAAGAGGAAGCTGCCCGACCACCAACAAAGACAAGTTGCTCGGACGATAAGTCTTACTCGGGCAAATACTCGGTGTGGTCGGGAATCAATGAAAACAGATAGTCATCAGCGTCAATATCTGAAACTTTGGGCGCAATCAGCGACAAGCGACTCCATGATAAGCAGCAGTGGCTGCAGAGTTCAAATAAGGAAGCAGGTAGATTCTCCGTAAAAAAAGGAGGAAGAATCAGAATCAAACTTGGATTCAACCAAATCAGGAAAAATACAAGAGAAAGAGAATCCGAATCCGTTTAGGATTAGAATACAATTAGGGCGTTACACACCAAACCCTAATTAAACATGTATAAATACCCCTTCTTCACGTAAAAAAGGGGGGGAAGATAGCTCGAGAGAGATTGTAATACCGCGTTCTTATAGTTGTTCTTCATAGTGTATTTGGCTTCGTTGTTTAGGCAACAAACCGTGGACATTTCTCCAATCCTTGGAGTTTTACCACGTAATCGGTTTTCTTGTTATTTCCTTTGTTCTTAATCATCCTAGTTCATAAACCATAACAAGCTGCAAATAAATCATTGATTTGGTGACCACAAAAATCACCGTCAACAAGCATTGCATTTCATCTTTTTCATGTGTTTGCACATACATACTTGCCTAAGTACACGCCTTACATTTTATTACACCTCAAAGCTTACATTCAACCCCTAAGCCTTAGCAACCCTTTTGGTACAAGGTAAGTCTAGTGTTTAGGCTATATGGTTTATGTTAATGTGGTTCATGAATGAAAAGCTTAATTGTGTTTGGCTTCAAATGGGCTATGGAGCACACACATAGAGGGATAGGAAGTATTTAGGCCAATTTGATGGTTTTTCACATGCATTGCCTAAAATCATTTCTAAAGGTTTGTCCACAAAGTCAATCAAGGCATCCACAAGCAGTCCATATGTTCTATGGCAAACAACATTTAAGTGTGAATGAGACATTTTAAATATGCATAACATGTGTGTTTGAATGAGTTTTTAAAGAGTGAAAACTTTCCCTCAAATACGCTTTTTAAGGCCGTGTTTGTGAACCTCACGGGAAGTCTCCACTATTAATTCCTAACCTTCAAGCACAATTGAATATTCACTCAACATCAAGAGAAAAGAACTAGCGCGCTTTGAGCAATGCAACCCTAAATGGCATGAAGTTAATCTAAACTAAGCAAGGCAAAGATACACAATTTCTCACTTGCACACACAAAGGCACAATCTCAACAAGCAAAGTATGCTCAAGCATGGCATTTTCACAAGATTTTCGAAAATATTTGAAAAATTTAGCTCAAACTATTTGTTGCACACAATTTGCAAACAAGAGACGATATTGCGCACATACCCCCAAACCTAAATTAGACATTGTCCTTAATGTCTTTAGGGCATACACCGATAAGTTCGGCGCAACACATCATCAATCAAAGAGTTTAACAACACATCAATGTCCATTTTAGAATTTATCCCAAAAATTAAATCAAGTGTTTCAATATCATCCTATATATTCATCAATCAACTCAAGAGATATAACAATGTAAGTTCATCAAGAGTCATATCACAATCCATGTGGACAAAATATGTTATCATTCAAGCCTAAATCCACTATCAAAAACAATTCACACCCTTATTCTAAGCAAGAAAACTAAAAAGCAAGAAATAAAATAAAATAAAAAGCAAGAAAAGAAATTGTACCTAGGTGGGTTGCCTCCCACCAAGCGCTTGGTTTTACGTCCCCGCTAGACGTGCAACTTGGATCGGTCAACCGAATTCCAAAGTTTCGAAGATGCGCCTATATGCGATTAGGTCTTGGAAGTATTTGATGCCCGCCGGCGTGTTCCTAATCACATAAAGCAAGGGCAAGTAAATGTTCACTTGAAAAAATGGCTTGATAAGTTTAGGAAACAATCTATACCAAATGCTTTTAAGTAGGCGGCTTTGAGAAATAGTAGGAGGGACATGAGGCTTTGATTCCTTCATTTCTTCATTCATCTCCTCTTCTCCTACTTCTTCACCTTCAACACTAGAAGACTCCATGGCACAATTATGAAAATAACTGTGTTCTACATTCTCACCCTTCCAATGGATGGTGGTAGCTTCTTCTAGCATAGGTGGATTTGGGAACTCTTGGCTCTCTTGTGCTTGCATGGCTTCCATGATAGCTCCAATGTGCACTTATATTCTTCTCAATGAAGTTTCTAATCCCGAAAACCTAAGTGCACTTGCCTCCAAACATCCATTCAAAGTGTGCTCGAATGTCATTTGTGATGCTTGGATGGTCTCTAGCATTTCTTCCACGGGACTCCCATCCATCGGCCCCATATTGGAAGAATTTGAGTCATGAGCTCTTTCTTCCTTCGAGTGCCTTGAGGCAAATAACTCCATGTCCCAGTTGAATATGGCCAATTGCAAGTCAAAAGGATCCATTGTTCCTGAAAAGAAAAATAGAAGAAAAATAAAAGAAAAACAAGAACAAGACTATAAAATCTAAAAATAACGAAAATGATAAATAACTAAAAAAAAAATTAAAAAATCTAACTATATATAAAAAAAAATGAATAACAAAAGAAATATGAAAAATCTAAACCACAAAGAAAAACTAAGTAATTCAACAATCGCTTTAATTCCCCGGCAGCGGCGCCATTTTTTGATGACTCGCTTTTTGTGTCGTTACCAAATTGCGAATTACCAAAAGAATGTTATAAAATGAATCTTTACGCAATATATTTTAAGATTTGAAAATGAGTATTGTGGTAAGCTTAGAGTTCATTCCACAGGGAATTAGAGTAATATGTTGAATTAATTAGCTAATCTATAAACAATAAAATAAATCATAAATGATGAATGAGTGTATGGTTTGTCAAACCATCAAACATACATACAAAATAAACCTAACTAAAAATAATAAAGTGGAATGCTCAACAAATCTAGATAAGAAATATGGAATAAACAATTAATAGGAATTCTAGGGAAATGATAGAGTAGCTAATGGACAATGAGCAATTCATACATGGCTTCTTTAATGCACTATCTACACAATCAAGGACCGATCTCATTCAAATGTGTTGTTTAGACCGTCACTACAAACCCTAAACAACTTCCCACCGCAATGCCTAACCGATTAAGGAAAGGGGGTCACGGCGGGATCGGTTAGTGACAATCAAATGGTCTAGCCAATCGAGGTTAATCACCCCTCCAAAAGCCTATCCTATTCACTATGTGCTCTAATCAATCAAGTGTGTCAATAACTCAATCAATTTTATCACAAATTAATCCTACAACATATTGTAATTAACAAGTGTGTCAATAACTCAATTAATCACATAAGTGCAAGATCTAATTAAAAAGTAAATAAAACTTAAATCATGCAAACATAATATTGAAAGCTTTAATAAATACTCATGTCCAAAAAGTCTCTCAAATCATCCCCTAAAATAGGGGTTTTAATTACACATAATTACAAACAAGAAAATGAAGTAAAATGGAGAGAAATCACCCTTGGGTCTCTCTTGTAAGCTTGATCCTTCCTTGATGCTTCCTTGCTTGAATCTTGTGCAAAGAGTGGGTGTTGAGGATATGTCTAGATAGGTGGAGTCATATGGAAAGTGACAAAGGAAAGTGACATATAGACAATGCCTAAATGATAAAATGATTATCTTGTCTATGTATGAATGTTTCGTTTATATGTTGTATGTAAAGCTACCTTGAGGGACAAACGTGAGTTTGTTCAAGGGATTGAAAAAGGCGTAAAAACCTATTCACCTCCCTTTAGGTATGCTTTAAGCAATTTAACTTTGTTTGTATACTTTCAATCGGTATTACAGCGGGTCGTCAGACGGTACTCGACAAGAGTCGACGAGATCCGGGTTATACTTACTAGTGAATTGCTTAGGTTTGATCGAACTAAAATTGGTATGATTTTGGTCCCCATCTCCTTCTCCTTTTGTTCGATTCTTGGGCATTATCCCGTGATTTAATGGTGTAAATTAAGTGTTTTCAGGTTTTATTAGAACTCAAGAGCATTTGCGAAGAAGATGAAGAATTTAGTGCAAAAAGACTCACAAATAGGTGAAACAGGGCATTCTCGCTATTTGAGCAGGAAAAGTCGCCACATGGTCGCCATGGCGACAGAGGAAATTGCAAAGCATCTCATGGTCGCCATTTGAGGTCGCCATGGCGACCTACACTTGTCGCCATGGCGACCGCATAGGAATTCCAACGTAGGAATTCCAAAGTGGTCATGGTCCCCACTTGGTCGCCATTTGGTCGCCATGGCGACAGAAGAACCCATGAGAGGTCGCCATTTGAGGTCGCCATGGCGACCTAGAAGGACAAGTGGCGACCACGTTGGAATTCCAGCGTAGGAATTCCAGTGTTGGCATTCAGGAGGGGTATTCTCGTCATTTCATACCCATTTCATACCTTAACTTTTCACACCTATAAATACATCACTATTTTTTCTCTTTTTGACAACTCTTGACCACCAAGAAACCTCATTTCTACCATTCCTAATCTCTCCATTTCTCTTCTACCAAAGCTTAAACATCTAGATTACTTCACCTAAATCATTCCTCTCCTTCCATTTTCTCCACCCCTTTCCTTTGTCACTTTCCATATGACTCCACCTATCTAGACATATCCTCAACACCCACTCTTTGCACAAGATTCAAGCAAGGAAGCATCAAGGAAGGATCACGCTTACAAGAGAGACCCAAGGGTGATTTCTCTCCATTTTACTTCCTTTTCTTGTTTGTAATTATGTGTAATTAAAACCCCTATTTTAGGGGATGATTTGAGAGACTTTTTAGACATGAGTATTTATTAAAGCTTTCAATATTATCTTTGCATGATTTAAGTTTTATTTACTTTTTAATTAGATCTTGCACTTATGTGATTAATTGAGTTATTGACACACTTGTTAATTACAATATGTTGTAGGATTAATTTGTGATAATATTGATTGAGTTATTGACACACTTGATTGATTAGAGCACATAGTGAATAGGATAGGCTTTTGGAGGGGTGATCAACCTCGATTGCCTAGACCATTTGATTGTCACTAACCGATCCTGCCGTGACCCCCTTTCCTTAATCGGTTAGGCATTGCGGTGGGAAGTTGTTTAGGGTTCGTAGTGACGGTCTAAACAACACATTCGAATGAGATTGGTCCTTGATTGTGTAGATAGTGCATTAAAGATGCCATGTATGAATTGCTCATTGTCCATTAGCTACTCTATCATTTCCCTAGAATTCCTATTAATTGTTTATTCCATATTTCTTATCTAGATTTGTTGAGCATTCCATTTTATTAGTTTTATTAGGTTTATTTTACATGTATGTTTGATGGCTTGACAACCCATTCACTCATCCATTTATCTATGATTTATTTTATTGTTTATAGATTAGCTAATTAATTCAACATATTACTCTAATTCCCTGTGGAACGAACTCTAAGCTTACCACATTACTCATTTTCAAAACTTAAAATATATTGCGTAAAGATTCATTTGATAACATTCTTTTGTTAATTCGCAATTTGGTAACGACACAAAAAGCGAGTCATCAAAATTGGCGCCGCTGCCGGGGATCGAACCCGGGTCACCCTCGTGACAGGCGGGAATACTCACCACTATACTACAAAAAATCTAGATAAGAAATATGGAATAAACAATTAATAGGAATTCTAGGGAAATGATAGAGTAGCTAATGGACAATGAGCAATTCATACATGACTTCTTTAATGCACTATCTACACAATCAAGGACCGATCTCATTCAAATGTGTTGTTTAGACCGTCACTACAAACCCTAAACAACTTCCCACCGCAATGCCTAACCGATTAAGGAAAGGGGGTCACGGCGGGATCGGTTAGTGACAATCAAATGGTCTAGCCAATCGAGGTTGATCACCCCTCCAAAAGCCTATCCTATTCACTATGTGCTCTAATCAATCAAGTGTGTCAATAACTCAATCAATTTTATCACAAATTAATCCTACAACATATTGTAATTAACAAGTGTGTCAATAACTCAATTAATCACATAAGTGCAAGATCTAATTAAAAAGTAAATAAAACTTAAATCATGCAAACATAATATTGAAAGCTTTAATAAATACTCATGTCCAAAAAGTCTCTCAAATCATCCCCTAAAATAGGGGTTTTAATTACACATAATTACAAACAAGAAAATGAAGTAAAATGGAGAGAAATCACCCTTGGGTCTCTTTTGTAAGCTTGATCCTTCCTTGATGCTTCCTTGCTTGAATCTTGTGCAAAGAGTGGGTGTTGAGGATATGTCTAGATAGGTGGAGTCATATGGAAAGTGACAAAGGAAAGGGGTGGAGAAAATGGAAGGAGAGGAATGATTTAGGTGAAGTAATCTAGATGTTTTAGCTTAGGTAGAAGAGAAATGGAGAGATTAGGAATGGTAGAAAGGAGGTTTCTTGGTGGTCAAGAGATGTCCAAAAGAGGAAAAATGTGATGTATTTATAGGTGTGAAAAGCTAGGGTATGAAATGGGTATGAAATGACAGGAATACCCCTCTTGAATGCCAACACTGGAATTCCTACGCTGGAATTCCAACGTGGTCGCCACTTGTCCTTCTAGGTCGCCATGGCGACCTCAAATGGCGACCTCTCATGGGTTTTTCTGTCGCCATGGCGACCAAATGGCGACCAAGTGGCGACCCTTCCTACTTTGGAATTCCTACGTTGGAATTCCTATGTGGTCGCCATTTGCAAGTGTAGGTCGCCATGGCGACCTCAAATAACGACCATGAGATGCTTTGCAATTTCCTCTGTCGCCATGGCGCTCAAGTGACGACCAAATGGCGACCTTCTGATGACTTGAAGAATCCTCTGTCGCCATGGTGCCCATGTAGCGACCTCCTTATGTCTAAGTGGCGAAAATGCCCTGTTTCTTCCCATTTGTGAGCCTTTTTGTACCCAAGTCCTCATCTTCATCCCAAATGCTCTTGAAACCTAATAAAACCTGAAACACTTGATTTTACACCATTAAATCACTGGATAATGCCCAAGAATCAAGTAAAAGGAGAAGGAAATGAGGGCCAAAATCATACCAATTTTGGTTCGATCAAATACCCCCAAACCTATCTTTTGCTCGTCCTCGAGCAAAACAAACATAAGCACACAATGGACATGTATCTAAAAATCAAATAATCACAATAAAGCACCAACTCTTTGCAAAAGACTCAAAAGCCAATATTTCGACTTGCAAAACCAAAAGTGAAGAGATTAAACCAACGTTGTACTCATTAGGAAATAATGTATGTAAGTTATGCTAAATAAAGATTAAAGACATGCCACTCTAAGTAAACATTGCACGCAACGCGATTCCACATTCAAGATGCTTAAGCTTCAAAACTAAAGTGCCATTAGGAAAAGAATGTAATTCGCCTCGACATCTAATCCTCACCGGATTCTCTCATTTTCTCACGGAATCCTAGGCTTCACTCACAATCCATATGCAATATGAGTTTATGCTCAAAATATCAAATATAATTGCACATGATCATTTAAAAACACAATTTCTAAGAATTTGTCTCATGAATGGAATTGAAAACCATGAACGGAAAGAACATGCATCAACCAAAATTTTCAAAGTGGACATCCCTAAAGATCAAAAAGGTCTTTCATTTGGTTGTAATGGGGCCAAAGGTGAATGGTGAGTCAATAAATAGGAAAAAATGGATTTCAAACACCCAAAGGTCACACTAAGGCATACATTCTAAATTAAGCACAACTTACTCATTACAACTTGCATATTCCACACTAGGCGTCTAGGCTTACAATTTACTTTGTGCATTTTTCTACTCTTAATTTTCATTGAGTAGCTCATTTAATTCCACAAAATTGATCTAGGCATTTTGTGCCTCATTCATTTTTTTTTTCTTTTCTTTCTTTTGCTATGCTTTTCTTTTCTTTTCTTTGCTTGTCTTTTTCTTTTTCTTTTCAAGCATTGTTATAGGCAAAAATAGTCGTGGTAGACACGTCATCACTATATAAAGCCACGTAAGCAGGGATAAAGGAAAAGTCAACTAACGAAGCAAGAATTTCCCCATGAAAACCTGTTCGGGAAAAGAGGAAGCTGCCCGACCACCAACAAAGACAAGTTGCTCGGACGATAAGTCTTACTCGGGCAAATACTCGGTGTGGTCGGGAATCAATGAAAACAGATAGTCATCAGCGTCAATATCTGAAACTTTGGGCGCAATCAGCGACAAGCGACTCCATGATAAGCAGCAGTGGCTGCAGAGTTCAAATAAGGAAGCAGGTAGATTCTCCGTAAAAAAAGGAGGAAGAATCAGAATCAAACTTGGATTCAACCAAATCAGGAAAAATACAAGAGAAAGAGAATCCGAATCCGTTTAGGATTAGAATACAATTAGGGCGTTACACACCAAACCCTAATTAAACATGTATAAATACCCCTTCTTCACGTAAAAAAGGGGGGGAAGATAGCTCGAGAGAGATTGTAATACCGCGTTCTTATAGTTGTTCTTCATAGTGTATTTGGCTTCGTTGTTTAGGCAACAAACCGTGGACATTTCTCCAATCCTTGGAGTTTTACCACGTAATCGGTTTTCTTGTTATTTCCTTTGTTCTTAATCATCCTAGTTCATAAACCATAACAAGCTGCAAATAAATCATTGATTTGGTGACCACAAAAATCACCGTCAACAAGCATTGCATTTCATCTTTTTCATGTGTTTGCACATACATACTTGCCTAAGTACACGCCTTACATTTTATTACACCTCAAAGCTTACATTCAACCCCTAAGCCTTAGCAACCCTTTTGGTACAAGGTAAGTCTAGTGTTTAGGCTATATGGTTTATGTTAATGTGGTTCATGAATGAAAAGCTTAATTGTGTTTGGCTTCAAATGGGCTATGGAGCACACACATAGAGGGATAGGAAGTATTTAGGCCAATTTGATGGTTTTTCACATGCATTGCCTAAAATCATTTCTAAAGGTTTGTCCACAAAGTCAATCAAGGCATCCACAAGCAGTCCATATGTTCTATGGCAAACAACATTTAAGTGTGAATGAGACATTTTAAATATGCATAACATGTGTGTTTGAATGAGTTTTTAAAGAGTGAAAACTTTCCCTCAAATACGCTTTTTAAGGCCGTGTTTGTGAACCTCACGGGAAGTCTCCACTATTAATTCCTAACCTTCAAGCACAATTGAATATTCACTCAACATCAAGAGAAAAGAACTAGCGCGCTTTGAGCAATGCAACCCTAAATGGCATGAAGTTAATCTAAACTAAGCAAGGCAAAGATACACAATTTCTCACTTGCACACACAAAGGCACAATCTCAACAAGCAAAGTATGCTCAAGCATGGCATTTTCACAAGATTTTCGAAAATATTTGAAAAATTTAGCTCAAACTATTTGTTGCACACAATTTGCAAACAAGAGACGATATTGCGCACATACCCCCAAACCTAAATTAGACATTGTCCTCAATGTCTTTAGGGCATACACCGATAAGTTCGGCGCAACACATCATCAATCAAAGAGTTTAACAACACATCAATGTCCATTTTAGAATTTATCCCAAAAATTAAATCAAGTGTTTCAATATCATCCTATATATTCATCAATCAACTCAAGAGATATAACAATGTAAGTTCATCAAGAGTCATATCACAATCCATGTGGACAAAATATGTTATCATTCAAGCCTAAATCCACTATCAAAAACAATTCACACCCTTATTCTAAGCAAGAAAACTAAAAAGCAAGAAATAAAATAAAATAAAAAGCAAGAAAAGAAATTGTACCTAGGTGGGTTGCCTCCCACCAAGCGCTTGGTTTTACGTCCCCGCTAGACGTGCAACTTGGATCGGTCAACCGAATTCCAAAGTTTCGAAGATGCGCCTATATGCGATTAGGTCTTGGAAGTATTTGATGCCCGCCGGCGTGTTCCTAATCACATAAAGCAAGGGCAAGTAAATGTTCACTTGAAAAAATGGCTTGATAAGTTTAGGAAACAATCTATACCAAATGCTTTTAAGTAGGCGGCTTTGAGAAATAGTAGGAGGGACATGAGGCTTTGATTCCTTCATTTCTTCATTCATCTCCTCTTCTCCTACTTCTTCACCTTCAACACTAGAAGACTCCATGGCACAATTATGAAAATAACTGTGTTCTACATTCTCACCCTTCCAATGGATGGTGGTAGCTTCTTCTAGCATAGGTGGATTTGGGAACTCTTGGCTCTCTTGTGCTTGCATGGCTTCCATGATAGCTCCAATGTGCACTTATATTCTTCTCAATGAAGTTTCTAATCCCGAAAACCTAAGTGCACTTGCCTCCAAACATCCATTCAAAGTGTGCTCGAATGTCATTTGTGATGCTTGGATGGTCTCTAGCATTTCTTCCACGGGACTCCCATCCATCGGCCCCATATTGGAAGAATTTGAGTCATGAGCTCTTTCTTCCTTCGAGTGCCTTGAGGCAAATAACTCCATGTCCCAGTTGAATATGGCCAATTGCAAGTCAAAAGGATCCATTGTTCCTGAAAAGAAAAATAGAAGAAAAATAAAAGAAAAACAAGAACAAGACTATAAAATCTAAAAATAACGAAAATGATAAATAACTAAAAAAAAAATTAAAAAATCTAACTATATATAAAAAAAAATGAATAACAAAAGAAATATGAAAAATCTAAACCACAAAGAAAAACTAAGTAATTCAACAATCGCTTTAATTCCCCGGCAGCGGCGCCATTTTTTGATGACTCGCTTTTTGTGTCGTTACCAAATTGCGAATTACCAAAAGAATGTTATAAAATGAATCTTTACGCAATATATTTTAAGATTTGAAAATGAGTATTGTGGTAAGCTTAGAGTTCATTCCACAGGGAATTAGAGTAATATGTTGAATTAATTAGCTAATCTATAAACAATAAAATAAATCATAAATGATGAATGAGTGTATGGTTTGTCAAACCATCAAACATACATACAAAATAAACCTAACTAAAAATAATAAAGTGGAATGCTCAACAAATCTAGATAAGAAATATGGAATAAACAATTAATAGGAATTCTAGGGAAATGATAGAGTAGCTAATGGACAATGAGCAATTCATACATGGCTTCTTTAATGCACTATCTACACAATCAAGGACCGATCTCATTCAAATGTGTTGTTTAGACCGTCACTACAAACCCTAAACAACTTCCCACCGCAATGCCTAACCGATTAAGGAAAGGGGGTCACGGCGGGATCGGTTAGTGACAATCAAATGGTCTAGCCAATCGAGGTTAATCACCCCTCCAAAAGCCTATCCTATTCACTATGTGCTCTAATCAATCAAGTGTGTCAATAACTCAATCAATTTTATCACAAATTAATCCTACAACATATTGTAATTAACAAGTGTGTCAATAACTCAATTAATCACATAAGTGCAAGATCTAATTAAAAAGTAAATAAAACTTAAATCATGCAAACATAATATTGAAAGCTTTAATAAATACTCATGTCCAAAAAGTCTCTCAAATCATCCCCTAAAATAGGGGTTTTAATTACACATAATTACAAACAAGAAAATGAAGTAAAATGGAGAGAAATCACCCTTGGGTCTCTCTTGTAAGCTTGATCCTTCCTTGATGCTTCCTTGCTTGAATCTTGTGCAAAGAGTGGGTGTTGAGGATATGTCTAGATAGGTGGAGTCATATGGAAAGTGACAAAGGAAAAGGGTGGAGAAAATGGAAGGAGAGGAATGATTTAGGTGAAGTAATCTAGATGTTTTAGCTTAGGTAGAAGAGAAATGGAGAGATTAGGAATGGTAGAAATGAGGTTTCTTGGTGGTCAAGAGATGTCCAAAAGAGGAAAAATGTGATGTATTTATAGGTGTGAAAAGCTAGGGTATGAAATGGGTATGAAATGACAAGAATACCCCTCTTGAATGCCAACACTGGAATTCCTACGCTGGAATTCCAACGTGGTCGCCACTTGTCCTTCTAGGTCGCCATGACGACCTCAAATGGCGACCTCTCATGGGTTTTTCTGTCGCCATGGCGACCAAATGGCGACCAAGTGGCGACCCTTCCCACTTTGGAATTCCTACGTTGGAATTCCTATGTGGTCGCCATTTGCAAGTGTAGGTCGCCATGGCGACCTCAAATAGCGACCATGAGATGCTTTGCAATTTCCTCTGTCGCCATGGCGCTCAAGTGGCGACCAAATGGCGACCTTCTGATGACTTGAAGAATCCTCTGTCGCCATGGTGCCCATGTAGCGACCTCCTTATGTCTAAGTGGCGAAAATGCCCTGTTTCTTCCCATTTGTGAGCCTTTTTGTACCCAAGTCCTCATCTTCATCCCAAATGCTCTTGAAACCTAATAAAACCTGAAACACTTGATTTTACACCATTAAATCACTGGATAATGCCCAAGAATCAAGCAAAAGGAGAAGGAAATGAGGGCCAAAATCATACCAATTTTGGTTCGATCAACCCCCCTCTAGGTATGCTTTAAGCAATTTAACTTTGTTTGTATACTTTCAATTGGTATTAAAGCGGGTCGTCAGACGGTACTCGACGAGAGTCGACGAGATCCGGGTTATACTTACTAGTGAATTGCTTAGGTTTTTAAAGTATGGTCTTGCTAGATTATGTGATGACCAAATGGGTTTCGAATTCTAGGTCTCTTCTTCTCAAGGGCCACAACTACGGGTTTTAGAAATTGAGGATAAAGACTTACATTCGCTCTATTTATGAGAGAGCTTGGATGACCGTTGAAGAAGGTTACCTTACTCCTAATAAGAGTGAGAACGGAGTGACCGTTTCCAAGCCTAGAAGTGATTGGACTACTAATGAGTTCGAGTTAGTAAAATTGCATCATCGGGCAGTGAATGCTATTTTCGAAGATGTGGATAGTAGACAATTTAGCAACATCCAAAACCTAGAGACCGCAAAGGAGGCGTAGGATGCTCTCCGAGTCACCAATGAAGGGACTTAAGCGATGAAGAAGTCTCGTCTTCAATTGCTCACTTCCCAATTTGAGGTTTTGCAAATGGGTGAGGAAAACAAGTTTGTTGACTTCCAAGATAAGCTACTAGACACTGCCAACAAGTGCCAAGCTCTTAGTACTCCTATCTTCGGTGAGAGGCTAAATTGGAAGATTCTAAGATCTCTACCAAAAAGGTTCAAAGCCAAGGTTACCGCCATTGAAAAGAGTAAAAACGTTGTCGTCATGAGCTTAGATAAACTATTAGGATCTCTTCAAACCTTTGAGGCGTGCATGAAATCGAAGGCTAAGAACAAGGCTTTAGCTTGATTGAAATAAATGTAGGTACTCTCTCTCAAGGTAAAGCAATGAAAGTTACTGGAGGTGCCTCTACATCAACAAGGAACTCAAATGGAAGATCTCAATAAGATCAATGTCAAAGAGCATCAACCTCAAATGCAAGAGGTGAAGCATCAATGGTTGCACTTCAAAGAGATAAAATTGTGAGAAGACCAAATGCTTTGGAATCAAATGCAAATGGTAAATTTCTCAAATTCATACTTATTTGACATTATTGTAATACTGTAGGACATATTCGACCTAGGTTCTTTGAATATATTTGGAAATGCAAATTTGATAATGCTTTTCATGATATGTTTTTGAACGGTCCTAGGCAATCGTCCATGTAAGGATTTAGTACTAGACCTAGGAAGACCTTGGAAAAACATGTTGTGAAGAAACTTGTTGATGACTTGCTTGCTCAATCTTGTGTTATGCCTCACTCTACTATGCATAAGAAAATTGATAATGCTTTGTTTGATATATTTGAAGATGTGACCAATGAGGTCAAGGTGCATGTTAAAAAATCTAACATTGAGTCAAAGCATGATAGTGATAAGAGTGAGGAATATTGTGAAGAGTGTGTGGGTTAGAAAAGACACACCTAAATGTCTAGTTGCACAGTATGCTTTAAGAGCCAACTCCTCATACTCTTAGATAGCGGTTGCTCTAGGAACATGACTGAGAACAAATATTTCTTTAAGAATCTAGTTTTAAAGGATGGAGGATGGGTCACTTTTGGTGATGGCACCAAAAAGCAAGTTCTAGGCAAGGGAATAATTTTTATCCTCAGATTGCCTAAACTTCGCAATACTTTATATGTTGATGGGTTACAAGCTAACTTAATAAGCATCACTCACTTGTGTGAAATCTTTAAGGAAGTTAGCTTTAACAAAGATGTGTGCATTATAATTGATAAAAAGGGCAAGGTTGTTATAAGAGTCAAAAGGTCCACAGACAATTGCTACTGTATTGAGATAGATCCTTTAACTTGCAACATGGCACATGAGTGCAACAAGCTTAAGTTGTGGCATTAACGTTTGGGCCACATGAATTTTAAGGATTTAAAGAAGCTTGAAAAACATGGCATTGTTAGAGGTCTCCCCAATCTTGGTAAGAAGCTAGATGTTGTTTGTGAACCTTGCCAATTAGGTTGTAAGTACCTCATTTTTAATTGGCTTATTTCGTTGACAAAATCACAATGGGGTTCAAATTTGTTAGGGAAGCTTAGGATTGAAGAAATCCTTATCAAATGTCAAAAGACTTCATTGTGGACATCAAAAGCTTCAAGGAAGGTAGTTTACTTGTCTTGACTTTAAATTGAAGAGATTTAATTGCACACACACATATCTCATGATCTTACATGTCCTATACCATGTTGTATGGTTCTTGTTGTTGCATATTCTCTTTTCATGCACGATCACTCTATCGTATTCTATTTGATCTTTGCCATGGCTATTGGCCTTGAAAATTGCATGAGACTTTCTAAAGGTTAAACTTTACCACTGACCGCTCCCATGACCGCTGTGAATTTTTCACAGTGATAGGACAACGGTTCACGGATAGTGCCAACCGCTCCCATTACCGCTCTTGAACCGCTGTCAATTTTCCACAGTGGTTGTCTTGACAGAGTGAACTGTTGTCGTGGCCGCTGTGGCTTTCGCAACGGTATGTGCAGCGGTCGTGTGCGACGAGGACGACGACGACCAAGCTTCTCCTTCCTCCGTGTCACTGTATTTCTGGGTTTGCGAACAACCACTGACTTCCTTTTTTGTCGATATCCATACAGAGCAGACCAGCAACGACGGAACGACTCTCTCTCTCTCTCTCTCTCTCTCTCTCTATTTCTAAGTTTCGGTTTGCGATTTGCAGAAAGACAGAGCAAGAACGACGACTGGTTTTTGTTACTCTAATTTTGAATCCTGATGTAGGTTTTGTTAATTTTGAATCGTTATGTAATTGTGGGTTTTGTGGGAAATTACATTGAGGAGGGTAGTTTAGTAAAACATGCAAGTTTTATTGAATAAACTATTTAACAAGGGTATTTAGGGAATTTCCCGTTATTGGTTTTTACTTTAAGGGTATTTAGGGAATTTCCTGTGATTCCCGTTTAAGGGTATTGTTGTAAATTGGATTCCCAATGGGTTATATAACTTCTTCCTATTTTTTTTTTTTTTTTTTAATCAATGGGCCATTTCCTTGAAAGTGAATATTGAGATAGGCCATTTTTTTTAATATCCTCAAGAATTTATTGACCGGTAGCAAAAACTTTTTTACTTTTTTTTTCTTCATCACCTTACAAAGAAACTCGAGAATTTTATTTTATTTTTATATTAAAAAAAATAAAATGAAAAGAGTCCATTGTCTTGAAACACAGTATAAATAGTGCTGGATTTTCCAATGAAGACCCGCCTGAAATGAATTGTCACAACTGAAAAAGAAAAATGGATCAAAACCAGAGATCAGTAGTAGCAGCATCAGCTTCTTCTTCTGCTACTTCTCGGGCCTACCACCTCCACCCGGCCCGACCCCCTATTATCGATCTCTTCAATCTCTACTTGGGAGTATATTCACTATACTTTTCTCTCCTCTTCTCAATTTTATTTTTATTGTTCAATTTTAATTGTTTTTATTGTTTTTTGTTTCTGTTTTGCAGAGAAGTAGCCGCCAAAAACAAGATGATTCAACTCGAGAACCTCCGTATGTCCTCCCTCTCCCTCTCATATAAATGCGTACTGTGTTTTAGTGAATTTTTTAGGGTTTATGTTTTTAATTTTTTTTTTTATTACTGTAAATATTTAGCTGTCTAATTAATTAATTGGACGCAATTACGGTTTTGTTCATTCCATTTGAAACCCTTGCAATTAAAAATAACAATTCTTGTTGGGTTATTAAGGAGCGAAACTTGACAAAGAATGAGTAAAATGGTCATAATACGCATGTATATCGGATTACTTGGATTTATTTATTTATTTATAATAAGAACCTTTAAAAACGGTATTATAGACAGTTAGCATGAGAGAAGCAAAATAGGTTTGGGATATTTTGACACGAGCACTGTGGTTACTATTTCCAGGTTTAATGAAACTAATGATATAAACCCAATTCCTAGTAGTTGTAATTCACATACCTATGCTAACCGTTCATGCCTTGCATAGGCAATGCTTGAATTGGTCAAGTCGTTTTGAAGTTGATGTCGTTGATACTAGGCTTAGTTGCTTTCTGTGTAAGAAATGTGACAATAATAAAATGATTTCTCCTTCAGGAACAAGTCAAAGAAGCGTGTGCTAGCTCTTAACAGAGACCTACCTCCTCGGAATGAACAGTTCCTTTTAGATTTTGAGCAACTACAAAGTCAATTTACTGTAAGTAGAGAAATTAAAATGTGGATTCTTAGTTATAAACAGTGATAATGAGCTTATATCTTGATGCTGTGCCATTCTTATACAGGATCAAGATCAACTGCGTGCTGTGACAGAATCTGTTCTTATTTCTCTGGTTGTGCCATGCTGTAGTCATGTACCACGAGCAGAGTTTCTTCTCTTTGCTATCCGAAGCTTGTGCACTATAGGCTATATTAACTGGGATACTTTTTTGCCATCCCTTCTTTCTTCCGTCTCCTCTGCAGAAATGTCAGCAGGTCAGGGCAGTCAAGCGATGCCTGCTGTTTCGTCAGCTAGTTTATCACAGTCTGGGATGCTGCCAACTTCAAACACAATTCCCAATTCTTCTAATTATCAATCCTCTAATCCTGCATCTCCATTACCTTCAGTTCATGGTATCGGGTCCCCTGCCCAGTCAGCAATAGAACCATTGTCTCCAGTAAAATCATCTGATATAACAAGGGGGAATTCATCTATAAGAGATAATAGCAGTCTACGTCAACTATGTTGTAAGATTATTCTAACTGGTCTTGAATTCAACTTGAAACCTGTCACTCATGCCGATATTTTCTACCATATGCTAAATTGGCTGGTTAATTGGGATCAAAGGCAGCAGGGAATTGATGAATCTGACGGGAAATCCTGGATACCTGACAAGGCTCTGATCGAATGGCTGCACAGCTGTTTGGATGTAATTTGGCTCTTGGTTGAGGAGGATAGATGTCGAGTGCCTTTTTATGAATTACTGCGTAGTGGGTTGCAGTTTATAGAGAATATACCAGATGATGAAGCTTTATTTACACTTATCTTGGAGATTCATAGGAGGCGAGATATGATGGCTATGCACATGCAGATGTTGGATCAACACCTTCATTGCCCTACATTTGGGACTGTTCGGATTCTGTCAACTCCAAATACTTCAGTTGAACAAGTGGCAAACTTGCGCTATTCACCCATCACATATCCAAGTGTGCTTGGAGAACCATTACATGGAGAGGTGATGACTTTTATTTACATGCATTATGGAAGTATAAAATTGTAATGTTTTAATTCAGTGAAATCGTATTAATATCATTGATGTGGCATATTATACTGTTTTATTTGGTCATGAACATACCTTTTCTAGCATTTTATACTTCTGACATATTTGAACCAAGGTTATTGCCCGTAGATTGCAAATATTGGCAATCAGACTAGAATTTAGTATTTGTCGCTGCGATGCGTTTCCTTTGGATAAAAGTATAAAACAAATGCTCCTTTGTCATGATTATGCTTCGTTGAATTGGGTCTTGTTTTTTGATATTTCTTATGGTTTTAATTATTACAAGTATGCAATACGGATACTTACGTTCTAATGTGTTAGAAAGAACAAAGATTGATATTCCGTGGCCTGTGTTATGGTTTAATTGTGAGACTAAGATCCTGGTTGGTGGTGTTTCAATTAGCATGGGTGAAATGTATGTTGTTCTGAACAGCAATGGTTCATTGACATTTGATATCATGACTTGAGGTATAAATATATATTATCTGATTTCTCCAAAGGCTAGGTTTAGTGGTAAGACCTTTGGTTTTCCTACCAAGAGATATGGGTTCAACTGTTTGAGTCTCCGTGTGTTCAATAACCTGAGAATTATATCCCACAAGTTTCTTGACTACTAAGGTTTTAGAGTACAATAATGATTCCCATTTCAGAAGTTGGTAAACAAAAAAAGATCAGAGGATTTTTGGGTATTGAAAAAGTGAAAGTTAAATCAGCATGTATGATGTATGCATCTATCTTATTGGAGCTTAAATACTATTGTATATATTTTTTTATTGGCTAAAAGCTGTTGAAATTTATGGTTGTATACTTGTTTCTGCACTCATGCAGTATTGATTATTAGTATGGTGCATATATTGCTTAGGTCTTGATTTTTTTTTTTCTTTTGTTGAACCATGGTTTCATCTTGGTATTATATATTGGTGTATGAGCATGTGGTTTTCTTATCTTTGTTGAATAAATCAGAATTGCAATACACACATCTTGATTTACAGTATACCAAAATCATGAATGACAGATAATAATTAAAATGCTAGGAAGCGGTTCTTTGTATTTGATTTAACTACATGGGAAAATCTATTGCTATTTTCTCTCCTGTATTTGTCTATTTGAAGGTGGTTAAGTACTGATTTCGAAGATTAAGTAAGTAGATAGTGGGCTAGGATAAGAGAAAATTTGGATTTGGGGTTTGTGATTATAGAAGCAAGGGTTTAGGGGTTCGGTATGATTATGATTACAATATGCTAGCATGTGAAGATGAGAAAGTTGAAAATTTTGTAGGAACATATTTGCCAGATATTATGGAGAGCAACTAGTTTGGAGTCCATGTGCATAGGTTAAAGGCTGCAAAATAAGGTGGACTATGGGGTTTTAAGGCTTTAAAGTAAGGAATAATAATCTAGTAGTGTAATAATAATTCGAAATTACAACAGAAAGTGGAATAAGCTGAAATGGAAGGAAAAAAGAAGAAAATAACTAGGCGACCCTGTGTTCCTCCATGCATTAAACCTCTGCATGCTTTTAACGAAAGTGAAGAAACCATTGATTTTTTGTAACCTCTACATTTTTTTAGTGAAATTTAAGTTGATGGTCAGTTTAGGTTTTCATTTTTAATTTCACTTCGACCCTTTCCTTGCTTGTGCTCCTTTGACCCTGCATTACGTCAGCATTCTCTAAAAACTATATTATTATTATTATTAAATTAAAAAAATTGTATTAATGAGGAACAACTAAATTTTCCATGAAGTGAAAAGGCTATACAACAAGGCAGCCTCAGGGCACACCTAAAGGTCTTCAAAACCAAAAACTATAGATACATCAAAACCCCTGTTTATGCTAATTGAACTTTGAGTTTATTTATAATTTATGCTAATTTATGATGCTAATTCTGAACCGGAACCTGCAAAGTTACTTTTATTTGGGATCCTGTAGTGCTAGAAACCTCTTCTGCTTCTACAAGAATTCTTGTTTTTTTTTTAACATTTGAAATTACTCATGTCAAAGCAAAAGCGTGGCTATGTTGCTTACAGGAAGAAATTTTGTAGCTAGCAGATTCTGTGTTTGTGTTAATTAGTTTTACTATTTTTTTTTTATTGGTGTAGGAACTTGCAACTTCTATCCAGAGAGGAAGTTTAGATTGGGAGAGAGCAATGCGTTGTGTAAGGCATGCTATTCGCACTACTCCATCACCTGATTGGTGGAAGCGTGTACTTCTTGTGGCTCCTTGCTATAGAAATCCTGCTCAAACACCTACCCCGGGTGCTGTTTTTACTTCTGAGATGATTTCTGAGGCGGTAATTGATCGAATTGTCGAACTATTAAAGTTGACCAATGCAGGCAATAGTCTCATCCTTGTATTTACTTGTTTTTCTTTTGATTTTCTTTATGTAAAATGTATTCAAGTTTGGAATCTTTGCTGATTGTTTTCTATTAGGGATATTTTGCTTACCTTAATTACACTTGATAAATACTGTGTAGTATAGTGTTTAGCTGATGTGTCCACAATGCTATTTTTTCTAAAGCTATTACATAATATGGTGTAATGGGGTAAAATTAATCTATTGGAGTGGGGTTGAATTTACAATGGATAGGATAAGCTAATCCTATTAAACATTACAGAAGAATAAAACTTCAACACAATTCAATCTGAATAGTAAAAATTAAATATATTTTAACATAAATCAGTTTGAAATATATATAAAATTAATAAATTATTATATTTTAATGAAATAATAAACGGTTAAATAAAAATAACAATTGGAGGAGGCCAGCCTGCCCCATTATGGAGGAGGTTGCATCTCCTCCTAAGAAAAAAGTGTGGGGTTACTTCCTCCTTGAGGTGGCCATGGGCTCTCTCTCTCCCTGTATTTATTTATTTATTTTTAAAATTTGATTGCACATTATATCTTTAATTTGAAAACTAATAAATTAATCTTCCAATATATAAACAATTAGTTAATTTGAACTGTCTGATATGGCACCAAACATGGTAATTACCAAGGTTTAGCACATCCGGTCCAAACAAGTATCTACAGTTCAGTAAAGTATGATTTGATGTGTCAAACATATCCAACTGTTCTGTCTGTGCAAACTTACAAATTACAATGCATGCTGATGCCAAAAGATGTTATCCGGATCTTATTGATTTGAATATCTTTTCTATTCCATACATGCTAATATACCCAATTTCACTGTTTAAGTTATATTAAGCATGCTAGCTTTTCTTCTTCTTGTTTTGTTAAAAAAAAAAAAAAAAAAAACGAAATTTGAATCTATTAAATGAAAAATGGGTACAAAAGGTGAGCAAGCTGTCTACAAAGACTAACAAAAAGAATCTACTGTAGACTGTTAATAACTATAGAAGTCAACTGTGTCCTTATTCTGCACCAGCTACACCCAAAATCCTATCTCGAAAACATGTACAGTTCATTAAATATTTTAAATATTCTAGTAACATTAAAGTAACAGAAAAGTAGTGGTCATGGCAGTCATAGTAGTCCATTATTTTCAAGCTCCAGCACATGTTCTTATATTGGCCTCTATTTAATTTGTATGTTTGATCCGTGGTCTAAAGATTCTGTGGGGATTTTCTATGTTGTATATGTTTGTGGGATAATTTGTAACTAAATTTATTTTACTACAGAGATAAATTGCTGGCAGGAATGGCTTGTCTTCTCAGATATATTCTTTTTTCTTGTGAAAAGTGGATGCATTGATTTTGTTGATTTTGTGGACAAGCTAGTTTCACGTCTTACAGACAGTGATAATCAAGTTCTTCGAACAAATCATGTTACTTGGCTACTTGCACAGATTATTCGTGTTGAGCTTGTGATGAGTGCTTTGAATTCGGATGCTAGAAAGGTTGGTTTTGAGATTAAATATTTGTTTCCTTTCTGCTGCCGTTTAGTTTTGCATCTCTTTTTCCACTCTAATGCTATTAAATAATTTGTTGTGTAGATACTCTACCTTTTGAGTGCATTCAGTTTACATTCAGGAAGCTATACGTTTTTCATTTAGTTATATGACTCTTTGCATTGAATTGTAGTTCTCGAACTAGTTATGTAAATTGATACCCTCTAACTTAGACATTATCATTCTTTTGGTAGGTGGAGACTACAAGAAAGATTCTATCATTTCATAGAGAAGATAGAGGCGCTGATCCTAATAATCCCCAAAGTATCTTGCTTGATTTTATAAGCAGTTGTCAAAACTTACGTATTTGGTCATTGAACACATCAACGCGAGAATATTTGAATAACGAGCAGCTTCAGAAAGGAAAGCAAATAGATGAATGGTGGAGGCAAGTAAGCAAAGGTATGTTTTCTCAGAGTCAAGTTATTCAACAATGTGGTTACCACTACTGATGAAGTTATGACTTTTGAATTTGCTGCTCAGTTACGGCTTTGGTTTTCTTACATTTATGACTATCTGGTTATATAATGCTGCTTGGTTTCCGCTTGATGCAAGTCTGAAGATTTGAGAAAGAATGAAATTCTGTATATTTCTTTATAAAATAATACAGCACTAGGTTCCTTTTATGTATTACAATAGCTAATTTGTAGGAGTAGGACTAATTAAGCTACGTAATCTCTAATTTAGGAAAGTACAATAAAGTATAATATGTACAGAATAAAAAGCATGATTTATTTCCTAAAAAAGCCTCATTGACCGAATCAGTAGAGATCACAACTGATTCGGTTATAATTCAGTTTTCCTTTCCAACACTCCCCCTCAAGCTGGTTTGAAAATGTCCTCCATACCCAGCTTGCACACCAATTTGTCAAATTGTCCTCTTTGTAGCCCCTTGGTGAGAAGATCAGCTACTTGTTCAGATGTAGGTAGATAGGGCATACAAACCAGTCCACTATCCACCTTTTCCTTGATGAAAAACTTATCTATCTCGACATGTTTAGTTCTATCATGTAGAACTGGGTTATGAGCTATTGTAATTGCAGATTTGTTGTCGCAATAGAGTTTTAGAGGTAATGTAATTTGGATTTTTAGATCTTCAAGAATTCTCTTAATCCAAATCGCTTCACAAATCCCACGAGTAGTTGCTCTAAATTCTGCTTTAGCACTGCTTCTTGCAACTACACTTTGTTTTTTACTTCTCCAAGTCACAAGATTCCCTCCAACAAATGTACAGTAGCCAGAAGTCGATCTTCGATCTGTTACACTTCCAGCTCAATCTGCATCTGTATATAACAAAGTAGAATTTTAGGGTTTTATATTGTGATGTATTATTCTTCTCTCAATGGAGGAATATATAGAGAAATACAAGAGTAGTGAACAAGAATAGTGGGGACCACATAAGAGTGGTGAACAAGAATAGTGGGACCACATAAGAGTGGTGAACAAGAAAAAGAATTCCTAACTAAATAAGTAAATACAATATTTACATTCCAACTCTCCCCCTCAAGTTGGTGCATAGATATCACACATGCCCAACTTGGATAGGAATGTATAGAAAGGAACACTTGTAACAGCATGAGTCATCACATCAGCTAGTTGATCTGCACTCTTAATGTAAGGAACCTCTATTATACCAGAATTTAGATTATCCTTGATGTAATTCCTGTCAAGTTCAACATGCTTGGTTCGATCGTGCTGCACCGAATTATTAGCTATCTCAATGGCAGCTGTGTTATCACAAAAGAGTACCATAGGTTTTTGAGGGCCATAACCGAGTTCTCCTAAGAGAATACGTAACCAAGTAAGCTCTGTAGTAGCATGATGAAGTGCACGATATTCAGCTTCCGCACTGGACAAAGAAACCACATTCTGTTTCTTACTTCTCCAAGTCACCAAATTACCTCCCACAAATGAGACATACCCTGAAGTAGACTTTCTGTCCAATTTGGATCCAGCAAAGTCAGAGTCAGTATATCCCATAATATCTAGGTGTCCATGCTTGGAGAACATAATACCTTTACCTGGAGAGGACTTTAGATACGCTAGAATACGGTTCACAGCACCCATGTGTCGGTCACTCGGATTATGCATGAATTGACTCACGACACTAACTGCATATGATATGTCAGGTCTAGTATGAGTCAGATAGATCAACTTCCCTACTAACTTTTGATATCTCTCCTTGTTCGTTGGAACTTGATCAGGATAGATAGTCAGACCATGGTTCACCTCAATAGGAGTATCCACAGGTTCATAGGCGGAGTTACCAGTTTCAGCCAAGAGGTCTAGGACATACTTCCGTTGAGAGAGAAAAATTCCTTGCTTGGATCGAGATACTTCAATGCCCAAGAAGTATTTTAGAGCCCCCAAATCCTTCATCTCGAACTCCTTAGCCAAAAGACACTGAAGCTTTTCTATCTCACTTATGTTATTACCTGTAACAATCATGTCATCAACATAAACAATAAGCAAGGTAATATCTTCACCATCTCTTTTATAAAATAGAGTGTGATCTGCCAAAGCCTGCTTAAAACCATACTCCTTCATTGAGTAGCTCAACCTATCAAACCAAGCTCTCGGCGACTGTTTCAAACCATATAACGCCTTCTTCAGCTTGCATACCTTTGCTTCCTTTGGTGTAAATCCTGGAGGAGGATCCACACTTCCTCTATCAAATCACCATGAAGAAAGACATTTTTCACATCAAACTGTCGTAATGGCCAGTCTAGATTAATTGCAAGAGAAAGTATGACTCTAACAGTATTCATTTTGGCCACAGGAGCAAAGGTCTCTTGATAGTCAATCCCATACGTCTGAGTGTAACCTTTGGCAACCAATCTGGCCTTGTATCTGTCAATTATCCCATCCGATTTGTACTTTACTGTAAACACCCATTTACATCCCACTGTCTTCTTATTCAGAGGTAACTCAACCATTTTCCAAGTAGAATTCTTCTGAAGAGCTTTCATTTCCTCTACTATAGCAGACTTCCATTTGGGATCTCCAAGAGCTTCCTGAAAATGACTAGGAATAGACACAGAAGATAACTGAAGGGCAAAAGCTAGGTGAGACTTAGACAAGCGATGATAAGAGACAAAGTCAGAAATGGGATAAACAACATTAGAAGATGATTTGGAAAAACCTAACCTATCAGGCTCTTTACGGTCACGAAGATGATATCTTCTACCCGTAGTATTTTCTAAATCTGTAGAGTTAGAATCCAAAATATCATATGAAGTGGGAGCTATAGGTGAAAAAATATGTACCTCAGTAGGAGTCTGTACCACATGGTCAATCGCGGAAGAGTCATCCGATGGCATGGTAGTATCATCAAGAGGAGTACTTGAGTCAAGAGTGACACATTTGTTCCGTCTTGTGTAACATTTTTCAAACAACCGAGCTGGCCTCTCACTTTCACTAGATTCAGCCTCCACAGGATCAAAAGCATCTAACGACTCCCCCTCACCTATAATAGCCGAATCCTCCCCTTTACTCGAAATCCATACCTTTTTTTCTTCCAACCATAGTTGTTCCTCTTCCTTACTACTAATCTCCTCCCAAAGAGGAACAAGAGATACATCCCCAGAAAAATAAGACACCCGCTCACAAAACTAAACATCCATGGACACATAGTATTTACCCGTAGGAGGATGAAAACATTTATAGCCTTTTTGAGAATTTGAGTAACCCAAAAACACACATTTTAAAGCACGGGAATCAAGTTTATCCCTATGAAGTGGGTGCACATAAACATAAAACACACAACCAAAAACCTTAGGGCAAATGTTAAGAGCTGAAGGGATATGGTGAAAACGTGACAACATTCTCAAAGGAGTTTGATAGTCAATGACACGGGTAGGCATTCGGTTGATAAGATAGACAGCAATCATGACAGCATCAGCCCAAAAATGTTTAGGAACATGCATAGTAAAACATAAAGCCCGAGCCACCTCGAGGAGATGTCGGTTTTTACGTTCTGCTATGCCATTCTGTTGTGGAGTGTAGACACATGTTGTCTGATGGAGGATGCCATGTTGTTTAAAGAAATCAGCTAGAGGTTGATTCACAAACTCACGACCGTTGTCAGAATGAAACACCTTAATCGGGGTACGAAATTGTGTGACAATCATTTGGTAAAATTGAGGAATGACACGTATAACATCACTTTTAGATTTCATCAAATATATCCAACTTACCCTAGTACAATCATCAATAAAAGACAAAATATTTATGACCTGAAGTAGGAGTAGAAAAAGGACCCCAAACATCAGTATAAACACATAAAAAAGGAATTGGACTTTTATTGAAACTTATTTTAAAAGGAACACGATGATTTTTAGCATAAATGCATTGTTCACACTTTAAACTAGAAGCAGGAATATTGTAAAACAACTGAGGAAATAAGCGTTCTAAATATGCAAAAGATGAGTGCCCTAAACGATAATGCCATAAAATAATTTTCTCTCTGTCAAGTGTCTCGTTCCCTACTTGGAATTCTTGGCTAGACTCGGATTTCAATGCTCTCGCCTCCTCCCAATAATACAAACCTCCTCTCTCTCTACCAGTGCCAATCGTCATCTTCGTGAGATTGTCCTGAAACACACAGTGAGTAGGATAAAAGGTTACAGAACAATTAAGATGTTTGGTAATTTGGCTAATAGAGAGAAGATTATTAGAGAGATTAGGAGCAAGTAAGACAGAAGACATGGAAAAAGTAGGTGAGAGTGAGACATTCCCGGCCCCAGTAATTGGCATAGGAGTCCCATTAGCAACTTGAACAGACTTAACAGGTGAAGACATTAGAGAAGTAATTAGGGAGAAATTACTAGTCATATGATCAGTAGCTCCTGAATCAATTACCCAAGTGTTGTTAGTAGAAGAAAGTAATACCAAACTAGAATTACCTTCCTGATGGGACACTCGAGAGACATGAGAAGCAGAAGATGGAGAAGCCTCTGTTAGAGCAACATGAGGGGGTTTCCTGCTGCTTTTCCTCTCAGCTTGCTTGAGTTTATACCACTCCGGGTAGCCATGCTTCTTCCAACAGGTATCAACTATATGTGTGGTACTGTTGCAGTGAGTGCAGAGGCGAGTGTGAGGACCAGTAGGAGGGGCTAGCCGAAAATTGCCCTTCTGGATAGCAAGTGCTGAAGCCTCAGAACGATTCTCAGTACCCATGGTAACTTGTCTTTGTACTTCGCGACGAACCAGTGAATATGCTTCTTCCAGGCTAGGTAAAGGCAAGGTAGCCAAAACACGACTACTAACTTGATCCAGGTTGTGATCAAGGCCTGCAAGAAACATGTAAACCCAATCCTCTGCTATACGCTTCATGTACTTCTCAGAATCTGCAGTACACTCCATATCATTAAGTCGTCGATAATCTAACTCCATGAAAACGGAGTTCAGCTCATTGTAGTATTCTGTAAGAAGTCGGCCATCCTGACGCAATTGAAATGTCTTCTTCATCAATTCATAGACCTGAGAAGAATCAGAGGCATCAAGATAACTCCTCTTAACTGTATCCCACACTTCCTTAGCCGTTCCACACTGTACAAAATGTGACATCAGATTGGTAGTCATGGAATTGATAAGCCAAGACTTAACAAGTGCATCTTCAGCTTCCCATTCATCATAGTTCGGGTCACTCTCTGAGGGTGCAATCTTCCTTCCTGTGATATATCCCTTCTTCTTTCTACCAGCAATGTGCATCTCCAAAACGTTAGACCAAATACGGTAATTTGTACCATCCAATTTAATATGGATTGAAGTATTTGTCTCTTGAATGGTGACAGTGGGTTGCATCTTGCTATCAGGAACCATAGGGACCTTAGTATTAGACCCAGAAGGAATTTCGGTAGGAGGAATTTCGGCAGTCATGTGATTGAGAGATGATGTGGCTAGGGTTTAGCTAGAAAATTGATAGTTTCGGTAGAGAAGAGAGGCTGTCCGGCCACACAAGAGGAGAGCGTAAGTTACTCTCGCAAGGTGTAGCGGCGGCGGTAGCAGATCTTCTAATTAGGTTTAGGGCAAAGAAAAAAAAAAAAGGCAGCGGAAAGATTCTCTTCTTTTTTTGCTCTGATACCAAGTAGAATTTTAGGGTTTTATATTGTGATGTATTATTCTTCTCTCAAAGGAGGAATATATAGAGAAATACAAGAGTAGTGAACAAGAATAATGGGGACCACATAAGAGTGGTGAACAAGAATAGTGGGACCATATAAGAGTGGTGAACAAGAAAATGAATTCCTAATTAAATAAGTAAATACAATATTTACATTCCAACTAACAACCTGCAAATGACCCTTGTTAGAAAATAACAGCCCCTTTCCGGAGTTCCCTTTAACTACCTCAAGATTCTCATAACCGCATCAAAATGCTCGTCTTGGTGAGTGCATAAACTGGCTCACCATGCTTACTGCAAAAGAAATATCAGGCCGAGTGTGTGCCAAGTAAATTAACTTGCCCATTAGTTTTAGGTATTGTTTACAGTCCAACATATTTTTAGGATCAGTGGCTTCAAGTTTCAGATTTGACTCCATTGGAGTCTCGGTTGCTCTACAACCCAACATCCCGGTCTCTCCCAACAAATCCAACACATATTTCCTTTGAGACACAAAAATGCCTTCCTTGGATCTAGCAAACTCCATGCCTAGGAAATATTTCAATTCCTCCCTAGGTCTTTAATCTCGAATTCACTAACCAACAACTCTTTCAATCTCTTGAGTTCTTTTTCATCATCTCCGGTCAAAATAATATCATCTACATAGACGATTAAAATAGCCTTCTTCCCTTCACTAGAGTGTTTAAAGAACAAAGTATGGTCCCTTTGGCTTTGACAATATCCAAATTTCTTCACAACCTTACCAAACCTCTCAAACCATGCCTTAGGAGATTGTTTAAGTCCATATAGGGACTTCACCAGCTTGCATACTTTCTTATAGCCAAATTCACTCTCAAACCTGGGCGGAGGATCCATGAAAACTTCCTCTTCAAGATTGCCATTTAAGAAGGCATTCTTGACATCAAGTTGGTGAAGAGGCCAATTAAAAATTGCTGCTGTAGACAGTAGGATCCGAATTGAATTAACCT
Organism: Acer campestre; assembly: GCA_954870605.1. Classification (NCBI taxonomy): domain Eukaryota; kingdom Viridiplantae; phylum Streptophyta; class Magnoliopsida; order Sapindales; family Sapindaceae; genus Acer; species Acer campestre. The sequence goes on along the minus strand of OX940806.1, from coordinate 10,888,618 downwards.
TTGCTACTGGTGCAAAAATCTCTTGATAATCATGGCCATAAGTCTGAGTGAACCCTTTAGCTACAAGTATGGATTTGTGTCTATCTATAGAACCGTCAGCCCTACACTTAACAGTAAACACCTATTTACACCCTACAGTGTTTTTTTTATTTTTATTTTTATTTATTTATTTATTTTTATTTATTTATTTATTTTTTTTCTATCGGTAGATCAACAATTTCCCAAGTTTTATTTTTATTGAGAGCATTTATCTCTTCCATAACAGCTGGTTTACAGTCTGGGTTTTTAAGGCCTTCATGTATAGTTTAAGGGATAAATAGGTGAGAGATTTTTGAAGTGAAAGTTTTGTAATTGTCTGACAATTTATGATAGGACAGATATTTGGCTATTAGATGTGTGGTACAGGACCAGACTCCTTTTCTAATAGCTATGGGGACATCAAGGTCTGTAATTTCATTAGTTGCAAGTATGGCAAGATTTTTTACAACTTTAGAAGGCTTAGGAATATAAACAGAGGTCTTACCTCGTTAGTTCAAATTTTGTTCTGGTCTAGGATTAGATAATAGCTCCGGAGTTACAACTGGTTCAGGAATAGGACCTGGAAATAGCAATTGGGCCTGTGTCACTTCGGCTGTCCTTTATTACCATGAGGTTTTCTTCTTGAATACACCTTAATCTTGGTTGTGAGGTATTTATCTAGATTTGGATCTTTATCCTGTAATGTTTCTTCCCTGAAATTAGAAGCAGATAGATTTGGCATTTTATTAGGCTCTAATTCTACATTATTTTCAACCTCCTTCTCTTGTAACACATTAGTTTCTTTGGCCTCTAAAGAGTTGGTAGCATAATTAGGAGAGAAAAAGTTGGAACCAGTAACATTATTTGGGACACACATTTGGTAGAACACAATTGTTAGTTTCCCAAAAAATATCAAGCACATCTTTTTTATGCTCCCCTTGAAGAGGACTTTTAGTAAAAAAAAAAGGAGTTTGTTCCACAAAAAACACATCCATACTAATATGAATTTTCTTTGTAATAGGATTAAAACACTTATATCCCCATGTGTTAGGTGCATAGCCAATGAAAACGTATTTTTCAGCTCTAGCATCTAACTTTGACCGAGATATATTAGGAATATGAACAAACACAGGACAACCAAACACTTTTAGAGGCAAATTTGAAGTAAGCCGATTTTTAGGAAACCAATTTAAAAAAAAAAATTCAAAGGTGTTTGATGACTTAAAACACGAGATGGAACTCTATTTATCAAATATGCTGCCGTTTAAACTGCCTCTCCCCATAAATACTTGGGAACATTCATAGAAAGCATAAGAGCTCTACTAACTTCTAAAAGTTGGCGATTTTTCCTTTCAGAAACACCATTTTGTTGTAATGTATGAGGACACGTAGATTGATGTTGGATTCCTTTTTCAATCAAAAAATTTCCAAGATATTGGTTAAAAAATTCTTTACCATTATCGGTACGTAGAATACTGATTTTGGTTTGAAATTGATTTTCAATCAAAGTGTAGAAATCCTTAAATAATTTTTCAACAATAGATTTTTTATTCATCAAGTAAATCCAACATAATCTAGTGTGATTATCTATAAATGTCACAAACCATCTTTTATCAATTAGAGTAGGCACTTTACAAGATCCCCAAATATCACTATGAATCAAATAGAAGGGTTTTGAGGACCGGTAAGTTTTTGAATGATATGGACTATGATGACTCTTTGAAAAACAACACACATCACATTGGAAATTCTCATGAGATACTTTATTAAATAGATTCGGAAATAAATGTTTTAGATAAGCAAAACTAGGGTGTCCTAATCGATAATGCCAAATCATAATCTGTTTTTTGACAGGAAGAGAACTAACATTACATTTTAACCCAAAAGCATATGTATTGATCGAAGAAGAGTCCTCCAAGTAGTAAAGTTTATCCTTCATTTTAGCACTGCCAATCATTGTTATCGTTCCCAAAGTCCTATCCTGAAATTTACAAATTGTAGGAGAAAAAATTATAGAACAATTAGAGTCTTGGGATAGTTTACTGACTGATAAGAGATTACACGTAGGTGAGGAACATGTAAAACAGACTTCAAAACAATATTTGATGAAATTTGAATGGAACCTTTTCCAGCAATTGGGGACAAACTACCATTTTCTATTCTTACTTTCTCATTACCAGGACATGGAGAATAGGTTTTGAACTAGGAAGAGTTGCTTGTCATATGATCAGATGCACCAAAATCAATGATCTATGGTGCAGGGACAAGTTTGCTTGATAAACCAGTAGAAAATATACCTGATTGAGCAAGAGATCCACTGGGTGTAAGGCTACCGGTTCCTGGACCAGATTTGATGAGTTTTAGAAGTTGATCCAGCTTTTCCTTGCTGAAATAATTCTGCGCAGCTACATTGGCAGTAAGTGGTGTTGTCCGCCTCTTGTCTTTGGGCTTCCAATTAGCGGGCTTGCCATAAATTCTCTAACGGGTTTCTTGAGTGGTGAGGTCGGTTACAATGGTCACACCAGAGTTTCGGTTTGTTCTCATATTTGGGGAAATAAACTTTATTGGCTGAGGCATCCTGTGTAATCAAAGCTGATGTTTCTACAGGAGACCCAACTGCCTTTTTTCCCAACATCACCATCCGCCTGGTTTCTTCCTTTCGTACCTCCGCAAACACTTCATTAATGGAGGGAAGAGGCTGCCGACCAATTATTCTCCCCCTAACTTCATAGACTTGAGACTAGTTACCCAAATCAGAGTACATCTGATTTAAACTGTCCCACATGCCCTTGGCATTTGAATAACCAAGATAATTTGCATTGATATCCTCCTCCATAGCGTTGACAAGCCAAGCCATAACCATGGAATTTTCCGCATCCCAAGTTGCATGCGCGCTGTCCTTTGCATCTGGTTTAGCCTTCTTGCCTGTCAAGTACCCTATTTTGCCGCGTCCACGTATATACATCTTAACAGAAAGTGACCAGCGGATAAAGTTGTCGCCATTCAGCTTTATATTAGTAATTCGTACCGAATGCTGATCGGATGGAGGTTGTAAGGGTGGTTGATTGTTTGTGGACATTGGCATGGGGTTGGAAGTAGAAGAATCTTTAGACATAATGTACGGAAATAAAGAAATCGAGAAATAAGTTCAAGATTTCTGAACGTATAGAATAACCTAGTTCTCAGAGTTGGAACCAGGCTTTTGATACCATGAAGATTTGAGAAAGAATGAAATTCTGTATATTTCTTCATAAAATAAAACAACACTAGGTTTCTTTTATATATTACAATAGCTAACTTAGGAGTAGGACTAATTAAGCTACCGAATCTCTAAGTTAGGAAAGTACAATAAAGCATAATATGTACAGAATAAAAAACATGATTTATTTCCTAAAAAAGCCTCATTGACTGAATCAGTACAGATCACAACTGATTTGGTCATAATTCAGTTTTCCTTTCCAACAAAGTCATATAAATATTTGTGTCAATTGATATTGGTTGGTACTTCAGAAAGAGGGAATTTTGCATAAATAATCATTTGCACTCATTCTCATTTGTTAGAATCAATAAGTTCGATACAGATATTACAATACATCTCGGAATACAACGCCCTAATATTTGTCACCTTATAAATTATCTTAATTCTTGAGGAAATAATGAAACCAAATTATGTAGCCGTCTATCACAAGAACAATATTATTAATGGATCTGCGACGTTATGGTCTCTCTACATGCATGAACAATTTAAATTTGTTAAAATTTGTCTCCATATGTTCTCATTTATTTATAGGAATCTGCAGACCCCAAGGCCTCCTTTTAGGTCTTGAGTGTTGGTTTCCACTTTAGAGTGCAGTCAGAATTTTCTCCTTTATCATAGGCAAGATACACGCCATCGTTTGGGGCTGTACCGTCAACCACCGTGATGGTTTCATCTTTACCTGCTGTCAAGTGAACTCATAAAGGGAAAATAAGTACATTTGAGTTCGTATGTAATAATTATAGTTTTTGTTTCAGGGGATCGTATGATGGATTACATGAATATGGATGATAGATCAATTGGGATGTTTTGGGTTGTGTCCTATACCATGGCACAGCCAGCTTGTGAAACAGTTATGAGTTGGTTGTCCAATGCTGGAGTTACAGAATTGCTACCAGGATCAAATCAACAGCCCAATGAAAGGTTAATGGTGATGCGGGAAGTAAGCCCATTGCCAATGTCATTATTATCTGGCTTTTCGTTGAACTTGTGTTTGAAGTTGGCCTACCAAATGGAAGACTCTTTATTTGCTGGGCAGGTAATCTTGATGTTTCTCGCAATTTTAAATTTATATTTGTTAGATCCAAAAGCTTAAGTCTGTAGGTAAAGGCCCAAAAACAAAATAGTATTTAAACACTATAACACACCCGCTCACATATAAGACTAACGAGTTTTTGATGTGATCCAATCCCGACTTCAAACACATTCATATGCAGAACAACAAAGAATAACAAATACAAATTCAATCACATCGAGATACTCAAATTTAGGCACTCTTAGTAAAAACTACATTGATGCCATGTTAAGTAACTGCAAAACATGAAAGCTTAATGTTGCAGGTAAAGATACAAATAGAGTATTAAGTTCTATAACTGTCTAACTCACTCTGTTATTGTTGATTTTAAACTCCTTTATTGATCGTGTTTTTTTTGATAGACTATGATGATAAACTTATATGATAATGATATGCGAATATACGGAATAAAATATGAACAATAAAAAAAACATGTCACACACACAACACAAGAATTTACCGAGGTTCGGCTAACTTTGCCTACATCCTCGTGTGATCTCTCTTGAGAAATCACTAGCACTATGAAGAAAAACGCTTGGTTACAAGATACTTATTGAAACCCCTTAGCTAATTCCCCAAAAACTTTGCTAGAACCTCTTTATCACTCTTGCTCTCTACCCCTTGTATGCTTGCTGTTTTTCTGTGTTAAAAATAAGCTCCCAACAGCCCTATTTATAGATATAGGACTTGGGTTACATTCCTTGCTAGAATAAGACTCCTAAATCCTCTTAGAATAAGAAAAGCTAACTTATTTCCTAATCCTAGTTGATTTGGGATTATTGAGAAAATATAATTTCCTAATCCCAATAGGAAATTATGTGCACATTTTATTTTCTCCTAATCCAAATAAGATTCCTTCTTAAGCCTTGACTTGGGTTTTGATGAGTCAAAAACACAACAGTTATATACAAGACTAATCCAATATAGATGTATATATTTTGATGCAGAACAAATTCAGCTAACAATTTCATAATTCACATGGGGGACTTGAACTTGTGACCTTTTGGATAAATTAGTTCTGAACGATATAAGATAATTGTTAGATCAAACTTAAAGTCAAGGACCCAAACAATAGTATAATTGAGCACTTAAAAATAATATTACATCAACTTCAAGGATGGCTTTCATTTTCAAAGGCAACTTTGGAAATAATAGCATGAAATTCTATTATGTTAATTGAATCTCCTTAAACATTTGCAAAAAGGAATCTAGACTCTTACTATAAGATTGATGGGAAAAATATTTAATTATAGTTCAAGTTCTGTTAAGAACTTTCTGACAATTAACAGTGAGTTTTAAAGAAATACTTGTTATCATTGTGAATGAGAAATCCCTGATTCTATTCACCTTTGACCTTTGATTATTTAGATGTAACTGTCACTACTTAGTTGTTTGTACTAAATTGTTTAATTTAGATGTGATTGTCACGGCTGGATATTGACTTTCTTGCTCTTATTCTTTCTATTAGTGATCAATATGTGCTATGACTGAATTATTATTATTTTGCTCCTTTTCTTTCTATAAATGGCTTTCTTGTTCTCCACCTGTTTTGAATTTGCTGTTTGATTTTTCTGTTTCTTTTCTTTCATCTGATATTATGCAGGTTGTGCCTAGTATTGCAATGGTTGAAACTTATACTAGATTGCTGTTACTTTCACCTCACTCTTTGTTTCGTTCACACTTCAGTGTAATCTCCTTTACCTTAATTGCTTTAGATATTAACTTTTCTTGTTTAAAATTGTGCTTTTATAGTTCTGGAGGGAGAACATCAAGAATTCCTTTTAAAAGTATTGTATTAATTCATGTTGTGATAACCCTTGATTTGAATTTGTGTAGTGATGGAGCCAATAAAACAGTATAATAGCAACAATCATATATTCATATTGTCCAACAAGGAAATGTAAATTTTTTACTTGTTTCAGCCAATAGGGTCTATGTAGGTGGGTAAACATTATTAAAGTTTTCACTATAATCAAATGATAAGTTGGTGTGCTCTCAAAATGAAAACCCCATTTACCAATAGACTCTTGACCTAAGAAAAATTTAATGAGGAATAAATATACAAAGTAGAGGGAGCCCACATTCAGCTCACCTTACTAGTATAACCCGAACAATCCAACTAAATACACATCAAGTCCTATATTGGGGCACATGGTTGACCATTAAAGCAACGATTTGGACTCTTAACCGATTTGAATTCAATTACAAGAATTTTTACAGTGACACTATGGAGATCTGTGACATGTATCACCTGTATCATATGTTCTGATGTTCATGTACTTCCACGCTCCCAGATTAACCTACGTCTATAAAGTTAAATGTTAATCTTAGCCACAGTTCCTTCTACCTCAAGCTCTGTACTGGCTTGTGAGGTACACAGCTCAGTGATTGTGCTTATGCTCATTACAGTGTATAGGCTACTTCGGGGGACAAATTTTAATCTTCTTTAGACAATCAACTGCCTTTCTTGATGACCTGCAAACTGTGTAGTGAAACGACTTATCATTTGCATGACATGCTTTATTTTTCAGCGTGAAGTTGGAATTTTGTTTATTCTTATCAGTCAACTTGGAGGTTTCAGGAATTTAGTATTTACATTATTTTCCCCATTAATGTCACTGTTTGTTTAATAGTGGTAGATATTGATCGATTGATTTACAGTTGAGAATCATATTTCGTCTCTTATTATTTATTTGGTCTAGATGTTTTGTTGCTCTCTAATACTATGATAGCATTTATTTTTACTTCTCTTTTCTTTAGCATTTGGCACAGAGGAACCCTTCCTTATTGAGCAAGCCAGGTGTAACTCTTTTGGTTCTTGAAATTATCAACTATCGGTTGCTTCCACTCTACAGGTGATCTGTTTCATCCTTTTATCAAATTTAATCAGCTCTCCAATCAGTGGTCACTAATTTAAGCATCTGGATATATATTTTTATGACTGTAAAGAATTGATGCTTGAAAGCTCCCTATGGATTTTGTGTTTTCTTTCATACCTTCTATGGGTATTGGTTGGACCCCTTTGGCACTTTTGGTGGAATTACTTTACCCATAATTAATATCCCTGGAATTCCTTGGCTGTTTAATTGCATTTGTTTCATCTTTTTCAATTGTGATTGTACTTCAGTGAAACAGATTTTAAATTTTTTCCTCTCTTTGTAGGTATCAAGGAAAAAGCAAAACCTTGATGTATGATGTTACAAAAATAATTTCTGCCTTAAAAGGGAAACGTGGAGATCATCGTGTATTTAGATTGGCTGAAAATTTGTGCATAAATCTAATTTTGTCATTAAGAGATCTTTTTGCTGTGAAAAGGGAAGGAAAGGTATATACTTTCTTATTGAAACTAAACCTTTTCTTTTTGGAGATTTTCTCCCTTCTATATGAGGTTAGTAAAAATTGATGTTTGTTTAATTATTGCAGGGTCCGGCTGAATTTACAGAAACTTTGAATAGAATAACTATAATCACTCTTGCCATCACCATAAAAACACGAGGAATTGCAGATGCTGATCACTTATTATATCTTCAAACCATGCTAGAACAAATAATGGCAACTAGTCAGCATACGTGGTCAGAAAAAACGCTACGCCATTTCCCATCTCTTCTCCGTGATGCCTTGATTGGGCGGATGGATAAAAGAGGCCTAGCCATTCAAGAGTGGCAACAGGTTTATTCTTACATTGCCTTTTTTTTTTTTTTTTTTTTTCTCTCTCTAAATTATCAATTTGTTATATTAGTTGGTGTTCTTTGTGTGGTGGAAATTTAAGTATGCACTTCTTGCACTATCTTTCAATACACTCTGCAAACTTATACATTTCCACTGCCCCACAATCTTGGGTAAGGTTCGTCTGTTACTTTTAGCTTTCAGATTTGAAATACGGAAATATGGTTTACATAATGAAAAATATGGGAATGTAGTGGGGAGAAGAGTGAGAGTGGGAACCAGCATGTCATCTATTTAAAAAAAAAAAATGGTAAATTGCACAAACTTACCTTGTGTTTTGGAGATAAGGCAAAATATACCAGAAATGCCATTAATTACTGTCAGGACCCTCCCTTTAACGGTTGACTTTAAATAACAAGGGTAAATTGGTCATTACATCTATCCAATAAAATAACATAATTCTAAACTACTATAAAAAATTATTTAAAAAAGAATGGATGGTGAAGATCTGATTGAAAACTTAATCAAATAAAAGAGAGAACAAAGAGATAGAAAACGAGGAGACACTTAGGCCCCGTTTGGTGCGTGGGATAGGATAGGATTATTTTTATAGGATAGGATAGGATTGGATAGGATAGGATTAATTTTAATGTTATCATGTGTTTGGTGTAATATAGGATAGGATTAAAAATAAAGTAATCCCGTGTTTGGTTCAACATAGGATAGGATTAAAAAAAATTAACCAACCTAGTTAAATACAAAACGAAAGGAAGGAGAGTCGAAAAAAATTAATCAACAGCATAAACAAACCCAGATTTATAACACAAACCAAAACACAGACTCAATAAACACAAAACACAACCCATGAATCACACAAATTCAACACCAAACGTGGAGCATCAGTGTATCAAACCCAAATTCAACACCTATCGAAGAGCATCAGTGCACCAAAACACAAATTCAATAATTAATTTGCTTTTCTTCGTCTTTCTTTTGTGTTGGTTTTTTGTGATTTTGTTCTGGTGCATTCTTGCTTTTTGTGACCTCTGTTTGTAGCTTTTGCCATGATGAATAAAATTCTATCATTCAAAAAAATAATTGATATTCATCAAACCTAGTGACGACCTTCATCGACCAAATCAATGCATCTATGCTCTCCGTCGAGTGTGGAGGAACCGGATCTCCTCACCGGTGGAGCAGATCTGTGTCTCATCAAACTGGTGGAGGAGATCTGCACCTCCTACTAGTTTGTCCTCTCGCTGGCAGCCCTCCACCGGCGGTTTAGGTGGCAGAGTGGGGATTTTCAGAAGGGATTTTGAGTGAAATAGAAACCTTAGCTCTCAAGAAGTCAAGCTGAAAAGAGTGAGACATTGATCGATGATGAAGAAGATGGGATTCATTTGAATCCCATCATTTTGGTTGGGATTCATTTATCCTGTTGAGATGGGATAAAAAGACTGTTAGGATTCATTTGAATCCAATCCTATTGCTGAGCCAAACACGGGAAAGGGATTAAAAATAGTCCGTTTCCCATCCTATCCTACTTGCCAAACGTGGCCTTAATATGCAAAAGTGTATTTCACTATATAAGAAATATACAAGAGGTAGTGTTTATATAGTTGGTGACCCACCAAGATATGGTAACAATTTATTACACATAATTGGCCTAAAATTAAGCAATTATACTAAAGTAGCCTATAATTGGGGAATTATACATGATTGGCTATGATTAAGGTATTAAATATGATTGGCTAGGATTGAGGGTCAAAGTAATCCCTAAAATGAAGGCTATAAAGATACATTAACATCCCCCCTCAAACTCACGATGTGATAGTAGAAAGCATCGAGAGTTTGCCAAAAAGAAACTGGAAGCGTACAATGGTGTGCGTCTTCGTGAAGAAATCAGCCAATTGCAAAGATGAAGGGACAAAAGGTAGGGAAATAGTCTCTTGTTGAAGATGATGGCGCACAAAATGACAATCAATCTCTATGTGTTACGTACACTCATGAAAGACAGAGTTGTGTGCAATTTGAATTGCACTTTTATTATCACAATACATAGGAGTATGAGTAGAGAGAGAGACCCTTATATCCTCAAGCAACCATCGTAGCCACACTATTTCAGCAGTAATAGTAGCCATTGCTCGATACTCAGCTTTAGTAGTGGATTGGGCAACAATTGTTTGCTTCTTGCTTCTCTAAGAAATACACAAAACCCAGTAGTAGACTTGCGATCAATAACATCACTTGCCCAATCAGCATCGGAATCGAAGCTCCAAAGTAGAAGAGGAAGAGTATAATAAGCTTTGATGCAAGGTACCTCGAAGATATCGCAAAATGCATAGAACTGCGGCCAAATGCATAGTAGTTGGTGGAGACAAATTGACTCACAATGTGCACTAGATAGGCAATATCAGGTCGAGTGATAGTAAGATATACCAGACTACCAACAAGAACACGATACAAAGTAGGATTGGCCAAAGGAATACCATATGTAAAGTTATAATGCACATTAAGCTCTAGCGGAGTTTCAACGGAACGAGAATCTATCAATTTAGCCTTTTGAATAACTTTAGTTGCATACTTGGATTGTGAAAGAAGGTAACTCTTAGGAAAATAAGCCACTTCAATTCCTAGAAAATATCGAAGCGGTCTAAGATCTTTCATCTCAAATTGTTGTTGTAGTTGAGATTTCAAGGTAGAAATGCCATCAAAATCATCACCAGTAATGATCATGTCATCAACATAAAGAAGAAGAATGATAAATCTAGCGGAAGTAGAATGAAGCAATAATGCAGGGTCATGATTACTAGAATGAAAACCTAATTCACATATTACTGTAGAAAAGTTTTCAAACCAGGCGGTTCAGGCACGTGGTGCTTGTTTGAGACCATATAAAGTTTTTCTGAGTTTACATACCTTACCAGGTTTGTGAGACAACTCGGGAGGAGGAACCATATAGACTTCTTCTGCTAGATCCCTATTCAAAAAAGCATTTTTGACATCCATTTGTGACAGCCTCCATTGTTGAATTGCAACTACGACGATCAATGTTCGGATAGTAGTCATTTTTGCAATGGGAGCAAAAGTCATAAACAATCCCATATTCTTGCGTAAACCCTTTAGCAACCAATCGTGCTTTATACCTTTCAGTAGAACCATCTGAATGGTATTAATTTTGTACACCTATCGACAGCCAACAGTTCGCATACCAGGAGGTAACGATACCAGTTCCCATTTATTAGTCTTATGTAACACAGAAAGTTCCTCTTCTATAGCCTGTTGCCAAAAAGGATCAAGAATAGCCTCCTTATAGGAGTGAGGCTCAGGCAGAGAATGAATAAATGACAAAAACAACAAAAATCGGATGAATAACTATTAGAAAAACCAAAGTGATCAGGATACTTATGAATTCGCAGGATAACGAGAAGGCATGGGATCCTTATTTCCAAGACTTGTTGACGCGGTCGAGAGAGGTAATGGAGTTGTACCTGTAAAAGAAAAAATTGCTTTCCTACGAGAATAAGTATGAGCAATAGGAGGCGAAGTTTTAGAAGAAGATGGAGAGACTAATGGAATGTTATAATTAGACAAATCATCAACATAAGAATTAGAAGAAGTATCATCAAGAAAGGGATCAATATAAATAAGATCTGATTTAGTTAAAGTACTAGGTTTAGATGGTATAGAAAAGAAGGGAATATGCTCAAGGAAAATTATATGTCTTGAAACATACAACTTTTGAGTAGAAGGATCAAAGCATCGATATCCTTTTTGTCCTTCACCATAACCAAGAAAGACACAGAGCAGAACGAGTTGTTAATTTTGTGCGTTTGGCCTTAGGAAGAAGAACAAAACAGGTGCAACCAAAAACTTTAAAAGAGAAGTAATTGAGGCATTTTGTAAAGTAGTTCAAAGGGAGAGATACCTGATGTAAGAATGGAGGGAATTCTATTAATTACGTGGACAGCAGTAAAAATTGCCTCTCCCCAAAAGATGCTAGGAACACTCGTAGATAGGAGAAGAGACAGAGCTGTCTCAACAATGTGCCTATGTTTTCGTTCAACTACACCATTTTGCTCAGGGGTTTTTGCACAAGAAAACTTTTGAATGGTGCCATCGGATTTTAATAAAACAATAAAAGCATTGCTTTTGTGTTCCCCACCTAAATCAGACCGAAAACACTTGATGATAGCGGAATGTTGTGTTTGATCCATTGCAGGAACGATACGATATATGGAATAAAATTCAGATTTATGTTTCATGAGATAAACCCAGCATTGTCGTGTATAATCATCAATAAAAGAGACATAATATCAAGACCCACCTTTAGAAGCAATAGGGGTAGGACCCCACACATCGGAATGAATCAAATCAAATGGAGCTTTTGAAAAACTAAAACTTTTATTGAATGATAGAGAAGAAAATTTTGCAAGTTTGCATCCATTACAATCAGAAATATAATGATTTTTTAAATTTCCTAAGGCACTAAAAGAAACTAAATATCGCAAACGAGGATTAGAAACATGTCCAAGACGAGAATGCCATAGCTAGAAAACAGACGATTTGGAATTCAATTTGAAAGATGACAAATCAATAGACGAGGCAACAACAATAGGAACATGCAATTCTTCCAACACGTACAATCCTCCCTCTCTATGGCTTGTCCCAATCAGCTTCTTGGAATGAAGATCCTGCACAATGCAACCAGTTGAGGAGAAATGAACGGAATAACTAGAATCAAACAATTGACTAATAGAAATCAAATTTAGAGAGAGTTGAGGGATATAATAAACATCAGGGAGAGATAAATTAGTGGAGAGAATAGATCCAACACCCACTAAAGACATGGAAGTGCCGTTAGCAGCCATAACAGATGTAGAAGGAGAGAATGTAGAAACAAATAAGGAAAGATCACAAGTCATGTCATATGATGGGAAGCACCTGAATCAAAAACCCAAGTGGAATGAGATATACCTAATGAGGTTGTAGACAAACCTATGGAAAGAGAGACTGAAAAAGCATTTGGTTGAGTGGATAAAAGTTTATGCAGTTGCTTGGCTATCAAAGACAATATAGGAGTTGGTTGGGATTGCTTATCAATCAATGGTGCTACAGCTGTTGTTTGTCGATCACTGTTCTTCCAATATTGCTGCTGTCCATAAACTTGTCTAAGGTCGTGAAAGCTTTCGAATTCACCCAAGGTCAGTACGATCGTACACTGTTTGTAAAACAATTCCCTAGAGGTAAAATTACAATCTTAATAGTATATGTTGATGACATTATACTAACCGGTAATCATGTGGAAGAGATGCAAAAATTAAAAGGGCTTCTTTCCAAGGAATTCGAAGTAAAAGACTTAGGGCACCTAAAGTATTTCCTGGGAATGGAGGTGGCCCGGTCTAGGAAGGGAATCATGGTCTCTCAATGCAAGTATATTCTGGACTTGCTAAGAGAGAGTGATATTTTGGAGTGTAAGCCTGTCGAAACCCCAGTGGAGCAAACCACTAAGTTGGGAATGCTTGAAGGTAGTGCTTCAGTTGACAAGGGCATATATCAAAGGCTGGTTAGTAAGTTAATCTATTAATCTCTCTCTCCCACACTCGACCGGACATAGGGTTCCTTGTGAGTTCAATGAGCCAGTTCATGAACAACCCTATAAAGGAACATATGGAGGCTGTTTTTAGAATTCTACGCTACCTAAAAATGACTCCGGGTAAAGTACTCAAATAGAGAAGGGGAACTGTATTTGGCAGGTTCTGTTACTGATAGAAGGTCAACTTCAGGGTATTGTACTTACGTATGGGGGAATCTGGTCAGTAGTGCTGAAGTCGAGTTCAGAGCTATGGCACATAGGGTATGCGAAGGAATCTGGTTGAAGAGAGTAGTTTCCGAAGTAAGCATCCCTACAAAGAAACCTATGAAGCTGTATTGTGATAACCAGGCCACTATTAGTATTGCTAAAAATCATGTCCATCATGATAGGACAAAACATGTGGAAATAGATCGACATTTCACAAAAGAAAAGGTGGAGGAAGAAGTTGTCGAATTGGTCTATACTCCTTCGGCTCTACAAACTGCTAACTTCCTCACTAAACCACTACCTAGAACCAGCTTTGAAGATCTATGTTCCAAGCTGAGTATGTGCAATATCTACAACCCAGCTTTGGGGTGGGTGGGGGGGTCGGATTTTATGGAATAATGGAGGAGATCCTAGCAATATTTTGTCCTAAGATTTAGAGATTTAGTTTTACGTGATTGTAGACAATTATGGGTCCTTGATTCTTGGCAGATTTAGTGCCAATATAGGTTGTATATATGCTAGTCGTTTGTTTATAATAAAGAGTAAGGAAAATTATTCTCTAATTCAAATTTCTTCAATTTATAAATTGATGTCATCTTGATTATTAGAGTACTTGAATACTATTGTTGGAGCCTTTTGTAACAACTTAAACTTTTGGATCTAGTGGTTACTTAACATGGGATGCTTATCAATTTGACTATTTCAGAACATGTATGGCTTATTTTCCTTCTTTTTTCATTACTTTATGGTTCAATTAACTTTAGATCATCTACTCCTTTTGCAGGCAGAAACAACTGTGATTCACCAGTGCACCCAGCTTCTTTCACCATCAGCAGATCCTACTTATGTTATGACATATATCAGTCATAGCTTTCCTCAACACAGACACTATCTTTGTGCTGGTGCATGGATACTGATGCAGGGACACCCTGAAAACATCAATAGTACAAACCTGGTATGATTCCACAGATGTTTTCCACTTTGCAAGGAAAGACTGCATGATTAGTAGTCTTCAGTGTTACTAGACTGACCATTTCCATACAACTGTTATTTTATTTCTGGAATATCAAATTGCTAATATGATTACTTTCCTGAAATGGAGGTCAGCTACGTGTACTGAGAGAATTTTCCCCAGAAGAAGTGACAGCAAATATCTATACAATGGTGGATGTTCTGCTTCATAATATTCATGTGGAACTTAAGCGTGGACATTCATTGCAGGTTTTTTGCCTAGTTCTTTTTTGTTTTCGTTTTTCTCTTTTCTAAGCAGGGTAATCCCTACAAATTGTTTTGTTTTTTCAATTTGTTTATTGTATTCACCTTTTCAGGACCTGTTACAGAAAACCTGTGCAAACCTTGCATTTTTTGTTTGGATCCATGAGTTGCTCCCTCTGGATATTTTACTTCTAGCACTTATTGACCGAGATGATGATCCCCATGCTTTGCGTATTGTGGTAAACTCTTTTTACAATTGTATCTGTTACTTATACACATTTTTTGTTTATATGTATTCGATCAGGATGATCATCTCAATGTCAAGTGCACATATAGCCTAATATATCATAGTGCTATTTATTTTTCATTATGTTTAGCAGTCAATACTAATTTTATAAAGTTTTGGTTTGCTGGGGATGTGTTCTGTATACCTTTTTTTGGTAATTGTAGTTGTGCTCTGTTAATTGGCTCTTTGGTTGTGGTAAATGTACTTTTATAGCTCAATATGGGTTTTATCAAATGCCTGTTTCAGATTTTTAAATATATTTTTTTTCACTTGAAAGTCAGTGAAATATGAATTATAAATTCTTTTAAACTTACTCTTATAGTTTGTGTTGAGACCGTTAGAAAATCTAAAAGAATTGTGGAACGGCGGTCCAGACCGCAGATTGATGGTAGCAGTTTGAATGACGAGAGGCACAATTTGGGTTCCTGAATTATAAGGAAATTGAAACTGTTTTGGAAAAGGACTTTAGACTATTTCTTTTATTTTTATTTTAGTTATATTGTTTTATTTATGTTTTAGATTATTTTCCTATTTTAGACTAATCCTGTCATAGGTAGGATAGAAGATTAATTCTAGTATAAATAAAACTATTATTTTTAGGGTTGCCATCTTTGGAATGTTTCATCATTAAAATTGACCCAGTTAAGGTTCCTCTTGTTTCTTTTGAATTCGGTTTTTCTCAGTTAATTGCTTAGAATAGCTTGGGCTAGGGTTAGGTAAATTCCGTTATCTGATTCTACAGAATCGATCGTTTAATTCTGTGAGTGGTTTGATTCAAATCTATCTAACTTTGGGTACAAGTTAGGGTTTGTTGTAGGATCCTAATCAAGGTCCTCAACAATTTGGTGCTTTCATTGAGAGAATTCGGCGGCTTATGGGAGAAAAAAAGAAAAAAAAAAAGAGCGGTTTCTATTATTCAAGGCCATGGGATCTGGGGAGGATTCTATTATTCAAGGGAGTGGATCAAAGACTAACAAGTAGCGGTTTGAAGCCTTGGAGGAGAATCAAGATCGGATTTTCAAGTCCCTATCGGAACTGACGACATCCATAGCACATCTGACTAGGTCAAACAATGATGCATTCGAGAGACTTGAACGATAGTTGGCTGAAAACAAGGGAAAGGAAACGATAGGCAGATGGACTTAAGGGAACGGACGGAGATCACATAGTTCATGGCGTGAGGCAGAATTCTCGTCAGGTGAGGTAGACGAGCCAAAACCAATCGAAAATCGTGAAGGGTTTAAGCGAGGAGGACGTGTGGAACGTGGGCCAATAATGGTGAAGCGTTGGTTGCATAACGAGGTTTCTGAGGGAGAGATTAACGATGGATCTAAGGAAGATGCAAGATTTGATAGGAGACCTCGCGGTCGAAGGCCAATTTATGGGCAACGAAGGGAACCGTGGAGAGGTGCCGCAGAATATGAAGGTGATAGGCGGAGAGAAAGGCACCATAGTCGAGGCCCTAGTAAGCCGAAGGTCGATTTTCCGCATTTTAATGGTGGAGATCCACATGAGTGGTTGGATATGGTGGAGCACTACTTTCAGGTTTACGAAGTGGCAAGGTCCAATCGAGTTTCTACTGCATGCATCTACCTTGATGGAAAGGCTAATAGTTGGTGGAGATGGATCAAAGCTCAATATGAGCAAGATAGTAGACAAATGGGGTGGATGGTTTTCGAGCGGGAATTTTTGACTCAATGGGGACCATCACCGGTTGTCAATCATCATGGTAAGTTGGCCAAGCTCAAACAGGAAGGAAGGGTTTCGGTATATATTGAGAAGTTTCACCGATTACAGATTCCGGTCAGGGGATGGTCAGAGGAGTCATTATTGGGGATATTTATTGAAGGGTTGAAGCCATGGTTAGCGAGGGAGATGAAACTGAAGCAACCTCAAAGATTGACCGAAGCAATGAGGATGCCGGAGATTTTAGAGGATAGTTACTACAATGACAAGAAGCCGTTTAAGGAGAGTTCTAGGAGTAAAAATTTTAAATCGGAGTCGAACAAAGATTCTTAGAGGGGAAAATGAGCTATTGAGGATAGTTTCAAGAAGGAAAGTAAAGACGTAAAAAAACCGACAAAGGAAGATGTTCAAGAGAGAATCAAAAAGGGCTTGTGCTTTAAAATCTGGAGAGAAATGGAACAAAGACCATCGGTGCCGAACTGGGAAGGTATTTACGATCATTGACTCAAGTGATTCAGATAATGATGTTATCAGTAATGAGGAAGCCACTAGTGATGAGGGAGAGTTGAGGGTGGCTGAATTGGGAGAAAATAATTGTGAAGCCGAGTTGTCTTTAAATGCTATGTCTGGGGTTTCGAAACTATCCATTATGAGGCTCATGGCATGGGTTGGTAAGTTTGAGGTTTCGATGCTGGTAGATTCTGGTACCTCTCAAAATTTCATCAACGCGAATATCGGAAGGAAGATTGGACTACGAGGGGCTACTATAGAACCGTTTGATGTGAAGGTGGCTAATGGGGAAAAACTTAAGTGTGAGGAAGTGGTTCACGAGGTGAAGATGAATGTGCAAGGAGTCAGGATTGCTGCTGATTTGCATGTGTTATCGCTAGTAGGAGTAGATGTGGTGTTAGGCAACGCTTGGTTGAAGAGTATCGGTAAGGTGGTTACAGATTTTGATGCTATGACAATGGAATTCAAATTGGGCGGAATAAAAAGAACATGGGCTGCTTTGCCTCTTAAAGAAATTAAACAATGTGAAGCTCAGATGATAGAGAGGCTTTGCAATGGGGGCACCCAATGCTTTGCAGTAGTACATGATGGAGACCGACAGTAGGGGAAAAGCGAGAAAAAGAATACAAATGAGTTGCAAGACGAATTACAACGGCTGCCCGAGAAGGTACGTAAGGTAGTGGCAAATCATCGACAAGTTCTGGAGGTGCCAACTAGCTTATCACCCCCCCGTCATTGTGATCGCCGCATTACTTTGAAAGATGAGGTGAAACCGGTTAATGTACCTCCATATAGGTATGCTCAATTCCAGAAAGATGAGATTGAGAGATAAGTAGAGGAAATGTTGAAGAATGAATTGATCAGACATAGTCAAAGTCCGTTTTCGTCTCCGGTGTTATTGGTAAGGAAAAAAGATGGGACTTGGAGATTTTGTATCGACTATCGGGCTTTAAATGAGGTAACTGTGAATGACTGATTTCCAATTCCGACGGTTGATGAAATGTTAGATGAGTTACACAGGGTGTGTGTTCACCAAGCTAGATTTGCGAGCTGAGTTCCACCAAATTCGGATGAAGGAGGAGGATGTGCACAAAACAGCCTTTCGGACTCATTCGGGGTTATATGAGTATCGGGTGATGCTATTTGGGCTATGCAACGCACCTTTTACATTCCAGGCAGCTATGAATTCTATTTTCAGACCTTACCTAAGGAAGTTTGTGCTAGTATTCTTTGACGATATATTAGTTTATTCAAAATCAATGGAGGAGCATCAAGAGCAATTGGAGTTGGTATTAGGGATACTAGAGCAGCATCATTTTTTTTATTAAAATGTCAAAATGTGATTTTGTACAGGAGGAACTGTAGTATCTTGGGCATATAATTTCAGGTGCGGGGGTGAAGGTTGACCCGAGAAAGATTGAGGCTATGGTAGACTGGCTGTTTCCAAAAGATGTGTCGACTCTGAGAGGGTTTCTAGGGTTAACAGGTTACTACCGGAGGTTTGTGAAGAATTATGGGCTGATTGCAAAACCCTTGACTGCTATGTTGAAGAAAGACAGTTTTGAGTGGACGGAAGAAACAAAGAAAACTTTCGAAGATTTGAAGAAGGCCATGACACAAACCCCTGTGTTGGCTTTGCCCGATTTTGAAAAGCCATTCGAGGTCTATACCGATGCGATTGGAGAAGGGATCGGGGTAGTCTTGGTACAAGAGAATAGGCCTTTGATGTTTGTTTCTAAGGCTTTAGGGCCAATGAAGAAGGCTTGGAATACTTATGCTAGGGAGATGTTAGCACTGGTGCACGTGGTAAAGGTGTAGAGACCTTATTTATTTGGCAGGAAATTTACCATTATCACTGATCAACAAGCTTTGAGGCACTTGTTAGAGCAGAAAATTGTAACCCTGAAGCAGCAGAAGTTTTTAGTTAAGCTTCTTGGGTTTGAGTACGATATTGTCTACTAACCTGATAGGGAAAACAAAGTAGCTGATGCCTTATCTAGAAAAGAGGGCAGTTCAATATTGTGGTCTGTATATGCGGACGATGAGACAGGATTATTGGCACTTAGTGGGGCCGAATGGTGTGTTTGGGATAGAATTTGAGTATGATATTGTCTACTAACCTGGTAGGGAAAACAAAGTAGCTGATGCCTTATCCAGAAAAGAGGGCAGTTCAATATTGTGGTCTGTATATGCGGACGATGAGACAGGATTATTGGCACTTAGTGGGGCCGAATGGCGTGTTTGGGATAGAATTAAGGAGGCCATGCAATTTGATGCTCGAATAGTGGATATTTGTAAGAAGTTGGAGGAACACAAGGGTGGTGTAGAGAGATTTCACTATAAAAATGGGCTATTATACTACAAAAACTATGTATATGTACCGGGGGTACCAGGGTTGAGAGAGGAGATTTTAGCTTATTTCCACAATAGCAAAGAAGGAGGTCATTCGCGGTGGTTGCACACTTATGTAAGGATCAAACACTTTTTCTATTGGGAGGACCTTAAAAATGAAATAAAGAAATTGGTGGCCGAGTGCGATATTTGTCAGAAGGTGAAGTATGAGCAGAGGCGCCCTATGGGGTTGTTGCAACCATTATTGATACCGGAGAAAATTTGGGAGGACTTGACCATGGACTTTGTAGAGGGGCTGTCTAGTAGTGGTGGTTACGAGTCAATTCTGGTCGTGGTGGATAGGTTGAGCAAGGGTGCCCATTTTATTCCGCTCAGACATCCTTTCACCGCTAGTAGTGTGGTTAAGGCGTTTGTGGATAATGTGGTGAAATTGCATGGGATTCCGAGGAGTATCGTGACTGATCGAGGGAAATTATTTATGAGTTATTTTTGGCATGAATTATTTACTTTGCAGGGCAGCAAGTTGAAGGCAAGTTCCTCCTATCATCCGCAGACTGACAGACAGACAGAGGTGGTGAATCAAACTCTTGAGCAGTACCTAAGGTGTTATTGTCATGAGGAGCAAAAGAGATGGAATGAGTACATTTCATGGGCTGAGTACTGGTACAACACGTCATATCATGCTTCAATTAACATGAGTCCATTTGAAGTAATGTATGGGCGACCGCCACCGATGCTAAGCACTTATGAGAAAGGAACGGCTCGAAACGAAGAAGTCGAGAGAGAGTTGATGGCTAGAGACGAGGATGTAGCTAAGGTAGAATGAAGAAGTATTATGACTAAGGTAGAAGAGACGTATCTTTTGAACCCGGAGATTTCGTGTATCTCAAACTCCAACCGTACCGGCAGAAATCTCTAAAGAAAAAGTTCAATGTGAAATTGTCGCAACGGTATTATGGGCCTTTTAAGGTGTTAGAGCGGATAGGTGAGGTGGCTTATAAGTTGGAGTTGCCGTCTACTTCTAGATTGCATCCAGTGTTTCATGTTACCGTGTTGAAAAAGAGAGTGGGAAACCCCGAGTCTCATTTCAAGTGATTTACCGGCGTTTGATACAGAGGGTAACTTGTTGATACGGCCTATAATAGCTCTCCGATATTGCAATTGGAAGAAGGGATGTGGTATGACAAAGGTGTGGTAGGTTTTGGTTCAATGGCAAGGGGTCCCTACAGAAGAGGCTACTTGGGAAGACTATGACGAGATGGTAGAATGTTTTCCAGATTTTTTCCTTGAGGACAAGGGCATTCTTGAAGAGTGGGGGAATGTTGAGACCGTTAGAAAATCTAAAAGAATTGTGGAACGGTGGTCCAGACCGCAGATTGATGGTAGCAGTTTGAATGACGAGAGGCACAATTTGGGTTCCTAAATTATAAGGAAATTGAAACTGTTTTGGAAAAGGACTTTAGACTATTTCTTTTATTTTTATTTTAGTTATATTGTTTTATTTATGTTTTAGACCATTTTCCTATTTTAGACTAATCCTGTCATAGTTAGGATAGAAGATCAATTCTAGTATAAATAGAACCATTATTTTTAGGGTTGCCATCTTTGGAATGTTTCATCAATAAACTTGACCCAGTTAGGGTTCCTCTTCTTTCTTTTGAATTCGGCTTTTCTCAGTTAATTGCTTAAAATAGCTTGGGCTAGGGTTAGGTAAATTCCGTTATCTGATTCTACAGAATCGAGCGCTTAATTCTGTGAGTGGTTTGATTCAAGTCTATCTAACTTTGGGTACAAGTTAGGGTTTGTTGTTGGATCCTAATCAAGGTCCTCAACAGTTTGATACACTATTATTTATTGCTAGCTTGCAGATTTTATTCTTTAAACTTGTTCTTATAATTTGATATACTATTAATCATTGCTTGCTTGCAGATATGTTTTTTTTTCTTGGAGATATTAGAATCAATCTTGATACATCTTGCTTAATATATTTATTTTTTTGTATTTATGTTCAGCTGAAATAATCATCTAAATAATCTGTGTTGCAGATTAATTTACTTGACAGGCAAGAACTTCAACAAAGAGTGAAACTATATCATATGAATCGTGCCCCCCCTGAACATTGGCTTTACACTGGAATGTTCAAGCGTGTTGAATTGCAAAAGGCCCTTGGGAACCATCTTTCGTGGAAGGACAGGTGATATTCTACTATTTTAATTTGGCAAATAGGAATCTGTTTGATAGGCACAGTGTTATACAGTCTATTTAAGACTTATTAGTACTTTATATTCAGAGGAAGAGTTTTGTTATCTGCAGTTTCTGGATATAGGATTAATCTGGTAATATAATCAAGTCTAAATTGAGTTATTAAATTTTTGGTGTTCTTGAAGAGATAGCTTTGTTGAATAGATCTTAATCTAGGGGATCAAATCCCCATTTCAACTTCGGTGGGAAATTTAGCTGACATGCATGCTTGTGGGTTGGGGTTTGTGCTAAAAATAATAGTTCTAAGTATTTACTTAACTAGAGATTTTTTTTTTTTTTTTGGAAAAAAAAAATCAAAATACTAATTATTATGGTTCTTGTGGAGGGTAACTTCATAGCAGATATTTTGGCTAATTTGGGTTTTCAATATCAAGATATTCAATGACGGGTCAAGAAAAGAAGATAAAGGCCTAATAGAAGATAAACAGATTTGGAAGGGATAGAAATCGTAATCGAGAGACGGTTAAAAGAATAGAAAGGGGAGAAATTTGTGAGGAAAATGGAGAAAAATGGCAGAAATAAGTTTGTGCTAAAAATAATAGTTCTAAGTATTTACTTAACTACAGTTTTTTTTTTTTTTTTGAAAAAAATAATCAAAATACTAATTCTTGTGGTTCTTGTAGAGGGTAACTTTGTAGCAGATATTTTAGCTAATTTGGGTTTTCAATATCAAGATATTCAATGACGGGGCTGAAAGAATGGGACAGGAAAAGAAGAAAGGCCTAATAGAATATAAACAGGGTCTGGGAGGGATAGAAATTAGAATAGAGAGACGGTTAAAAGAAAGAAAGGGTAGAAATTTCAGAGGAAATGGGAGAAAATAGGAAGGAGAAACTTCAATTCTTATTCATTCATCAATTCTTAACTAAAAAACAAATAACATATAGAGGTTTATTTATAGACAACTAAACCTAAATTGATTAAAACAAGAAAAATAAATTAAAATCTAATGTACCTATGTACGATGTGTATGTGAATTTGTTGTATGCATATTTCTAAGTGTGTAAATGCAGGTTTGACATAGTGATTACGAGGTCTTGATTTATGGAATATCGAGTTATCTAGTCATTAGGCACCATAGGGATGTTTAATTCTCTTCCCCCACCCCTCTTCTCTCTGTATTTATTTTATTAGTATTGCACTCAATTTTCATTTTTTCTCTAAATTTCTTATTCTGATATATTGTTTCTCTGTCAATGCCAACCTTATTGTTTTTTTTTTTAATTGATCCATCTTATATTGTTGCTACAATTGAGTATTCCGTTTTGTATTATTTATAACTTTCCACACACACATATATATATGGGCTGCCCTTGGGTGCAACATAAATTTTTTTGACTATGATCATGTGTTCCTTGGTACAACCACATGAACTAATATGTGATTGTATGTTCTAACATGAGATCACAATAATTTAATTGTGTGATCACATGCAATTCATATGCTATAACATTATATATATTTGTCACATACCGATGCATCATGTAATGTTACACCGAAGAATGGCCCTATATATATAATTTTTCATATCAGCGGCCGCCTTAATTTATTATAATGAGCACCTTTTAATGACTGTCTTTGGATCAATCCAAGGGCTATTATTAAAAGGCATCTTTTATTAAATATTTTTAATAGAAAACCTAATAATAAAAAAATTAACAAAAAAATAAAATAAAAAACAGAACATGTGGGGAAAAAAACGCAGATGTGAGATCCTGATTTATAACATTAGAGAACCAGAGAATCCTACCAAAAAAAAAAAAAAAAAATGAAAAAAAATGCATAGGATCTCGCACCTAATAATGTTGATTTTAAACTCCCTTATTGATTATGTTTTCTTGATAGACTCCGGTTATAAACTTATAGGATAATGATATACGAATATGCAGAATAAAGTATGAACGATAAAGAAAACATGCCACACACTCAAAGCAAGGAATTTACTGAGGTTCGGCTAACTTGCCTACGTCATCGTGTGATCTCTCTTGAGAAATCAATAGCACTATGAAGAAAAACGCATGGTTACAAGAAACTTATTGAAACCTCTTAGCTAATTTCCTAAAACCTTGCTAGAATCTCTCTATCACTCGACTCTCTACCCCATGTATGTTTTACTGTTTTTCTTGTGTAAAAGATAAACGCCCAGCAGCCCTATTTATAGGTATAGGACTTGGGTTACATTTCTTGCTAGAATAGGACTCCTAAATCATCTTAGAACAAGAAAAGCTAACGATTTGGGATTCTTGAGAAAATCTAGTTTCCTAATCCCAATCCCCAATGGGAAATTATGTGCACACTTTATTTAAGCTTTCCAGGTATCCTACATTATTAAACCAATTTGACTGCATGGGTTTTAACTTTTACTTTATTGACATTGCTCTTTTTAAGCTTTCCAGGTATCCTACATTCTTTGATGATATTGCTGCACATTTGCTTCCAGTCATCCCATTAATTGTCTATAGACTCATTGAAAATGACGCCATGGATCCGGCCGATAGAGTTCTGGCCGCTTATTCTCCGTTTCTGGCCTACCACCCTCTCAGATTTACATTTGTTCGTGATATTCTTGCCTATTTCTATGGTCATCTACCTGGAAAGCTCATCGTTAGGATATTGCATGTACTTGATCTTGCCAAGGTAATTATATTTCTGTTCACTTTCCTTTCTTTTTTCTCTTTCACCGTTTGGAATGTTAATATCTTAAGTGTAATTTGTTCACTCCAAATTTGTTTCAGATTCCCTTTTCTGAGTCATTCCCACAGCACATTAGTTCATCGAATCCTGTCTTGTGCCCACCTCTTGACTATTTTGCAACTCTGTTATTGGGTCTTGTGAATAATGTTATACCTCCATTGAATAGCAACACGAAATCTGGGTCAATTGCAGATGCTTCAATGCGTGCTCATCATAACAAAATGCAGTCAACATCTCAACCTGGTCCCACAAATGCTTCTGAGGGTCAAAAGGCATTTTATCAAATTCAGGATCCTGGAACATATACTCAGCTGGTTCTAGAAACAGCAGTCATTGAGATACTTTCACTTCCTGTCTCAGCATCCCAGATTGTATCATCTTTAGTTCAAATAGTTGTTAATATACAACCAACACTGATTCAGACCAGCAATGGTCCACATGGAGCTACTAATAGCGTTGGACAAGGTTCAGTTTTACCAACATCTCCTTCAGGAGGTAGCACAGATTCCTTGGGTGCAAGCAGATCAACTCCTTCAGTTTCAGGAATCAATACCTCTAGCTTTGTTTCCAGAAGTGGTTATACATGCCAACAACTTTCTTGCTTATTAATCCAAGCTTGCGGTCTCCTATTGGCTCAGCTCCCTTCTGATTTTCACTTGCAACTTTATATGGAGGCATCTCGTATTATAAAAGAGAGTTGGTGGCTCACTGATGGGAATAGGTCATTGGGTGAACTAGACTCTGCTGTTGGTTATGCTTTGCTGGATCCAACATGGGCTGCTCAAGACAACACCTCAACAGCCATTGGTATGGTATTCTTTGTGACTATTCGTTTGGTTAACTTTGCATGTGTATCTATGTCTTACTCCAATTCTATTTTAATTATCTTTGGGCAGAAATTCCTTGTTTGAGGAAAATATACTACTGAGTTGATTTTTATATAGAAATAAACAGGACTACCGGAGCACTAACCTTAAATTATTTTTGAAGAACCTCAGTGAGCGAAACACAGTTGTCGTTTTAGTTGTCCTCTGGTGATACAATGATATTAGTACAGAAATTACGTTCCTGACTTGATCTCTAACCTTGCTGGAAAACTTTTATTCTTCCAGGTAATATAGTTGCCTTGCTTCATTCTTTCTTCAGCAACCTCCCACAAGAGTGGCTAGAAGGGACACATGTCATCATTAAACATCTCAGGCCAGTAACATCAATAGCAATGTTGAGAATAGTTTTCCGTATAATGGGTCCATTGCTCCCACGACTAGCCAATGCTCACACACTCTTCAACAAGGTATAGAAAGCCACTAATTTCTTTGAATGCTTTCTAAGTTGATCCTGGCTTTCTGATGATTGACTGTTTCTAGATCTTTTTTCTTACCTGCTATGATGGATAGTTGCATGCATATGCATATGTGACATGGTGGATAGTCTGCATTGGTTATATGTTAATTGTATAAGTTTTAATTGGTTATACTTGGGAGAACTTTCAGACCCTCACACTGCTGTTAAACACGATGGGGGATGTTTTTGGGAGGAATGTGCAGCCACCAAGTCCCGTTGAAGCATCTGAAATAGCAGATCTCATTGACTTCCTGTATGTGTAGGAGAAGGTTTTGATATTATGTTTTTCTGATGAACTCAAATTACTAACATAGTAACATGGATATTTTTCATCTTTTTCAGCCATCATGTTGTCCATTATGAAGGGCAGGGAGGACCTGTGCAGGCCAACAGCAAGCCTAGACCAGAGGTTTTGGCACTTTGCGGTAGGGCAGCTGAAAGTTTACGTCAAGATGTACAGCATCTTCTTTCCCACTTGAAACCTGACATGAATTCTTCAATATATGCTGCAACCCATCCAAAGTTGGTCCAGAATCCAGCTTGACAATTAGGTTCCCAGGAAACCTCCTGGTAAGCGAACCTTTTGACGGCTATTACGTTTAGCTAATATGTTGTTATAGTGAAAGCATTACTTCTATGATGCCTTCTATCAAAAGTTATTGTAGCATAATAACTGATGATAGAATTTGGAGCTTGGTGAAAAATGGTTGTGGGTTGGGGTTTGGTAGTCTTCATCTTGTCAATCTGGGCATTGTAGTCTATTACCTCTGCTATTAATGAAAGTAGACACATCGATACTATAGTGCTCTATGAGAAAGTTGTTACACTTTTCTTGATACCAACTGTGACAGCTTCCTTGAACCCTAGCTTTACGTTAAAGGTACGGAAACGTTTTTTGTATATAGCAACCTGTATTGTATTATATGAGACCAACTATGAATCTATGATACATTAAAAAAGTGTAGAGTTTATTTTTGAAGAGAAAGACAGTTGGCTCAACAACCTTTTATATTATATGGAGTGATGAATTTTATGTGATAATGAGAAGAAGCAATGGTGTATTTGTTATAGAAAACCTAGAATAGAATTAAATTATCAGTAATGCTACACATCCCACCTAAAATCTCATCTTTTTTATCTTAACACATGTGGCACTAGAAATGTCAAATGGTGAGTGAATATATGTGGTAGGTGAGATTAAGCATCATTAATGTGTATCCACTTACAATTTAACATCTCACATGCCATATGTGTTGGGATAAAAAAAGTGGGATGTTTAGCATTGTTGTTAAATTATTGGTTAAGTTGCAAAATAAATGTGGTCCATTTGGAAAGAAAAAAGTCTCGTCTTATTGGTTGTGATGTGTCGGAATTACAAGTTGCTGTCACATTATAGATTTACAGGGTGTGGACCCTTTTATCAAATATTCATTCATAAAAAACGTGACCCATTATTACCAACAATCAATCAAAATATCAAATGGATATATTGGTAGCGTCTTTTTCAGTCCCTAATTTTTAAAAAGAGCAACAATAAAATCCAATTTATATCCCAATCTGTATTTCTTAAGTGAAATAAATTATCATTGGATAGGATACACACCCCCCTTTTCCATTATGGCTTGATATTCAACTAATGTCTTTAATCGCTCTTTAAAAAAAAAAAAAAATTAATTGCACAAACACCCTTCCGATAAAAATAACAGCAGACTGAATTTTTTTATGAAAAGTCTTAATTGCCGCCACACTTTATACTAAAATTCTCATGCCTCGTACAAAAATATTAGTTGTGCTGAGAGCAGTCGCTTAGACAGTTATGTATGGAAATGACATGTGCCTCCCACAAGTTTTTATTTTTATTTTTTTTTTATTTCAAATTTTATACACAATTACACTTTAATTTATTTGACCGAAATTTTATCAATCAAAAAACGTATTTACCCTTACTTGTGAGTTGTGACACATATTATTATGTTATAATTTGACAAATATACTTCGTATTTTTTTAGCATGTGTCTAATTAAATAATATATAAATTAATATAAATATTTTTGATGCCTCATTGTGATTTTGGAAGACTTCAGGGGGTGATTTGTACTTCGCCAAGCAAAGCCACCAGCTAAGCGCCACGTCACTTATGTGATACGGTGCGGTTTGGTTGGTAGATGGTGGTGGGCTTCTTAGTGCACCCACACTTATCTCATTGCGTGCCCACATTGCAGCCCAAATAGTGGCCTAAGATACTCATGTGTAGCCTTTAAGCGCAACCCAAGACATTTCTAAATGGACCCCAAAAGTGACAAGCAGCCCATGCCACCAACTAGTGAAACGGTGCGTTTTAAGAGGGGTGTGGGCTTCTAAACGCACCCTAGGCCAATGCTAATTACACTCCTAAAAAGACAATGCAATCAAGACTAATTGCACCCCAGCTTGCTGTTAAGTGTCCCCTATCTTCTTCAACCTTCAACTCTTCCTCACGCCATTAAAGACCAACCAAGCCTAGCTCACCGATCTCCACACATCTACTGTCGGGACGCCGCCGTCGCTTCGTCTTCTCGTTGGGACACCATTGCACAAGTACCATGACCAGATTGGTGTCCAGTTCAGTTGATTGTGGTCTCGTTAGCGTCACCCAAAATTGTTGCTCTTTCCAAACCGTGACACACATGCAAAATTGGTCCAATCGATTGTTGCGGTTTGGCCTTTCAATGTCGCCACGGCAATAGGGAGTTGATTTTAGCTCCAGATGATGTCACCCCAGTGTCGCCCAAGCATCACCATGAATGCAAACCGTGACCTCCTCTCTATTCAAATGTGATTGGTGGGGAAAATTACAAGATGCACTCCTCATAGGGATTAAATGGTAATTTGCCATGCAGGAGGGGTGTTTTGGTAAATTACCACCCATGACCTAAATGGAAAACCCTATAAATTCATCACCATTTTCCTCTTTGCACAAGGAGCATCAAAGGCAAGGAAAGGATCAAGCTTACAAAAAGAGGCTCAATGGTGATTTCCTAATCTTTTACTTGCCTTCCCTTTGATTGTAATATGTGTAACTAAATCCCCTTTCTAGGGTTTTGAAGTGAGAACATTTGGATTGGGTTTTGCTTAAGCTTTAATATATTTTAATCTCTATTTGTGTTCTATTCATTTTATAATTAGATTCTATTCATTATATAATTTACATGTATACCCACTAGTTGATTATACTCTTGTTTAGGATAATTTGTTATATAATCTTGATTGGATTGACACCTGTTACCGAAAAATTGTCACTGGGGTGAAGTTTCAAATAACCACTTTAAGGGGACCAAGGTCAAAGATTGATCCTGGTCAGAGGGGTATCACGTAGTTCGATATCGACTATGTCCACAATAACACACGTACGATTATAAACAAAATAGGCTTTTTATTGATTGTCACTTCGCATTACAAATACATGAGTTGTATCTTTCTAGATTAATCATAAAGCATGAAGATTCAGCTAGCAATGGAGATGGTGATGGTGGTGAGCTCGTATGTGTCGATAAGTAGAACTGAACGTAGGGTTTTCCTTGGTGATTTTCAGATCCCCCTTTTTTGGTGTATAGCATGTTGTTTATATAGGCCTATTACTTGCCATGCACTCCTACAATCTCGATCTATGGTTTGGCAATTACAGGACTTTCCTTGATAAGAGACAATCTCGGAGTTTTAAGAATTAAGTCTTTCCTTCCTAGGAGGTTTCTAATGGAGTTAATTTGTCGAGGTAGAACTCTCAGTTGGTGGGAAGAATTCTACTCCTTCTGCTTTGATTAAACGGCGGTGTTTTCTTTATGGAGCTTTAACCTAGTCTTCTTTGTTCTTTGTTCTTTGGTAATGTCTTCATCTGGTATCTCCTTGCTTGGCGGGTTGATTCTATAAGGAGGCATGAACTCCTAGGTATCTCGCTGCTACTTGAGGGTTGAAATAAGGCAAGACTACATCGGGGTATCTTGCTGATGCAGTAAAGGGATAGCTGGATGGTATAGTAGCAGGATGCTTGGTGGAACTCCGTGTCGGGGAGCTTGTTGGATTTGTGAATATCACGATTTGGGGCAGTGCCTGTGAATCGGGATGATGGGTGCAACCTCGCATCGGGATACCGCGGGGTCCTCGAGAGGCTCGGGAATGGCTGGGCTCGATCCCGTTGAAGGGGGTATTGTAGGGAAAAATACCGTATAGTACACGCAGCGGAAGCGAGACTAAAAAAAAAAATAGATTTAGTAGATTTTAAAAATTTTTCCTTTTATGAACCTTAACCCTTTTAATCAATTAAACATATATATTATCTAACAAAAGAAGAATACCTTTTGTCGCGTGATCCGATTGACTTGCGTCGATGGTAATCCGCAAGATCTTCAATCCTAGCACGAACGTGGATCACCTAGGAGCGTGGTCTCCCTTTTCTTTGAATTGCAAACCTGTGAATGGACAAAACAAACTTTTCTTTTCTTTGTTAGTCACAAAACAATCAAAAGAATACTAAGATTATTCCAGTCACTTTTGAGTTCTCAATCTAATGATCGAAACTCGCGTGAACCAAGATCGATGTTGTACACACAAGCTTATTGATGAATAAGCAAATAGTATACCATCAAAGAATAATCTGTATCTCTTTTATGTTTTTAGTAGAATAATAATAATCTTTCTATGAATTGAGAAGAAGAAGAAAATAGAATTAAGCACACCAAAACCCTAAAGTGGCTGAATTCTATAAGTCCACATATATAGGTGGCAAAATTTTCTTTCTCTCTTTCTATTAGGGTGGCCGAAAATAATAACCTAAAAGGGACTAGGGTTGCCGCAATACTCAAGCCAAAAAGGAGTTTGTATTGCACCCTAATTCCTATTTAGTTTAAGACTCCCAAACCTTAATCCAACTCATAAATCTTTTATTCTTTTATTTGACTAAATAAAAAGACTTCTTATTTGATTAAATAAATAAAATTAATTATTTATTTCCTTGTCAAACAAGTCTTTTAATTTAAGTATACTACTACCAATAGTATACCTTTAGGAATCATATTTCCTAATCAGAAAAGATTTGTTTCTTAATTAAACAATTAATTAATAAATTAATTAATTCTTATTTAATTAAACAATGAAACAAAATAATAAGGTTAATTAATTCACCTTGCCGCCCCATATAAACATATTGAGCCATATATTATTTTCTTATTTCATTTAATCCACAGGACTTTAAATAAAAAGCCCACATGTGAACTAGACCCATTCTTATTAAAAGAAACAAGCCCACATGTCATTCATTAATATATAAATATAACTGAGCAGCCCATTACATAAATAATGTGCAAATTATATTCTTAATATATTAAATGCAATTCTAGATGGACCCTAAATTGGTCCGGTAGAATATATCAGGTGATCCATGCAAGTCTGTGTGGATTGGGGATCTTTGCGGGCTATCTAAATTTAAGCTTCAATAGACATAACCTAATCACAATCAACAAATGATTCACTTAGGTCCGATCCATTAATTTTAACTCATTCCACTAAAGAGCTAAAATTGAACTCTTAAATAAAGACAGAAAAGGAAGATGTTTCCTCATTCATACCCTAGACAATCATGTTGGAGATAGTGTATCCTCGGGATTAATATCAGTAATCGCCAAGAGTTCATAGACCGCCTATAACTCTCCAAGTTACCATATTTACTCATATGACCATGTTTTGAACTTGGATATTTTGACTTGTCCAGAAGCCATGTTTTCAATAGACACTATCGAAAACTCAACGTTGAGATTTAATATCCAATTACCTCAAAACATCCATATGATGATATTCTCTCATTTAATAAATGGAGCCACGATGTCCATATCTATAAATGAAGTCCTCTATCGATTAACAAATGAATATCACCAAACTATCGAGGATAGACTATGCGATATAATCGTACTCATTGATAACTCAAATGATATCACTTGCAACCATAAGTTCATCATTTATCTCAGGATTAAGATAGACTCTCCGATTGTCCTGATAATAAAATGACTTTTATCTACTGACGGTTATAGATAAAGTATTTCATTGTGATCCAGTTCAATGCACCCAGTGCACTAGATTCTTTTGTTCGAAGACACTCCGATGATTTTAGACTCATCATATCTCATTTGATCCCACTCAAATGCTAGCAAAAGAATTCTACAACTTTAACAAGATAAAGGTGCCCAACCTTTAACTTAAGTTGTGAACAATATTCAAGACTAACTAAAGAATTGTGTCTACCACATACATATCCAGATGTACGAACAATTCTTCTTTTCTCATAGTCTTTAGACCTTATGATTATTTACTTTGACAATTATAATATTAAACTATAAATGCTATAAGATTTGTTTAAACCAGAAATCACTTTATTAATATGAAAAAGATTGTTAATTACAATATTACACTCTTGCTATTGAGCATAATCCTAACAGGTATGTACTCGGATTAGTCTGGATCCTTCCCTTTTTGGATCAGTTGGGATCCCTCCCTTTCCGGGGTAGCCGAGTAATGTCTGGATTCACATGCCTTCCTTGTACCGAGGTGAAATTTTTTTCTTTAGTCCTCCGCCAATTTTGGTGGTTAACAGGAGTCCCCCCTGACTTTGACATTGATTCCTTATCGGGGTCAAAGTCAGGATCTTGATTATGCTCGAAGGATTTTCTACCTTATCTGTCTACATATTTCCTTGTCTAATTGGTTTCCACAGTGGACAGGGAAATCTTTTCTGGATACGTTAGTACTATTTGCATAGTCTGCGTGTCAGTCAATGATTGGTTTCCATGTTTTCAAAAAGAGCCGTTTTGGCGCGATTAATGCGGAAACG
The DNA here is from genome assembly GCA_954870605.1 of Acer campestre. Classification (NCBI taxonomy): domain Eukaryota; kingdom Viridiplantae; phylum Streptophyta; class Magnoliopsida; order Sapindales; family Sapindaceae; genus Acer; species Acer campestre. The sequence continues at coordinate 10,855,595 of OX940806.1, read as the reverse complement.
TCCCTAACACGTCCTTCGAGCACGTTACTGGTCACCAATTTTGGTTTCCTGGTGTGTAACCGCCTGCCCTCTTCTATAAATATACCGGCTTTGCTGGTGCCTTCTCCACTATTTTCAAACTTTCAAGATTATTTGCGAAGAAAAAACCCTAGCTTCCTTGCTTTCTTTCTTTCTTTCTTTCTTTCCTACCATCATTCTTTCAAACTTCTCTTACCTTCTTCTCTTCTATGGCATCTCCTTCAAAGCTTCCTTCAACTTCGCCAGAAGTCTCCGTCGATCAAACCCACCCAGTACTGTCTTCTACACATCTCGACCTCGCATCTCCGCATCTTTCTGACAGTATCGATGCCCTCTTTAATACGGAGAAGGCCGACTTGTTAGAGAACTCTCCGACATCAAAAGAGAGGAAACAAGGTTGAGATGGTAACGAGGCAGCTGATGATACCCTGCGGACTCAGCGCTGTCGCTCCACACGAAACCCCCGAATCGGGTCGGGTTTCTATAACCAACCAGAGGACCTAGTTCTGATTAACGATGAGGTGGGCGCTACAAAGGCTGGTGGTGACGAGGAAGGTGGTGGGCATGATGTCACCTTGGTCGGGGTCCAAATTGGCTCTTTCGTCCTTCCACGACGGTCGGATAGTACCCGACTCCGTGTGCACCTTGGACACCCTTAACAAGCTAAATGAGGAGTTTAACATTCCAGATTACATCACTCTATCCCTCCCTCATTGGGGTTACGATGTGTACACCCTGCCTCAAGATCGCCTGCTGATTCACCGGGCTCTCGTGGCATTGGAGTTAGCTCCTCTCCAGATCTCGTCGGGCTTTTGGAAGCATTTGATGGGGTTCTTGGTGCTTTGGCAAGAGCAATGCTAGAAAGATAACATAGACCGGGAGCCAGGTTTGGACGAGCTTCGCTTCTTCTTCAATATAGCCAGCATGGTGCCCCGGGGTCTATTCTACTTGAGGGCATCCAATGATATGAAGTTCGTCATTCCTAGGGCGAATGTGAAGTATGCCGCGCCCTGGAATGAGGAATGGCTCATGGTCGAAGGCGAGTGGGGGCATACGGCCTTCATCGGGGGATATGAATACCCCGTTCTCACCTAATTCATGGTGAGGGACAAATGGGCAAAGGGGGTGCTCTCCCCCGAATCTCGGGATATCCTTGCGAGGATTATGAAGGGGGGTATACAAATATGAAATACCCCACTCTTGACCCCTTTGAGGGAGGCCGGTTGGAGCGATACCTGAAGATCTCCCTTACACTTCTTGGTAAGCAATTTCATCTGCCTCTCTTGTTTACATGTTCATATGTTTTCCTCCTTCTTCTCACCAAAATTTCCTTCTCTTTGTAGTATCTGCTGCCCCGATGGTGGCAGGGTCTCCGTCCTCCTCTGGCACGGGGGATTTAACTTTGCCTGCTTCTACTTCTCCTGTTCCCTCTCCTTCTACTACTGCCAGAGCTTTACCGGGGTTTGCACAAGCTGGAATTGATTCCACCCCTCCTTCTGCTTTTGCTTCTGCGAAGTCTCCAGCTAGCATCGCTGCTCCCTTTTCTACTCCAGTGGGGTCATCTGCCAAGGCCCTTACTCGTCCTCCAACACGGTCGTCGATCAAGACTATGTTGGCTCGGGCAGCTAAGGCTCGAGGCTCTAGAAGGCAAGCTCAAAGGAAGGATCGTAACGTTGCCTCCCATGCTTTGAAGATTCCCTCCACTTCTCTTCCTCCAGCAGCACCCTTCAAGGACCATGTCAGAAATACAGAGAATGAGGAAGCTGCCTTTATTCCTGCCCCACATGCTGATATTCCCTCTGGATCGAGGTCAAGGGGTGCCACCTCTGATGAGGTGGTATCCTGATTCGTGGCCTCCTGTCTTGGGGGAAGCTTGATGAACATGGCGAAGCTTCCCACTGAAATCCTGGTCGCCAAAGGAGCATCTGTCTTGGCTGAGGTAAACTTCCATTCTCTCTCTTATTATCCCTTTTCTTCCTTCTGACAGGTGTTGACTGTTTTTTTTTTTTTCGCAGGGTTTCAAGTTTGCCTTGGCTATGTAGAGGCAACTATTGACCCTGAAGGAAGCTTATATCAGGCTCCAGGCCAAATTGGAAGACACCCAGCAGGAACTGGTCCAAACTTAACAAAGTGTAGCTCCTTTGCTTCAAGTTGCTAAAGAGTCTGAGGAGGGCAGGCATACGGCCTTGGTGGAGGCTAGACACTATGAGCGCTGCCTGGATACTGAGACCATCAGGTCCTTACGCCGCCGAGAAGAGAGGGAGCTCTTGAAGGTGGAGAAGAAGCTGATGCAAGATGAAAACCAGCTCCTACAGGACACCATAAGAAACTTGGAGGCATAGAAAGGCCCTACATTCGAAGATGGCTACTTCACAGCCTGCTACGTGGTGGCCACAGCCTTGCCCCCTCCCTTTGATCTCCAGGCCACCTTGAACTGGGACCGGGACCAAATCATGGCGAAGGCTGCCCAGCTAGCAGATGGAGACCAAGAAGCAGAGGCTCCCTTACAGGACGTTGCTCATCCGGATCAAGGGGCTGGTATAACTGTGGTGGCCCAATTTGTTGATACTGCAGGGTTGATCCAGGATCCTCCTACCCAAGAAGAACGAATGGTGGACCCGTGCTTACTTCAGAAGTGGTCCTGGTAGAGGAGGAGGAGGATCCAGTTGGATCCGAGGTCCCAATGGTTGAAGGGACCTAGAATGAGTCTACTACCGTATAGGAGAATGCTGTTGCCCAAGAGGACGATCCGGCTAGACCTCAGGTTCTGACGGTTGAAGGGACCCAGACTGACATCGAAGCTGATGTTATAGGGGTGGAAACAGTTGGCCAAGGAGAGCACCCAAAGGAGGAGAAAGAAGACTGATTTGGCTTTTTTTTTTTTTTTTTTATAGTATATATTTCTTTTTGTAGCCCAAAAAAGGAGTTAGGCACCCTATTCTATTAATATAATAGCATCATTTTTTTTGATTCATACTGTGTCTTGCTTGTTCTTCTAACTTAGAAAAATTTCAAAGCATATAAACTTGTGAGTAGTCGAACCCAGAATGAGTTACTGTGCCTTGACAAAGTAGATCAGGATGCTTAAGGGCTAGACAATGAACACCCTTACGTCTCACAGTCGTAGAAACTGGCGTGATCTATTAAGTAATCATGTCTCCTTAATCGGGCTCTTATGAATGTGTATCAGTCTAAGGTTCCGAGTATCCCGTCAAGGCATCATGATCCTTATGATAATTTTAACTTGACAAGCGATCTAGGCCCCTTTAATCGCCAACCTGTAGGATAAAAGGAGAAGTAAAGAATCAGGTACCCTGGCAAGGTATCCTGATCCTTCTATAAGTCTGTCCTGGTAGGAAACTTAGGCCACTTTAGCACCAGGCTTTTTGGAGGAGGGTATTCCCCGACCAAGGCAACAGGAGCGCCAAAAAGGCTATTTCCTGGTCTTGAAATGGTGAAGTAAGGAATCAGGTACCTTGATGGAGTATCCTGATCCTACTGTAAGTCTTTCGTGATAGGCAACTTAGGCCACTTTGGCACCAGGCTTATTAGATGAGGCTATTCCCCTACCAAGGCAGCATGAGCGTTATAAAGGCTATTTCCTGGTCTTGAAATGGCGAAGTAAGGAATCAGGTACCTTGACGGGGTATCCCGATCCTACTGTAAGTATGTCCTAGTAGGCAACTTAGGCCACTTTAGCATCAGGCTTCCTAGAGGAGGGTATTCCCAGACCAAGGCAGCAGGAGCGCCATAAAGGCCATTTCCTGGTCTTGAAATGGCAAAATATGGAATCAGGTACCTTGACGGGGTATCTCGATCCTACTGTAAGTCTGTCTTGGTAGGTAACTTAGGCCACTTTAACACTAGGCTTCTTAGAGGAGGGTATTCCCCGACCAAGGCAGCAGGAGCGCCATAAAGGCTATTTCCTGGTCTTGAAATGGCGAAGTAAGGAATCAAGTACCTTGATGGGGTATCTCGATCCTACTGTAAGTTTGTCCTGGTAGGCAACTTAGGCCACTTTAGTACCAGACTTCTTGGAGGAGGGTATTACCTGACCAAGGCAGCACGAGCACCATAAAGGCTATTTCCTGGTCTTGAGATGGAGATTCAGTAAATGGTGAAAAAACTCATAGTACAAACATCACTTCGGAGACATTGGAGACAGTGCGTTGTGGATATAGGAGAATCATGTAGGAGAAGAAACTGATTTTATTGAATTTCCCAAGTAATACAATATGAATTCGGGGTGTGTATACCAGCCGATGTAAGTTAAATTTCTATGGATAGAACTTCCTGAGATGATCGGCGTTCCAAGTATGATCCACTGGGTATCCCTCTATGTCCTCCAGTTTGTAAGCTCCACCTCGGAGCAGTGCTTTGATTAAGTATGAGCCATCCCAATTAGGAGCTAGCACCCCGTCGGACCTCCTTCATGAGTTCTGAGTTACTTTCCTAAAAACCAGATCTCTCTCTTTGAAATTCCGGATCCTCACCATTTTATTGATGTGTCAGGCTATCTTACTCTGGTAAACTACCACTTTTTTGGCTATCATGCTTTGCTTTTCCTCAAGTAAATCCAGGCGGGCTCTTAACTTAGCCTCATTATCTTTCGGTTCATAATTTTTGACCTGGAAAGATATAAGCTGATGCTCAATGGGTAAGACCGCTTCAGTCTCGAATATTAGTGAGTAGGGGGTCTCTCCCGTTGCAGTCCGCCTGGTTGTTCTGTAAGCCCACAGTACATTAGATAATTCTACAGCCCATAACCCTTTCTTTTGTTGGAGCTTTTTCTTCAGGAGCTTCTTAATGGTCTAGTTAGTAGCTTCTACTAATATATTGGTCTGTGGATAAGCCACCGATGCAAAACGAAGATCGATGTTCCGACCTTCAAAGAATTCCCTGAAGTTGGCATTGTCAAACTGCTTTCCCAGATCAGTTATGATGGCCATCGGGGTATTAAAACGGTAGACAATGTTCTCCTTGACAAAGTTGGTGGTTTTTTCTTCAGTTATCCGGGTGAGGGCCTTGGCTTCTACCTATCGGGTAAAGTAATCTATTGCTACCACTGCATGTTTGGCCTGGCCGGGTGCAGTAGGGAGTGGCCCGATCAAGTCTAGTCCCCAGATTATGAAGGGGTAGGGTGTACTGATTGAGGAGAGTCTTTCTGGTGGGAGATGATGAAGGTTTGCTGTTTTCTGACAAGCCTTGCGGGATCACGCAAACTGCTTTGCGTCCTGGTGTATAATCGGCCAGAAGTAGCCCATTCTAATGATTTGGTAAGCAAGTGTTTCGCCTGATGCATGGTTACCACAGTCCCCTTAGTGCACCTCGTTGAGCGCCCAACACGCATCGTCGGGATAGAGGCATTTGAGTAGAGGGAGAGATTTCTCCTTACGGTAGAGGTATCCATCTACTAGGCAGTATTGGGTAGCAATCCTTTTAAGCCAGTGGGCTTGGTCCGGATCAGCAGGGAGAGTGTCATTTTGGAGATAATCAGCTATTGGATCCAACCAACATGGGGGCCGGTTGACTGGAAGGACTTCTACATCTTTAGCTATGCTAGAACGGGGAATCAATTGGAGGGGTACTCCTCTTAGTAAAGCATGCCCTTCTCCTGTTGTGATCTTGGCTATGACATCTGCGCGGTGGTTCTTCTTTCTGGGTTCCTGTTCTATCCTTACTCCTTTGAATTTCTTCATTGCTTCTTGAACTCTAGACAGATATGCCACCATGTTGTCACCTTTTGCTTGGTACAATCCCGACACCTGGTTGACCACCAATTGGGAGTCACTCTTGATCAGAAGGTAGTCAGCTCCTAAAGCTTCTGCTACTCCTATTCCTGCTAGCAAGGCTTCATATTCTGCCTCATTATTAGTGGTTTTGAATTCAAACTTGAAACAGCGACTGCATTCAGCTCTTTTGGGGTCAATCACGGCGATCCCGGCTCCGTAACCCATCTGGTTTGAGGCTCCATCCATGTAGAAGATCCAGATCTTGTTGTCTTCGGGCTAATTCGGATTGGTTTGATTTAGATCCGGGTCTGCTGACTTGTCCAGACTTGAAATCATGCTGAATTCCATTATGAAATCAGCTAGGGCTTGGGCTTTGATCGTGGTTCTTGCCTTATACTTAATGTCAAACTGGGTGAGCTTTACAGCCTATAGAACCAACCTGCCCGACACATCCGGCCTTTGGAGGAATTGTCGCAGAGGTTGGTCAATGACTACCACAATGGTGTGGGCTTGAAAGTAAGACCGGAGCTTTTTGGAGGCAATTACCAAGGCATAGACGAGCTTCTCCAGGAGGGCATAATTTTTCTCAGACTTAGTGAAAGCCCGGCTCACTTAATAAACTGGTCTTTGCACCTCGTCACTGCATTCTTTCACTAAGGCTTCGCTGGTAGTAGCTTCCGAGACCGCTAAATAGAGTAAGAGCTCTTCCCCCGGGGTGGGCTTCACCAACAGTGGCGAGCTAAACAAGTACTCCCTCAAAGCTTGGAAAGCCTGCTCGCTTTGCTCGACCCACTTCATCTTCTTCCCCTACTTGATAATCTTGAAAAAATGGAGGCACTTATCAGTGGAGCGTGATATGAAACGGTTCAGCGCTACTATCCGGCCAGTTAATCCCTATGCCTGTTTGAGAGTTGTAGGGGGCTCGAGATCTAAGATAGCCTTGATCTTCTCGGGGTTAGTTTTGATCCCCCTTTCATGTACCATAAATCCCAGGAACTTTCCTGCTGCTACCCCGAAGGCACATTTGGCGGGGTTCAGCCTCATTTGGTTTTGTCTTATCACCTGAAAAGTTTGGCGTAAGTCCCCAGTGTGTTGCTCAACCTCTTGAGATTTTATGATCATATCATCTATGTACACCTCCATGAATCTTTCTATTTGCTCTTTGAACATTTTGTTCACCATACACTGGTATGTGGCACCTGCATTTTTGAGTCCGATAGGCATTACCTTGTAGCAGTAGAAGCCCTGTCCGGTGATGAAGCTAGTCTTGTCCTGATCAGAAGGGTGCATCATGATTTGATTGTACCCCGATAAGGCATCCATGAAGCTTAGGAGCTTGTTTCCTGCAGTAGAGTCAATGAGTTGATCTATCTTAGGCAGGGGGAAGCTATCATTGGGGCAAGCACGATTGAGATCGGTGTAATCCAGGCACATTCGCCACTTCCCGTTAGACTTGGTTACCATGACCACGTTGGCGATCCATTCGGGGTACCGAGACTCCCTGATGAACCTGGCCTTCAGGAGCTTGTCAACTTCTTCCTAGATTGCGGCGTTCCATTCGGCATTGAAATGTCTTCTTTTCTGCTTTATTGGTTTGAAGGTTGCGTCTACTGCCAACATATAGGTAGCCAGGCTAAGAGGAATGCCAAACATCTCTTCATGGCTCCAAGCGAAGATGTTGTTGTACTCCCTGAGGAGTTCTACCAAGTCCTTATTGATTTCGGGGTGTAAGGATTCCCATTATTGATTGACTTATTTCGTGGACAAACCACAAGTTGGGGTTTGAATTGTAAGGGTAGATTAGGTGATTGAAGACCAACATCGAAGGCCCTTTTTCAAGACCTCAAAGTGACAAGCACTCCAAAGGTATACTTCTTGTGCTTAGTTTTCATTGAAGAGATTTAGAAGCACACACACACTTAGCATACTTGCATATGTGTGCATTCTCTTCACATGTCACATTACACACTAGCACTTTGTTTGATTATATCTTGTTGTGTGTTTGTTTGTGTCTTGTAATTCGTTTCCCGAATATGTTCGGAAACGTCTACGCTTGCACGATTATGTGCTTGGGTTTGCACGAAGATCGCCTTCGGAGAATGCCCTTGGCTTCTCCTTTGGTTTCACCATCATTGGTGAATCAGCGGTTTGATCGGTGGCCACGACCGCCGAATGAAACCGCCGTTTGATTCCAGAAAGCTCTGGATTGGATCTACGGTTACGATCGGCGGTCAGGCCACCGAATCGAAACCACTAAATTAGACCTGATGCATTTATTATTCTCAGGTTTGATTCTGCGGTTTAATCGGCGGCCTGGCCGCAGAATGAAACCGCTGAATTAGATATTTTAGGTTGGTTTCTTTTTGGGTTTTGATCGGCGGTTTCGATTGACCGCCGAATCTGGTCGCCGAATGAGCCCCTGCTTCTCGGGTTCAATTCTGCGGTTACATTCTGCTGCCACGACCGCAGAATGAAACCGCCGATCGGTTATTTCAAGGGCAAAATTGTCTTTTCACTTGCCCTGTTCTTGATGCCTATAAATATCGTACTTTCTCATTTCTCTAACTTAGTTCTCTGACTGTAAAAGAACCCTAAACTTGAAAGAGAGATTTTTGAGAAAAAAATCAAATCAAGAACTCATTTTTATACACTCAAACCATACACATGTGCATCAAAGATCATCTAAGCATTTTCTAGCATAGTTAGTTTGCTTAGTTGCATGGGTTTTGGTCATCACACTTCCCTTGGTATGTTCTTCACTTTTATCATTGATATTTAGTGTTTTATTTATCAAGGCATCTCTTTTATTATTTAAATGATCTTAGATTAATATCTTATATTCAAAATAGAGATTGTTTGTGATGACATGATTGAGTGTTGTATTGTGATAGCTATCCAGGTTTTTATAATCTATTGTTAGCTAAGCTATTTGACATGTCATTTAGCTATTGACATCTAGGATTGCATTTATTGTTATCTAATCATCCTAGATAAGCATATAAGGTTACCTAGCTTTATTTGCTCATTGAATATCATTATATATTCACATAGGTTGTAATCTCTTAATTGAGAAGTAAGTCTTGCGTGTAGCTTCCGGGATTAGGTTGCTTAGATCGCAAGCAATTGAAGTCTTGTTGTGATAGACCGGGATTAGGTCGGACACCGGGATTAGGTGGTCACACAAGCAATTGGACTAGGTTCACTTATACCGGGATTAGGTAGGTGTGTGATTATATACCGGGAGTAGGTTGTAATCGTTTAACACATTTAGTGGATTCGAGGTTCGAGTATGGCGCACTATATAGCCCGTGGTTTTTCCCATGAGGGTTTCCACGTAAATATCAAGTGTTATTTATAATTCCGCACCATATTACACTTGTTATTGTTTTGACTAGTTTGGGGTATTTTCGTAATATTGACTTAACGCGAAAATTGGGTAATATCATTAAAATCTATTCACCCCCCCCCCCCCCCTCCCTCTAGATTGATATTAATATATTAGAACACACCTCGAGTTATTTGTTTCACGGGGTCTAAACCTCCTCCAACTTTTACTGTCTTAGTTGGATCTTCGCCCTGATAAGTACTTCCTCTAACTGATCCGCTGGATGTCCCCTGGTCCAACCCTGCTCTTCTTCCTCCGGTTCTTCCACGATTATGTCTGGTACCTCTCGTTCTTCCAAGACATAATCACCTCGCTCTAGCGTTCCCTAACTTGGTTTACTGGTCACATGTGCGTATTGCTTAGCTAATGCAGCGGGATTGGTGGATACCGCGTAAAAATTGTGGGCTGTCTGCTGATCCCCTCTAACTTCTCCTACTCCTGCTCCCACCGAGAATTTCAAAACATTATGGTAGATAGACAGTACCCCCTAATCCCTGACAAGAAAGGTCTGCCCAGAATTGCATTATAGGTAGACGGGGTATCTACCACAATGAACTCCATCATTATGTTTTTTTAAAGAGGAGCTTCTCCGACTATCACTGGCAAAATCTTTGTCTCCATTGGCATTACAGAGTTCCCTGTGAACCTATACAAAAGGGAGGTGCAGCTGTTGTAACAAGAGTTCTTCAGATTAAGTTGCTCATGAGCCTCCTTGAACATTATATCAACACTGCTTCTCGTATCAAACAGGACGTGGTGAACCCGGCAGTTGGCGATCTGTACTGAAATTACCATGGGATCATCATGTGGCTGAACTGTATTATAGACATCCTCCTCCGTGAAGATGATTTTGGTAGAGCGGGGTAGATCTCGGGACCCACTACTGACTCTAAGTATCTCATGACCAGCATTGAGCCTGGGAATCTTCCTTGCGAGGTTCTTTCTTGAGTTGTTGGAGATTCCGGCTAGAGTATGGCCTCCACTAATGGTGTGAATCACCTGGATTTGTTGAATCAAATCCTTCTCACTATCTATCCTTCTCTCCGCTGCCTCCTACATCCCGCTCTGTACCTGCTTCCCTTCCTTGATGTTGTCCAGCACCAGCTGTAAAAATTCAGTTAAAAGGCCTCCCCTTACCAGTCCTTCAATTTGGTTATGAAGGATGTAGCACTCCGAAGTGTTGTGCCCTATGTCCTCGTGGAAATCACAATACTCGTATTGGTTCCTCCTGTCAGCGGGGACATTCATTGGACCCGACTTTCTGAGCAGGCCCTTATCCTGGATGGGGAGGTAGATGGTTTCTCGTGAAGCATTAAGAGGGGTGTAGTGATTGTATCCATCTTCCTCTCTTGCTACCCTAGCCACCTCCTTTAGAGGGACCTCCCTAGGGGGTGATCTCCTAGCCGGATATCTTTCCTGGTACGAAGATATAGGAGGAAATCGGTAGGTAGACCGGTTTGGAGGCTGATTCTAGAACTTCTTAGTTGGTACGGGCTTCAGAGCCTCCTTCTTATGGTGTGGTGCTAATTGGGCTTCATCGTGTTCGATCTTAATCTGAAGCTGTTTTTCTATATCCACCTGTTCCATAGGCCGGTTGTAGGCTTCCTGGTACGTCTCTAGAGGGTGCTTTGCAAAAGAGCGAAATATTCTGCCAACCCATAGGTTTTGTTGGAAGTTGGCTAAGGTTTCCTTCTCGTCGAATACTCCCATCTGAACTACTTCCTTATAGAACTTCTCCACATAAGATCTTAGAGTTTCATCCCGCTCTTGAACCATGTATTGCAGCAAGATAGGGTCCTTGGGACGAGGCTTGATCCCCTGAAACTGTGCACAAAATGCTGTGGTAAGCTTAGAAAAGGAATCAACACTACCTGGTGGTAACTTTTTGAACCATGTCCTGGTGCAGTCGGTCAAGGTCGAGGGAATTATCCTGCACATGGCTAGCCGGGTCGCGGTTTGGACCTCTATCTAGTGGACAAAGCTTTCTAGGTGACTGATGGGGTCCTCTATCCCGGAATACTTCTCAGAAGGCATCCTGAATTTGGGAGGTAACTGATGGATAAAATCGTGTTATAAAAACCTAACTCGCAAGTGCACGAATCATGAGATAAGTACAGTGATAAGTAGGGATCGTTACCATGAGGAAAAGTGATTTATCGACTAAAACTAATTCTAATTTAAGCTAAGCAATTAACAGTAACCAAGAGATTTGAGATTGATTTGAGATTAAAACTATATTAAACTAAGAAAGCAGTTAACAAGAATATGTGAATGTGATCAAGAGGTGAGAGGACTAGGTCATCAATGCTCCCCAACTACGTTTACTCAATGCTTCGAATTGACTTTTATAAAGAATGTTAATCAAGTTAAGGGTTCGTTCTTAAATTATGTATAATTAGTGCTATGTGGTCCTGGAATAAGTCAAGTATTCTCTACTACAGTCTACCTCAAAACCTACGTATAAACTATAACAGAAAATACATCAACCATACACCAAGCGTTCTCAATTAAGTTTACCCCAAAACCTGTGTATAAACTGTAACCTAAAACCCACAATGCACACAATCAAGTATTCTCAACCACAGTCTACCTCAAAACCTGCGTATAAACTATGATTGAGAATCCATTAAGTACAAGAACAGAAGAACCGAAAATTACGTGCAATATCCTGCTACAACAATTTCATTCATTCAATTGAATATTGGCTGAGAATGGTGAAACCCACTCGCATCTCAACCTTTAACATATCAAACCCTAAATTCAAGCCTAGCATAAACCATGCATCAACAAGAATAAATAATCACAAATTGAATGAATCGAAACTTGAATTAAGAAAATATAGTCAATTCTAACAAAGAGTATTCATAGAGGTTCACATTGAATCCCTAGTATGGATTTAGTTACACATAGTTGAAATAAAGAGAAGAGAGAAGTAATTGATAGAACCCATGGAAATAGTTGACACTCTTCCAATCTCTGATGCTGAAATCTTCTCCTTCGTCTTCGAATCTTCTATATGCAAGGTAGATGAGAGTTTGTTGAGTGATGTTGGCTATGAAGTTTGGCTGTCTAATTGTGAGAGACGAATCAGAGTGTTTTGAATAAAATACTCCTCTATTTATATCCTCTCAGGCTACAGTGGAGAAAGCCCTATTAAAAGCGGAACTTAGCCAAACCGCTACCACTTTGGCAGCGGTGTGGCAGCGATTTCTCACTTTTGGGAACGCTGCCACTTTGGCAGCGGTGTGGCAGCGTTCTGCATAGCGGACTCCTCTGCCCAATTAATCGCTGTGATGCCTCTTTCTAAAAATAACAGCGGTGTGAGAGCGTTTTTTGCTCAATTGCAGAAAGGACCCTTGTCTTCTCCAAAATAGCACTTTTTATCTGAAATTCTTCAAATATATCAATCTAATGCAATAACCTGAAAACACTCAAACACACCCATTAAACTCCTAAAAAACTCAAGAAACAAGCAATTGATTGGAGGAATGGGGATAAAAAACATATACAATAAATGACCGATCAGTAACCCCGCCTCCTTGACTCTTATGGAAAAAGGTGCATTCATCTCACCCAAGGGGTTTTTTCGGATTTCTTAGTGCTTTCCCTTATTCAATTTCTCCAATTCCTTGGCCATCTAATCCTCCAGGCGCTGGGATTTCTTTGTTCCGGATCGGGCTACTGAGTCTTCTTCGTCCGAAGTTTCTGAATCAATGACCACCTCCTTCTACTTAGCTCTCTGATGTCTTTCTTTAGTGCTTTTTCGAGATCTGGCGCTTCCTTCGGAATCAGGATGTGGATCCTTCGCCTTTGCCCTTTGTTTTGGTGGAGACTGGGCTCTCCTAGGGGGAATCTCAATTGTAGACTTCACTAGTCTGGGTCTGAGATTCACCTGTTGATGAGCGTCGTTTGTGTACTCAACAAAATGATATTAAAATGTGATCATTTTGAAAACCTTTTTTAACCACTTAAAAATCCTCTTAGATATTAAATTAGTAAAGTGGCAAGTATGATTCGTTCCACAGGGAATTAGAGTAATTAGTTAAATAAATTAACTAATTTATATGCAATAAAATAAATCATAAAAATATGGATGAGTGAATGGGTTGTCAAGCCATCAAACATACATGAAAAATAAACCTAATAACTAATAAAAGAATACTTAACAAATCTAGATAAGATAAATGGAATTAACAATTAAGAGAATAGCTAGGGAATTAATGGGATCACAAGTGAATTACGGGAAATGCTTATCAAGCTACTTTAGTGAACGAATCTCACAAATGTTAACCAATTGATTTCTAAAATGTATTTAGGCCATTATTATGAACCCTAAACAACTTTCCACTGCAATGCCTAACCGATTAAGGAAAGGGGGTCACGGCGGGACGATTTGTTACAATTAACGGCTTAGATTATCGTGGTTGATATACCCTCTGACAATCTATCCTATTCACTATGTTCTCAATCCATCAAGGTTGTCAATCCAATCAAGATTATATAACAAATTATCCTAAACAGGATTATCATCAACTAGTGGGTATACATGTCAATTATATAATGCAAAGAATCTAATTATAAAATGAATAGAACACAAATAGAGATTAAAATATATTAAAGCTTAAGCAAATCCCAATCCAAATATTCTCACATCAAAACCCTAGAAAGGGGATTTAATTACACATATTACAATCAAAGGGAAGGCAAGTAAAAGATTAGGAAATCACCCATGGGCCACCTTTTGCAAGCTTGATCCTTTCCTTGCCTTTGATGCTCCTTGTGTAAAGAGTGGATGATGATGATGTGTCTAGATAGGTGGAGTCAAATGGGAAGTGACTAAGGAGATTTGTGGAGAAGATGGGAAGAAAAGGAATGATTAGGGGAGGTAATCTAGATATTAAGTTTAGGTAGAGGAGAAAATGGAGAGAAAAGAAATGGTGGAGAAAGGAGGTTTCTTGGTGGTCAAGAGTTGTCTAAAAGAGGAAAAATGTGATAAATTTATAGGATTTTCAAATTAGGTCTCGGGTGGCAAATTACCAAAACACCCCCTGACCATGGCAAATTACCATTTAGTCCAACTGAGGGGTGCATTTTGTAATTTGCACACCCAATCAGAAATGCACAGCAAAGAGGTTCGCAGTTTTGGCATTAATGGCGACATTGGGATGCAAATGACGAAACAATCAGGTGCCAAAACAACTCCCTGTCGCCATGGCGACCTCGGAATACAAACCGCGACTCGATTTACGCGGTTTCGTCGCGATTTGGGCTTGGGGGTGACAAAGGGCATTCTTGGGCGTGATATGGGCTGCCAGATTCCGGCCATTTGGGGCACCGGAATTGTTGCGACCGGCCAGCCGGTCACTTGGCCGTTCGTTTGGCGTCGGAGATGGCCGACGGTGGCTTCGAGAAGTGGGCAAGTAAAACGGCGACGTTTAGGGTGTATAGGGGCCATAGCTGACTGCAGGCGCTGAAGGAAGAAGAAGGTGAATAGTGGGTTGGGGTGCATTCAGTAGGTGTGAGGGGTGCACATAGGCTGTTGCCTTTGTCTAAAAATGGGGTGAAGTTAGAACAAAATTGGGGTACAATCAGATCTGCCTTTGCCTTGATTTGGGCCACGCGTTTGAGTGGCTGCTCATTTGGGCCGTCCTTTATGATGAACTGGGCTCAAGCCCAATTTAATGCCTTGATCAAAAACGCACCGTTTATAATTAGTGCATGGGCTGTTGGGTGCTTTCAGCATTGGGCCTGGGTGCTCTCAGCGGTCCATAATTCAAACATGGCCAAACGCACCGTTTTTACGCAGATGTCGTGGCACTAGGCTGGCTGCTCTTCTTGGCGAATTACACAATGCTCCCTGATTTCTTCTTTATTTGCGATAACTCCAAAAATTCCTCCAATAATTACTCTTTTGCCCCCAAATGACCAACATTACTCCATTGCCCCTGAATTCTATAAATTCCTGAAAACACTTAATTTACACCATTAAATCACAGAATAATGCCCAAGAATCAAGCAAAAGGAGAAGGATATGAGGGCCAAAATCATACCAATTTTGGTTCGATCACCAGTCGGACTGGGTGAGGTGGCCCCAACTAGTCGAACACCAGTACCCGGGTACTTGGGCTAATGTCTCCTGGGATCCCGGTTGCTTCAAAAGGGATCCCCTAGGCTATTATCCAGAGTCGGATGGCTTCTATGTATGCTGCAGTATGCTGTTCCAGGACATCCCGATTGACTTCTTGCCTGGCGAGGTCCTGAGGCAAAGGGCCTGCAGCTGGTGGAGGCACTGGTGACGGATTCTCGTTTATGGTGCCTTTATCCCGCCTCTGGGCTCTTTCAGTGGAAGCGGGGGACTGGGGTCCTGATGGATTGGGATGACCCTTGGAGGATCGGAGTCTCATTCCAAAGATCTCTAGGCAGAACTAGGTTGTCTTGATATTGGTTGGGATGTAGGATCCTCACAGACGACGCCAAAAGTGTTACCAAAAAATCGTCACTGGGGTGAAGTTCCGAATAACCACTTTAAGGGGACCAAGGTCAAAGATTGATCCTAGTCAGAGGGGTATCACGTAGTTCGATACCGACTATGTCCACAATAAGACACGTACGATTATAAACAAAATAGGCTCTTTATTGATTGTCACTTTGCATTACAAATACATGAGTTGTATCTTTCTAGATTAATCATAAAGCATGAAGATTCATCTAGCAATGGAGATGGTGATGGTAGTGAGCTCGTATGTGTTGATAAGTAGAACTGAACGTAGGGTTTTCCTTGGTGATTTTCGGCCCCCTTTTTTGGTGTGTAGCATGTTGTTTATATAGGTCCATTACTTGCCATGCACTCTTACAATCTCGATCTAAGGTTTGGCAATTACAGGACTTTCCTTCTTGATAGGAGATAATCTCGGAATTTTCAGAATTAAGTCTTTCCTTTTTAGGAGGAGACAATCTCGCGGGAGTTCTTCGAATTAAGTCTTTCCTTCCTAGGAGGTTTCTAACGGAGTTAACTTGTCAAAGTAGAACTCTCAGTTGGCGAGAGGAATTCTACTCCTTCTGTCTTGATTAAACGGTGGCGTTTTCTTTATAGAGCTTTAACCTGGTCTTCTTTATTCTTTGGTAATGTCTTCATCTGGTATCTCCCTGCTTGGCGGGCTGATTCTATAAGGAGGCATGAACTCCTAGGTATCTCGCTGCTACTTGAGGGTTGAAATAAGGCAAGACTGCAACGGGGTATCTTGTTGATGCAATAAAGGGATAGTTGGATGGTATAGTAGCAGAACGCTTGGTGGAACTCCATGTCGGGGTACTTGTTGGACTTGTGAATATTCCGATTTGGGGCAGTGCCTGTGAATCGGGATGCTGGGTGCAACCTCGCATCGAGATACCACGAGGTCCTCGAGAGACTCGGGAATGGCTAGGCTCGACCCCATTGAAAGGGGTATGTACTCAGATCAGTCCGGATCACTCCCTTTCCGGATCAGTTGGGATCCCTCCTTTTTCGGGCTAGCTGGGTAATATCTGGATTCCCATGCCTTCCTTGTACCGAGGTGTAAAATTTTTCTTTGGTCCTCCACCAATTTTGGTGGTTAACACACACATTGTTTTGCATTTTAGAAATTGCAATCATCAACTCATGCTTTTTCATTTTAGCGTGTCATTTGAATTTCATGTGTTTCATATGTCATTAGCACGTTATTTGAATTTCATGCTTTTCATATGTCATTAGCATGTTATTAAAGAATCATCATGTCATAGAGATAACTATAGGTCATTCAAATCGTACTTCCTATGTAGATCTCCTAGTCCAAAAATGCATATTTGAACATAAATATGACATGGATTGTAATTAAAGCATGGTTCACACTTATTGAAGAAAATAACATATAATATATGTGCAACCAAGCTATTTAAGCAATCAACAAAGAAGATTTTTCAACTATTTGCATGCATAAAGTATGCAATAGCTCTATTTGCTTAAGTTCCCCATATGAGGTCAATCACCAAAAGACATCACTCCACACGACATATCCCAATAGATCTACTAGGAGTTTTAAACTTAGTTGCATCTAAGGGTTTAGTAAATAAGTCCGCTAGTTGATCATTAGTGCCTACATGTGATCGAACCAAAATTGGTATGATTTTGGCCCCCATTTCCTTCTCCTTTTGTTTGATTCTTGGGTATTATTCTGTGGTTTAATGGTGTTAATTAAGTATTTTCAGGAATTTATAGAATTCAGGGGCATTGGAGTAATTTGGTGAAATAGGGGTAAAAGTGTCAAATATGGAGGAAGAATTGAAGTTATTGAGATTATTGAAGTATACAAGGGGCTGTCCGCAATTGACCACGCAGATCGGGCAAGCACGCCACGTGGCGTATGATCCGGTGCGTTTCATATGAAGGGCATAGAACTGCTGAATGCACCCCAGGCGACGTCCAAACGCACCCCACCTGATGCCCAGGCCCAAGCCTACAGCTCTAAATGGTGCGTTTTATGAGTGCACAGCAGATGGGCCTCATGCGTGGGCCTAACAGCAGGCGTGGCCCAAGTTGCCCAAATTGTGCAGCCCACACACCCTTTAATTAAACGGTGCGTTTAGAGGGTGTGGGCCTCTAAACGCACCCAATACTCTTACTAATTGCACCCCCTTTAAAAGACAAGTGACCAGCGCCCATTTGCACCCCTGCCCATTGCTGATTGCACCCCTACACTATTCATCTTCTTCTTCAAACCCACGAGCAGCCATGGCCAACCTCCTTCAAACCCTTGGCCGACCGGAAAGGGACCTATCTCCGGCCGGTTTTGGGCCCAAAATTACGGCCAACCGACCGGCTGGCCGGTCGGTCCAACTTCGGCCTTTCAATTGGCCGGAATTCGGCCACCCCAATTCACGCCTAAATTCCCATTTTGTCCCTAGGTCGCCATTTGGCTTTTCGAGGTCGCCATGGCGACAGGGAGTTGATTCCCACACCTGATGAGGTCGCCATTTGCATCCCCAAGGTCGCCATTTACGCCCAAACCGCGAGCATCACTGTGCCTTTCTCTGATTGGCTGAATGTGTGTGGAAAATTACAAGAAGGCCTCCTTGAGGGGCCAAAATGGCAGTTTGACAAATAGAGGGGCTGTTTTGGTAATTAGCCATTCGTGACCTATTTTGAAAACACTATAAATTCATCCTCTTTTCAATTTGAAATACCAAGTCTTACCAAGCCAATTCAAGCCTATTCTCTCCTACCAATCTCCATTTCCTCCATTAATCATCTCTCAAACTCCTCCATTTCTATACTTGGACTTATCTTTTCCATCCAAAACCTCACACCAAATCTTGATTACTTCCCTAGACCATTCCTTCCCTACCATTTTCTCCATCACAAATCCTTTGTCACTCACCATAAGCCATCCACCTATCTAGACACATCCTCCTCTTCCATTCTTTGCATCTAGGAGCATCAAAGGAGAACAAGGATCAAGCACTAAAGAAGGTGGCCCAAGGGTGATTTCCTTACCATTTACTTGTTTCTATTTGATTGCTACTATGTGTAATTAAACCCCTAATCTAGGGGATTGATTTGATAAACATTTGGTTGTGGGTTTTTGCTTAAGCTTTGTAATGAATCTCTATATGTGTTCTATTTATTAATTCATTAGATTCTATTCATTATGTGATTGACTTGTATACCCACTTGTTAATTACAATCTTGTTTAGAATAACATGTTATATAATCACTCTTGGATTGACACACTTGAGTGATTAAGAACCCAATAAATAGGATAGATTAGTGGAGGGTATATCAACCACATTAATCTAAACCTTAATTTGGTTAACATGTAGAGATTGGTCCTTAAAGTGGCTTAAAAAAGCAATACCCATACCTACTTGCTAATCAATCAATTCCCTAGCATCAACATTAATTGTTTACATCCATTTTTCTTATCAAGATTGTGAGTCTTCTATTTTTCATATCACCATATTTTTAGTTAGGTTAATTTTGTATGTATGTTTGATGGTTTGACAAACCATACACTCATTCATCATTTATGATTTATTTTATTGTTTTTAGATTATCTAATTAAATCAACATATTTCTCTAATTCCCTGTGGAACGAATTCTAAGCTTACCACAATACTCGTTTTCAAATCTTAAAATATATTGCGTAAAGATTTATTTTACAACATTCTTTTGGTAATTCGCAATTTGGTAACGACACGAAAAGCGAGTCATCAACATGTTCAAGCACTATGCATTTATTTTCAACAAGCTCTCTAATGAAATGATGGCGGATGTCAATATGCTTAGTCCTAGAGTGTTGTACCAGATTCTTGGAAATATTAATATCACTCATGTTATCACAAAAGAGGGTGAGTGTACCTTGGTTGAATTCATAGTTGACTACCATTTGCTTCATCCAAAAGAGTTGTGTGCATCCACTCCCCGCGGCTATGTACTCGACTTCGACCATGGACAAGGAAATCGAGTTTTGCTTCTTACAAAACCAAGACAACAAGTTGTTCCCTAGGAAAAAGCATCCGCTCGATGTGCTCTTCCTATCATTGCAATATCCTGTCTAATCCACATCATTAAAGCCTATAAGAGTAGCATTAGTGTCAAAAGAGTACTGTTAACCACCAAAATCGGTGAAGGACCAAAGAAGAATTTTTCACCTCGATACAAGGAAGACGTAGGGATCCAGACAGTATCCAGCTACCCCGTAAGAGGCGGGGTCCCAATTGATCCAGAAGAAAGAGGATCCCGATTGATCCATATACATCCCCCACCAACGGGATCAAGCCTAGCCATTCCCCAGCTTCTCAAGGACCCCGTCAGTATCTTGATTCACAAGCATTGCCCTGAGCCAGGCTACTCGTAAATTCATCCAACGGGGTCCAACCTAGTCATTCCCTAGCTTCCTATGGACCCCGCAGCACCTCGACACAAAGTTCCACCTAGCAATCCAATACTGTACCATCTAGACACCCCTCTACTTCATCAGTAGGAAATCTCGCTATTGACCCGGTTGGTGTCCTGATCCTCAAGTAGCAGCAGGATACTTAGTGGTCCACGCCTCCTGGTAAAATCAGCCCGCTAAGTAAGAAAATACCAAATAGCGGGACTCTTAAGCCAGAGTTAAAAGCTCCATGAAGATTTATTGAAACGCCACCGTCCAGACAAAACAGAGGAGATGTACTCCTTCCCACCAACTAAGAGTTCTATTTTAAGCAGGTCAACTCAATTAGAATCCTCCTAGGAGGGAAAGATTTGTTGACGAGATTGACTCCTCCTAGGAAGGAAAGACTATATTCTGCACGTAAAAGCTCCGAGATTATCTCCTAAAAGGAAGGAGTTCCTGCAATCGCCAAACCCTAGACCAAAAATATAGGAGTGCATGGCAAGTAACGGGACCTATATATATAACAAGTTTTTACACCGAAGGGGGGCTGAGGAACCCTACATTCAGTTCTACTTATTGACACATACGAATTCACCACCACCATATCTATTACTCACCGAATCTCCATACTTTATTGTTAATCCTGAAAAACACAGTTCATGTATTTGTAATGCAAAGTGATGATCAATAAAAAACTTATTCTTGTTTATTCTCTTGCGTTCCAAATCGTATGTGCATTGTTGAGGACATAGTCAGTATCGAACTACTTGATACCTCTCCGACCGGTCTCAATCCTAATCTTGGTTCCCTTAAAGTCATTATTTGGAATTTCACCCCAGTGACGATTTTCCGATAACAAGTACCAAATCCATAGTTGGATGTCCCATTCACATAGCGAATGATTCTCTTTATGGAAGAGAGATGAGACTCCTTAGGATCCGCTTGGTACCTAGCACACACACCCACACCCACACTAAAGGATATATCGGGCCTACTTGCTATCAAATAAAACAAGCTTCCAATCATGCCCCGATATAAAGTTTGTTCCACACTTTTACCACTAGCATCCTTGCTAAGCTTTAAAGTGGTACTCATGGTGTATTACAACGTTTGGCATTTTCTAGACCAAACTTCTTCACTAGGTTCTTAGCATATTTAGCTTGGGTTATAAAACTTCCATCATTCAATTGCTTAATTTGCAAACCTAGGAAGTAACTCAGCTCACCAACAAGACTCATCTCAAACTCATGAGACATAACTTCAACAAATTGTTGGACTTTGGTATTGTTGGTGGAGCCAAACACTATATCATCAACATATATTTGAGTTATAAAGAGCTTATTATTGTCTTTCTTAATGAATAGAGTTTGTCAACACTACCCCTTGTATAGTTATTGTCAACAAGAAATTAAGTGAGGCACTCATACCAAGCCCTCAGTGGTTGTTTTAACCCATATAGAGCCTTCTTGAGGCGATAGACATGGGTTGGGTGGTGTGCATCCACAAACCCCTTAGGTTGTTCAACAAACACTTTCTCTTGCAAGAAGCCATTAAGAAAGGCACTCTTGACGTCCATTTGGTGCAATTTGAACTTATGCACACAAGAGATGGACAAGAGAAGCCTAATAGACTCTAATCGGGCAACAGGAGCAAATGTCTCCTCAAAGTCAATACCCTCAATTTGAGAGTACCCTTATGCAACAAGTCTAGCCTTGTTACACATTATGTTTCCATCCTCATCGAATTTGTTCCTATATATCCATTTGGTGCCTATGATATTAGTGTTCTTAGACCTAGGAACTAGAGTCCAAACCTCATTCCTTTCGAATTGGTTTAGCTCTTCTTGTATGGCAAGAACCCAAAATTCATCTTTTAAAGCTTCGTCAACCTTTTTGGGTTCAATTTGAGAGGTGTAGCAACTATAGCTAATTAGATTAGCTATTTAACGTCTAGACCTAAAACCCTCATGCACTTCTCTAATGATATCATCTTTATCATGGAGTTTTCTAACCCATGGAGCAGATTCTTTAGAGTTCAAGAGAGGAACTCTATCAAGAGGTTGTGTGTCCTCTTGATTAAGATTAGACTTCCCTTCAATGGGAGTCTCCATAACTTTCTCCAAGGGAGAACATCAATACTAGCAACCTCCTCCTCATGGTCATTAGTCTTGAGCCTAGTATCATTAATGACAACATTGGATGATTCCATGACAGTTCGAGTCTTCAAGTTGAAAACTCTATAGGCTCTACTATTTAAGGCATAGCCAATAAAGATACCCTCATTACTCTTAACATCAAATTTGTCAAGTTGATCACGATTATTTAAAATGTAGCATGTACTTCCAAAAGAGTGGAAGTAGCTAACATTTGGCTTTCTACCTTTCCATAACTCATAGGAGGTATTCCTAGTTCCAGGCCTTATGAAAATTCTATTTCCTATATAGCAAGTCGTATTGACGGCTTCGGCCCACAGATTCCTAGGGACATTGTTGCTAAGCAACATCACACGAGCCATCTCTTAAAGGACCCTATTTTTCCTCTCAACAACTCCATTTTGTTGAGGTGTCCTAGGAGCCGAGAACTCATGGGAGATCCCTAAGCTATTACAATAGCTTTCAAAGAGGGCATTCTCAAACTCCCTCCAATGGTCACTTCTAATCCGTTTAATGCTTTTAATGTTAGAATTCATTTCATTTTTGAATTTTAGTACAAAGCATTTTAAACTTGTCAAAAGTTTTAGATTTTTCTTTAAGGAAATATATCCATGTGAACCTAGAGAAATCATCTACGCAAACAAAAATGTATCTCTTTCCACCTAAATCTCGGTTTGCATGGGACCCATAAGATACATGTGGAGAAGCTCTAGGGGCTCTTTGGTGGAGAGATACTTGCCCTTTTTTTGCATGCTTTTGGTTTGTTTTCTTGTTGGCAAGGTCCAAAAACACCATTGGCTTTCTTCCCAAGCTTTGGAAGGCCATGCACAACATTGAACTTGTATAAAATCCTTAGATCCCTAAAGATCATGTGGCCAAGTCTTTCATACCACAACTCAATTTACTCATCATTGGACACATTGTTTGAGACTATTCTAGCTTCAAGACAATACCAATTGTCGCTAGATCTCATACCTTTCAACAAGGTTTGTCCATTGGGCAATAGGATCGAGCAATCTTCTTTACAAAACAAGATGGAGAGTCCTTTATCACTTAGATGAGAAATGCTTATCAAATTGGCTTTCAAGCCATCTACATATAAAGCATTGGATAAGAAAGGTAGACCTAGAATGAAAATAGTTCCTTTCCATACAACTCTCTTTTTGGATTCATCACCAAAGGTGACACATCCTGCTTCGTCCATGACAAGAGTCTCAAAGAAACTCTTGTTTCCCATCATATGCCTAAAGCACCCACTATCTAAATACTAAAAATTAGAAGAATTTGCCTTCAAGGCTATTTGAGCAACATTGCAAAAGTATTCATCTCTTCTAACATGCTTTTGTTAATGGTACCTAGGTGAAATACTTTTCTTCCTAGTGGTCAATGGTACATGGGCTCTAGATGTCCTAGGATTATGTAAATTAATTCTCTCATTCCTAGAAACATGCATCTTGGCTCTACTCTTTTTCTTTTCAATCATGTTTTTGGCTCTACACATTTTAATGTAACAAAAGCAATTTGGTCTTATATGACCATTAATACCACAAAAATGACATGTAGGGATAAATATAGGAATCATACCGTGTCCTTGTGCATGCATAAGAGCCTTCCTATGTCTTTGTGGTAGCATTGGTTCATTTCTTCTTCATTGTTAAACCGGTCTAGCTTGCTTCCTTGAATGAGCTTGCATGATTGGTCTCTTTTCTTGATGAACCAATTGTTGAGGAATGTTGGCTTGGGGAGCTTTATTAGGTTGAGCTTGATGTTGTCTTCTTGGTGCCTCATTCACTTGTGCACTATTCGAGCATTATACTAGATCAATCTTCTTCCTAGGAGTTTGCACTGGGGAGGCTTCTTTGTAGCTCAAGCCCTTGACAAACACGGTCTTGTTGGGAGTGGAAGACTCCTTGCCATCTTCAAACCCAAGACCTCTCTTGTCACAAGGACTCTTTCCAACACCAAGCATGTGGTCAAGCTTCTTTGTGCTAGAAGCCATCCTAGTCAATGACCCTTTAGCTTCTTCAAGCTCTCTTTTCAAACCATCTTCATTCCTCTTAGATAAGGCTAACTCCCCTCTTAGCTTATCTTCATTCTTCATGGATCTCACTACTTCTTCACTTAGTTGATCAATATGTGTTGAGAGCTCTAGGTTTTCCTCTTTCAATCTCCCAATTTCTCTCTTGTTTTTTAACCTTGAACTCTCAAACTTGACCATGTAATCTTGAAGATCCATCATATCCACATTTCCATTTATAAAGTGAGATGAAGAGCCATCATCACTTGAGTCAATTTTCTCTTGACTCTCATTCTCTTTTTCGCTAGCACTTTTGCTCTTGTGGGAGGAGGCAAAGGCTATGAAGTTAGCCATGAGTTCTTCATCATCCAAGGGCTCATCTTTCTCATCGAAGTCATCACTTCCACTCCACATGGTGGCCACCACTTTCCCTTTCTTCTTGTTCGTGTGATTAGCACAGTCGGGGGCAAAATGTCCTATGCCACCACATTGATGACTCGCTTTTTGTGTCGTTACCAAATTGCGAATTACCAAAAGAATGTTTATAAAATGAATCTTTACGCAATATATTTTAAGTTATGAAAATGAGTATTGTGGTAAGCTTATAATTCATTCCACAGGGAATTAGAGAAATATGTAGATTTAATTAGCTAATCTATGTACAATAAAATAAATCATAAATGGTGAATGAGTGTATGGTTTGTCAAACCATCAAACATACATACAAAATTAACCTAACTAAAAATATGATGATATGAAAAATAGAAGACTCACAATCTTGATAAGACAAATGGATGTAAACAATTAATGTTGATGCTAGGGAATTGATTGATTAGCAAGTAGGTATGGGTATTGCTTTTTAAGCCACTTTAAGGACCAATCTCTACATGTTAACCAAATTAAGGTTTAGATTAATGTGGTTGATATACCCTCCACTAATCTATCCTATTTATTGGGTTCTTAATCACTCAAGTGTGTCAATCCAAGAGTGATTATATAACATGTTATTCTAAACAAGATTGTAATTAACAAGTGGGTATACAAGTCAATCACATAATGAATAGAATCTAATGAATTAATAAATAGAAAACATATAGAGATTCATTACAAAGCTTAAGCAAAAACCCATAACCAAATGTTTATCAAATCAATCCCCTAGATTAGGGGTTTAATTACACATAGTAGCAATCAAATAGAAACAAGTAAATGGTAAGGAAATCACCCTTGGGCCACCTTCTTTAATGCTTGATCCTTGTTCTCCTTTGATGCTCCTAGATGCAAAGAATGGAAGAGGAGGATGTGTTTAGATAGGTGGATGGCTTATGGTGAGTAACAAAGGATTTGTGATGGAGAAAATGGTAGGGAAGGAATGGTCTAGGGAAGTAATCAAGATTTGGTGTGAGGTTTTGGATGGAAAAGATAAGTCCAAGTGTAGAAATGGAGGAGTTTGAGAGATGATTAATGGAGGAAAAAAGGAGATTGGAAGGAGAGAATAGGCTTGAATAGGCTTGATATTCAAATTGAAAAGAGGGATGAATTTATAGTATTTTTGAATTAGGTCACGGATGGCTAATTACCAAAACACCCATGTACTTGTCAAATTACCATTTTGGCCCCTCTAGGGGGCCTTTTTGTAATTTGCCTACCAAAAACAACCAATCTGTAGGGAAAAAATATACCCGCAGCGGAAGCGAGACTAAAAAAAATGGTTTAGTAGCTTTTAAATTTTTTTTCCTTTTTATGAACCTTAAACCCTTTTGATTAATTAAAGATATATAATTAAGAACAAAAGATGAATACCTCTTGTCGCGTGATCCGATTGACTTACGTCGATGGTAATCCGCAAGATCTTCAATCCTAGCATGAACGTGGATCACCTAGAAGCGTGGTCTCCCTTCTTCTTTGAATTGCAAGCCTGTGATTGGATAAAACAAACCTTTTTCTGATTCGTTAGTAACAAAAACAATCTAAAGAAACCTAAGATTATTCCGGTCACTTTTGAGTTCTCAATCTTGTGATCGAAACTCGCGTGAACCTTAATCGATGTAGTATTCACAAGCTCATTGAAGAATAAGCAAAAAGAATACCATCAAAGAATAATCTATGTTTCCTTTTGTTTTTAGTAGTATAAAATCTCTCTATCTATGAGTTGAGAAGAAGAAGAAAAAAATAAAATTTCTGCACCAATAAACTCTTATGGCTGAAATTCTCTTCTTTTTCTTTTAAGGGTGGCAGAATTCTTTCACCAAAAAGGACTAGGGTTTCCGCAATTTTCACTCCAAAAATATAGGAGTTTTAGTTGCACCCTAATTCACTTTCTAAGAGTTCAAACCCTAATCCAACTCATAAATCTTTTATTCCTTATTTGACTAAAATAAAAAGACTTCTTATTTGATTAAATAAATAAAATTATTTATTTATTTCCTTGTCAAACAAGTCTTTTAATTTAAGTACACTACTACCAATAGTATACCAATAGGAATCATATTTCCTAATCAGAAAAGATTTGTTTCTTAATTAAACAATTAATTAATAAATTAATTAATTCTTATTTAATTAAACAATGAAAACAAAATAATATTTAAGGCTATTATAGCACCTTGCCACCCCATATAATATATTGGGCCAAATATTATTTTTCTTATTTCATTTAATCCATAGGACTTTAAATAAAAAGCCCACATGTGAACTAGACCCATTCTTACTAAAAGAAACAAGCCCACATGTCATCCATTAATATATAAATATAATTTAGCAGCCCATTACATAAATAATGTGCAAATTATATTCTTAATATATTAAATGCAATTCTAGATGGACCCTAAATTGGTCCGGTAGAATATATCAAGTGATCCATGCAAGTCCGTGTGGATTGGGGATCTTGGCGGGCTATCTAAATTTAAGCTACAATAGACATAACCTAATCACAATCAACAAATGATTCACTTAGGTCCGATCCATTAATTTTAACTCATTCCACTAAAGAGCTAAAATTGAATTCTTAAATAAAGACAGAAAAGGAAGATGTTTCCTCATTCATACCCTAGACAATCATATTGGAGATAGTGTATCCTCGTGATTAATATCAGTAATCGCCAAGAGTTCATAGACCGCCTATAACTCTCCAAGTTACCATATTTACTCATATGACCACGTTTTGAACTTGGATATTTTGACTTGTCTAGAAGCCATGTTTTCAATAGACACTATTGAAAACTCAATGTTGAGATTTAATATCCAATTACCTCAAAACATCCATATGATGATATTATACTCTCATTTAATAAATGGAGCCACGATGTCCATATCTATAAATGAAGTCCTCTATCGATTAACAAATGAATATCACCAAACTATCGAGGATAAACTATGCAATATAATCGTACTTATTGATAGCTCAAATGATATCACCTGCAACCATAAGTCCATCATTTATCTCAGGATTAAGATAGACTCTCCGATTGTCCTGATAATGAAATTACTTTTATCTACTGACGGTTATAGATAAAGTATTTCATTGTGATCCTGTTCAATGCACCCAGTGCACTAGATTCTTTTGCTCGAAGACACTCCAATGATTTTAGACTCATCATATCTCATTTGATCCCACTCAAATGCTAGCAAAATAATTCTACAACTTTAACAAGATAAAGGTGCCCAACCTTTAACTTAAGTTGTGAACGATATTCAAGACTAACTAAAGAATTGTGTCTACCACATACATATCCAGATGTATGAACAATTCTTCTTTTCTCATAGTCTTTAGACCTTATGATTATTTACTTTGACAATTATTAAACTATAAATGCTATAAGATTTGTTTAAAATCACTTTATTAATATGAAAAAGATTGTTAATTACATTATTACACTCTTGCTATTGAGCATAATCCTAACAAAATCAACGTTGAACAACAGAATGGTCGCGGTTTTGGTACAAATAGCGACCTTGGGGATGCAAATGGCGACCTCATCAGGTGTGGGAATCAACTCCCTATCGCCATGGCGACCTCGAAAAGCCAAATGGTGACCTAGGGGCAAAAGTTTGGGCCCAAAACCGACCGAAGATAGGTCTGAGAAGGTCCCTTTCCAGCCAGTCAAGGGTTTGAACATGGCTGCCATGGATGTCACGCGTGACATGAGGAAGATGATGAATAGTATAGGGGTGCGTTTAGAAATCAGGTGGGGTGCAATGGGCTGCAGCAAATCAGGTTTGGGCATGATTTTTGGGCTGCATTTGGGCTTATGTTGGGCTTGCATGCACGTGGGCTGGTATGGATGCATTTCACATTTGGGTCAAGCCCAATGCTTGGTCTGATCCTCTCACTCAAAACGCACCGTTTTGAGTTTATGTGGTTGCATGCAGCTTGGGCTTCTGTGTTGGGCCACACCTGATCGCTCACCCCTCCAATTAAAACGCACCGTTTCAGCGCAAAGAGATGTGGCTTGATTCGCCTGGCAATTTATAGACAGCACCCTTGCTTTCTTCCAAATTTTTGGAATATTCAATCTTCTCCTCATATTTTACCGTTTTGCCCCCATTTTCTCCAAATTACTACAATGCCCTTCAACTTTTAAATACCTGAAAATACTTAATAAACACCATTAAAACATGGGGGAAATGCCCGAGAATCAAGCAAAAAGATACGGAAATGAGGGCCAAAATCATACGAATTTTGGTTCGATCACACACTCATAACATTGGACCCCTTTCTTTTCGGTCTTCTCTTGCCTAGGCTCAAACTTTTTAAAGGGAGTCCTTTTCTTCAAATCTCAGCCCTTGGATCCAAAACCCTTTTTCTTGGACTTTCTTGAACCTTCTTATCAACAAGGTCATTTCTTCGTCTGAGTCATCATTCTCCTCCTTCTCATCTTTAGAGGCTTTCAAAGCAATTCCCTTTTGCTTTTTAAGAGGTGTGGAGGTAGGACCCTTCATAGACTAATAAGCTAGAAGTCTCTCAATCACCTCACTTGGCTTCATATCCTTATAGGTACTATTCTCCTCTAAAGCCGTAACCTTGGACTCAAATTTCTCGGGGAAGCAATCTCATTATCTTTTGCTTGATCATTCTATCTGACTAAGGGTCACCAAGTTGATGACTTTGATTAACTATGTCTATCAACTTGATCTTAGAGTCGTTTAAGCACTCATTCTCCTCCATCCTAAGCATCTCGAATTGAGTTTGGAGAACTTGAAGTTTGGAGTCCTTCACCACTTCGGTCACCTCATATGCAATCTCTAGGATGTCCCATGCCTCCTTAGCTATCCTAGTGTTTTGAATCAATTTATATTGATTCTCATCCATTGCACATAGGATGGCATACATTGCCTTCCTATTCCACTTGGATGCTTCAAACTCTTACGTGTTCCACTGTGCCTTGGGTTTGAGAACATCCTCTCATCCACCCGTAGGAGTCATCATTGGCGATGTGTAGCCGTCTTCAACCGCCATCCATGCCCTATCATGGATTTGGCAAATATACGACTCCATCTTACCTTTCCAAGAGGCATAATTCAACCTGGTGAGTAGAGGAGGTCTCGTGCTAAAAGCAACCTCATTGCCACCTCCATTTCTACCGTTTCCACTCATAGTGTTTATGAATGAATGAAATGAATGCAAAATGTATGAATGATCAAAAATCACACAAATGCAAAACACACCTAAAATGGGCAAGGATCACCTAAGTATATCTAGGAACCCGCTCTAACACCAATTGAAACAAATTAAGGTGTGTACAATATCAATCTAGAGGGGGGTGAATAGATTTTAACCAATTATTACCCAATTTTCATTATTAGTCAATTTTCCAAAAATACCCCTAACTAGTAAATTCAATATAACAAGTGTAATAAGTGCGGAATTTAAATAACACTGGAAATATACACGGAAACCCTCAATAGGGAAAAACCACGGGCTGTTAAGTGCGCCACACTCGAACCTCGAATCCACTAATGGTAAAGGTGATTACAACCTAATCTCGGTAATAACTCACCACCACTACCTAATTCTGGCATAAGTGAAACTAGTTCAATTGCTTGTGATTTAAGCAACCTAATCTCGTTAGCTACACAAGACTTAGTTCTTAATGAAGAGATAATAAAGCCTATGTGAATATATGAGAAATCCAATATGCACAAAGAGCTAGGGAACCCTATATGCTTATCTAGGATAATAACATGACAATTAAAATAATCCTAGATATTAGTAGCTAAATATCATGTCATAAAGCTTAGCTAAACATAGATTAAGCAATCCTATAAAGCTATCACAATACAACACTCAATCAAATCAACATAACAATCTCTATCTTGAATATTATAAAATAATCTAATAACATGCAAGTAATTAAAGGGATGCCTTGATAAATAAAACACTAATTATATAAGATAATAGTGAAAAGCATACCAAGGGAAGTGTGTTGAATAAGACCCATGCAAGCAAGCATCCTAACTATGCTAGAAAATGTTAGATGATATTTTGATGCATATGAGAATGGTTTTGAGTGTTTAAAAATGAGTTCTTGATTGATTTTCTCTCAAGTGTCTCTCTTTTGATCTTTAAGGTTCTAAGAGTGAAAGAATGAAGTTCAGAGAATAAGAAAGTGATATATTTATAAGCATCAAGAACAAGGCATGTAAAAAGACAAGTTTGCCCCTGAAAATGCACGGTCGGCATTTCAAAACCGCTGACTAAACCACCAAATTGAATCCCGAGAGAACGAGGGATCATCGGCGGTTTCATAACTGCCAATCACAACCGTAGAAATAGACTTGAGAGATCAAAAATGATCAGGTCTAAACGGTGGTTTCGAATAATGGTCGTGGCCACCGATCATAACTGCAGAAATGCTCCAAAAGCTTCTAGACTCAAATGACGGTTTCATTCGGCGGTCATGGCCGCCAATCAAACCACTGATTCATCAAATTTGGTGAAACCAAAGGAGAAGTCAAGGGCATTCTCAAAGGCGATCTTCGCGATGAATCAAGCACACATTCATGCATGTGCGGACGTTTCCGAACAAAATTGGGAAATGAATTACAAGACACATAAACACACAATAATATACAACAACAAAGTGCAAGTTTGAAATGTGACATGTGAAGAGAATGCACACATATGCAAATATGCTTAGTGTGTGTGTGCAACTGAATCTCTTCAAAGAAAACTAAGCACTAGAGATATACCTTTAGAGTGCTTGTCACCTTGAGGTCTTGAAAGGGCATTTGAGCTTGATCCTTAATCACTTAAACTACCCTTACAATTTAAACCCCAAAATGTGGTTTGTTCACGAAATAAGCCAATCAATGAATGAGGACATTACATAATCTTTCGTTCTAGATAAGCATTTAGTGTAACCTGGCATTTCTTGCTCTTTGAATATCATATTATTCACACTAGGTTGTTTAATCTCTTCATTGAGAAGTAAGTCTTATGTCTACCGGTGAGTTGCGCAAGCAAATTGGACTTGGTTCACTTTTATAGGCATGCGGGTAATAGTGGTGGGTTATAGACCATGAAAGGTTGAGGTCAACCTAGGTTGTAAACACCATTGCAATTAGTGGATTCGAGGTTCGTGTGTGGCGCACATAATAGCCCGTGGTTTTTCCTTGTTGAAGGTTTCCACATAAAAATCAAGTGTTATTTAAATTCCGCACTTTTCACTTGATTTATTGCTTTGACTATATTGGGGTATTTTCGTAATATTGACTAATCGCGAAAATTGGTAATAATAGTTTAAAATCTATTCACCCCCCCCCCCCCCTAGATAGTTTTATACACACCGTGCATTATTAGTTTCAAGGGGTTTAAACTTCCAAAATAAAGTAAACATAAATATTTATTACTTGTGAAATGAGTTTAGTATTTGAAAGGTCAAAATAAATGTTTTCTAGACACCCATTAACAGCCTTCCCATTCCCATTAAGATAAATATAAAGATTTATTAATCGTGATACGAGTTTAGTGATTGAAACATTATAATGTTTTTCTAGAGTCTTCCCATTCCCATTAACAAGAAATAAAACAGTTTCCATATTTAAATAATTATTTGTTATTATTGAACCGGTTGAACTCTAAACAAGTCTAATCAATTACGTGTACTTACTTGTCATCACATTTTTATTTGAGTAATAAATATTTTTAATTTGTTATCTCAATAACCGAGTGGGATCCAGAACTTTCTTCTTCTGGTTAACTTTCTTCATCTTTGTCTTTTTTTTTTTTTTTTTTTTAAAAAAAAAAAAAAAAACTTTCTTCATCTTGTTAGTCACTATGGGTCTCTCTAAAATGTCACCGAAATCTTAAAAAAAATCAACTTCTTCTAAAGCAACATCACGCTCAATTAGTGAACAAACAACAAACCCATCAAGTTCTGCTTCTTCACAGACAACATACTGTTAGGTTTTTAGTTTGTGTTGGCATAAATTTTATATCAAAACAATGTTTTTCTTGTATGTGATTAATGGTCATAGGTTGATGATTTGAAGCTTCAAAGAAAGATATGGCCAAAAGATCAAGCAAGAAGATGCCTTTGAAAGGGAATAGATTACATTGCACCATTAAGGTAATATAGACCTCATTCTTCTTCAAGGCAATTAGGCATACACACACAAATCATTTATATGTGTCCCTGTATTATTGTGAAACATTTATATAGCACATTCACATGTTTTTACATTCTCATGCATTGAACTCAAATTCTCATACATTGTAGAATTGCATATTCTAAGACTATGTCTAGGAAACGGTATACATGTGTGAAATTGTGCTTATATGTTTACATTTTATTATTTTTGGACTTGAACATGATCTCTTATGGTTCCTTATTGAGTCCTGGTCATTTTGGTTACTCATACATTTGATTTTGAGTCCAAATGATGTAGCTACACTACTTTTCGTTCTCATTCGTTAAGTTGTGTTCGTCTTCGTTTTCCGAGATGAATTCTCAACCTTTTGTCAAAGTTTTATAGCCTTTGTTGTGCATGAAAGAGTCATGATTCATAATCTAAAAACAGATTCAAAATCAGAGTTCGGCAGCCCAGATACGGCTAAAGAACACGAGCGGAGCGTGAGAGGAACAAGCAAGGCCAAAAGGCTAAGCTTGCTGTCCATGTGTGATCCACATGTGACACACGGGCTAGACAGCCCTCTGTCCACGTGTGTCACACACGGTCCACACGTGGATGCCACGTGGTTGCTCTTTATTGGGTGGCATCTCTCTCTCTCTCTTGCTTCCTTTTAAATATTTCCATTCCCTCCCATTTTCAAGTAAGAAGAAAAAAAGAAGAAAAGAGTGAAATCTGTCCAGAATTTTCTCCCAAGATTTTCTCACCTTCCAAACACCATAACTTCTTCATATGAAGTCGGATTTGAGTGATTAAAATTGGAGATTGTTCATAATTGAGTCCTCTACCTTTTTCAAGTGATCTTGTAGTCATTTGATTGAGTTTTTAAGGTGTTCTACCTAGAAAAACGTGACAACTCGTGATTTGGAGGTATTGACTTTATCTTTGTGATTTCTTCTTTTATAACCTTCAATTTGCTTGGGGGTTTCTTCTTCTATATGTATGTATATGTTTAGTGAATGCTATTGAGAAGGATAGCTTTATTATCAATCTTAATCAAAAGTCTAATTAGAGACAATTGTGAACTAGAATTTTTGATTCTATGATTTTCACATGTTTGAGAGTTGTATTGTGATTAGATTGACATCGAGGATTATTTGAGACTTGATTGAATGATTTTATGATTGATAATCCTTGAAATATGTTTTGATCCTTTGATTGATGAAATCTAGGATTAAGGCTCTTGTATGTGTTTTTAGAGATATCTAAGATTTAATTGATTTATCAATATATCCTTTCTCTAAATCTTTGGCTAGATTACTTATTGAATACATTCTATGTTTCTAGCATTTATTTGTATGTTTATAACATCTTGAAATTGTGCTTCATGATTATGATATATTCAAGTGTTATATGTGTGAATGGAACTATGAGCTTTTGTGTTTAGGTGTTTTCACATGCTCTAGGTTTAATTCATGTTATTGCATCTAGACTTTTATTCTTGTATTCTCACATGTTTAGGTGTAGTTGTTCCATGAAATATATTGATCATATGTTCTATGTTATGTTGATTGTGATTTGCATCATTTGCATCACTTAAATCATTTGCCTTGAGGAAAGGTTGAAGTCTCTTTCAAAGTGAGTGAAGTTTTGTATTGAGCAAGAAGTCTTGGCTAGGAATGAGTTTTGGATAGCCAAGCGAAAGTCTTAGCAAGGAGTTGCGTACTCCGAATGGTTGAGCTAGGGGAGCTTAACTAGGATCCTAGTGATCTAGATTGCTAAGCAAGAGAATCTTCCTAGAGGCTTAAGAGCCTTGGATAAGAAGTTGCTTCCTAGAGGTGTAGGACACACCTTGGATAGGGAGTAGGCTTAGTGATTCACTAGCTTGAGGGTAGATTAGGATTTGATAGCTTAAGGTGGATATCATAAAGTTGATAGCCTTGAGTGTGTATGTTCTTTTCATATAGTGGATTTGCTTTGTCGGTGGTTGTGGATTCAACCCGTAGATGTTTCCTCTTTGAAGGTTTACCACGTAAATATCTTGTGGTCATTGTCCCTTTCTCTATCTCTTTTATATTGTGTATGTGTTAATTTGTTGAATATCATTTACTTGTGTTGTATATTTGAACAAGTACTTGTAAAGAGTGATTTGTAGAACAATCCTCTTTAAATCAATTCGTATTTGTAATCTTTCATATTTGGTTATTCTTATATATAGATATATTTGATTACTTTTGTAATAACTTTGAACAATATTGATATACAAGATATTCTTTGATTTTGTATTTTAGTGATATTATACCTCATACAACAACTTGTTATATGTAGACATTGCCTAAATGATGATATGCATATCTTGTCTATGTATGAATGTTTCGTTTATATGTTGTATGTAAAGCTACCTTGAGGGACAAATATAAGTTTGTTCAAGGGATTGAAATTAGGCGAAAAACCTATTCACCCCCCCCCCCCCCCCCCCTTTCACATACCATTCGGCTTCCTCTTCTGAGAAAACAACTATTGAGTCTCCTCTACTTGAGGGTGGAGAGTTGGATCTACTCATTGAACTGAGTACCTGTGTGGAATTATTGGAGGCCACTAACTCCTGCCTTCGTACAAGTATTTCTATTGACAGTTCTTGGAAGAGGTTTCGGACCAATGGCTTTCACATTCGAGACATGCTAAACCACTTTGAGAATGGTCATCTTGATGGATTCAATCTCTTCAGAGAATACATGAAGACTATTCAACCACATGGAATTGGAATAAGATTGAAATGACACAAGCAAGGGATGGCCCGGAATAGTGACTAATGTTTTCTGTTTGTTCTCTTTTTTCTTGATTTATATCTTTTAATGTTTTTCCTTATTTTTATTCTAATCACAACTTTTGTTATCATTATTTTGGGAATCATAGATAGATGTATGTGAATGGTATGCTTTCTATGTTAAAAAAGTGGACTTGTTATTTCTTGTTTAAAACAAGAATTGCAATTAGCAATCAATTATTTTTGTGCCATTAGTATATTTAGCCATGACTCTGTTTATCATATACTCATTGTTGTATGAAATTAGTTGCATATCTATTAATAAAACTGCCTTGCGAATAAAAAATGATCAACAATAAAATGTATAACAATCATTTGAAGCAATGAGCCTATGATTATCCTTTTTCATATTAAAAGTAAATCCTGAATACACTTTCAAAACGATGTTACTTTTATTAACATCATGCATGCATTACATGTTCTGTTACTATCAATAACATTAGTACAATTAGAAACAACACAGCTGATGAAACACCAAAGAAAATTAAATTATATAGTGTCATCATTCTTAAGCCAATTTGAATGGACTCCAAATTGGGCTTTATTCCATGTAAACATGTTTCCAGCTTCTGCATGTTTGTATTTAACACTTTGATTTCTTCTACATCTCTACTGATTTCTTTAGTCCTTAGCCAAGTTTAGAAAACTGTTGGATCTAGCTTCCACCAGGTAAAAAACTTGCATCGTTTACTTTCACAAGTATAAAACAACTTACCTGGATTGTTTTCCGTTTCAGAGATTTTCAGTGCAGCCCTTTTCTTAAATTTACAGTATTTGTTTCTGAATGTAATCATTCCACCATTGGTGTTTCTTGATGTGCTTGAACTTCCTTTCATAGTTGGATGATGTATTAGTAGAAGAAAGAAATTTATGAATGTATGTCATAAAAGATACGAATGATTGTTTGCAGGTGTGTGTCTGTAAAGCAAAACGAAAGAAATATCTAAATTTGTGCATCTGTGTTGGAGAGAGGTATTTTTATAAAGTAAAATATTGTCGTTGGGTTTCCAACTGTTTCATTTAGGGACACAAAAGTAATTTCATTTGTTTTTGTTTAATCTATCACTAATTGCCTAATGCATGATCATCTACTTGATGATAGTGCATCAGTAATTACTGCTATGTTATGCGCGTAATTGGTCAATTAGTTTTTGGGTTAATCATCTACTTGATAACAGTGCATCGGTAACAATGCATCAGTAATTACTCCATATCTGAAATTTGTTCATTAACATCTTTAATTAGATCACAAACCCACCTTTTTGATGCAATTACAGAGTTCCATTAAAGACATGTTAAAAAAGGAGATTAAATATTGTACATAAACAATATCAACCTTGAAAAACTAATGCAAGTAATTGGGTTGTTAAATGCTATAATACTACATAGATGCAACTGATTGGCTGTTCAATTGACTAATGTATATCATTGGTCTGATCAATAGTATAATAATAACTTCATGCATGTCATTGGGCTGTTCAATCTTCTTGGTAACATCATATAATAACTTATGTGCATACTCTAGTGGACATAAACAATATCAACCTTCAAAAAGTAATGTAGGTAATTAGGCTGTTAAATGCTATAATACAAGTCATACATAGATGCAAGTGATTGGATGTTCAATTGACTAATGTATGTCATTGGTCTAGTCAATAGTATAATAATAACTTCATGCATGTTATTGGGCTGTTCAGTCTTATTGGTAATGTGATATAATAACTTCTATGCATACTCCATTTCTCTTTGAATAAAATATCATCTATGATTATCATAACCTTATGAGCGATCATCACGTTTGGGAAATTAGGTCCATTTCAGTAGTTAACACACAATCAAAATGGCAGAGAAAATTTATGAAAAAAAGTGGTTGATTTATTATTATAACGAATGCATAAATATATATATGTGGTCTTATCTTATATTTAGTAATTTCGTGATTTAATATATGATCACGTGTTGATTATTGACATGAAAAAACGAGTTAACTTTTTTCAATAAAGGAAATGAGCGTCATTAAGGTTCATGCTAGCCGATATTACGAAGTTCAAAAATTGATAATTAATCACATCGAGAATATCAACCGTCAAATATTGATGATTGTCATTAGGTTGTTTAGGTTGTTCAATGCAATAATGAGTGTCATTGTGCTTTTAAATCAAATAGGGAAATGCAGGTCATTGGACTGTTAAATCGACGTTGCTAGGGGTGACGTTAATTACTTCTTCGATTACAAAGAAAATAAATATTAAATTGATGCTATTAATATATAAGGAGTGTTAACCTATTAAAGCCACTTAGGGGTTGTACATAACTAAGTTCTCTCTGAAAATATAGAAAAATGACTTATAATGGTTCCATCAGCCATGAGATTGATGATTTGTTGTTGGAGAGGAAAGGAATTATTGAGGATGCACTAGCCAAAAAGCGCATACGTTGCATGAAGCTGGAAGTGGATTGGAGGGATGAGAACAAGAAGGTCGTAGATATCGATATCCGCATCATGCAGCTAGAGATGGAGGTGGAAGCTAAAATCAATGAAATCAACAGGTTAATGGAGCAATGCAATCGTCTGCTTCTACTTATTGAATGACGTTTTGGTTTAGTAGTGTAATCTAGGATTTCTTTCTGTAATCGTATTATTATTATTTTAATGTTGTTTTTTAACTTATCTTTCGTTTTTGAACAAATGTGTGTTTCAATACATCTTTTGCACCTTTTGTATTATCTATTCACAGAGTTATTTGTGATACATTTCTATCTATGTCTCTTTTTGGGATGTTACATTTCATTTGTGCATAAAACATACATATCGAACAAGCTTAAGAACCCTTACGTACCTCATAAAAAACTTGAATCTTTTTCTTTTTTTCTTTTCTAGTAATTGGTTATTAAATGTCATTTATTAGAATAGAACATAATCAATCAGTCCCGAATTAAACTCGTTAATTGCCTAGTTGTTAGTTTAAAATAATTCGTTATTTTTCACTTTGATTTTTTTTCCTCATTTGCATCAATGCTTGAGACTTGTGGTGACCTCTGGTTAGATGAATGCAAACTGAAATACAGTTGAGTTGAAAATAATGTTGTTTTTGTTGTGGTTGCTTTGGTTCTTGGCAGCTGGTGGTTTTGTAGTTTTTGGGTTTGTTAGTTGTTTGTTTTGGTCTGTTTGTTGTTTGTTTTGGTCTCTTGCATGGGTTGTGCCTCTGTGTTGTTCGTTTTTTTGCTGTGCCTCTGTCTCTTTGTGTTGTTTGTTTTGCTAGGCTCTACTTTGCCTCTTAAAAATAAATTTGCAGTTCAAAAAAAAAAAAAAAAACAACAAACAACTCTATTGGACTGACTGTTCACGTTGCTTTGATCTCATTAAAGCCAGAGGTGCACTAGACTGACTGTTCACGTTGTTGCAATATTTCCTCTTTTTCTTTGTTTGTTATTATGCGCTTTAACCGCCATTTTATGTACCCACTGTTGTGTAATCAGTTCTTTAATAGTGTGATAATATATTTCAGTTTAAGTTTAAATTCGCTTGTTCACAACTCTACTGTTTATTAGTGATGTTGATCTATATTATCCATTTTCTTGGGTGTCCTTTTTAGTTTAAATTTGCTTGTTCAATTTGGCAAAAATATAAAAAATGAGAAATGCATATATGGGGCACATCTCCACTGCAACTATTTAAAGCCAAATTTGTGTTCATTTTCTGTCCAAACTCCATATTATCTAAAAAAAAATAAAATGTTAAGGCACAATTCATGGTCATCTTGCTTATAATGTCCAAGGTAAGTTATATGAGAGAGACACCCTTTGATTGAAATCTAAAAGCTAGAATTTTACCTAGCAACCATACATTCATGACCGCGATCATTTGCTGCGACGTCGAGATGTCCAACCACATTGAAAACCTTTTGCATAATTTGCAGCCATATTTTTTTGTTATCCCTTTTGCCTTATGATCACGTCTCGAGCCTTTTGGCTTGCCCGCAAGAAAAGCTGGGGTTTTTGGTGGGTCCGCAAAGCAGCTTGCTTTTTCTGGTAATGAAGTTGCTTTTAGATTTTTGGAGCAGTTGGTTTGTGTGATGCTTTGCAAGATCCAGAGCAAGTTTCAACTTATGATACTTAGAGTTGTACTGCATTATATTTGATATTATCATTCAATGAGTTAGAGTTGAACATTTAGAGGACTTAACCAGAAAAATAAAAATAAACGGTAGACAATTCACATACATTAGTCTCATTGAACCAGCTATTTGAACCCTGCATACAATTGGTTATCAAAAATAGACCACAATCAAAATTATTAGGATGTATAGGACATTGGACAAAGGCATTGACTGTAAAGGATTTGAAATTCATCTTTAAATTACGACATTCCGAAAAGTACCGGTCTAGAAACGCAATCTGCATATCACATTATTTTTACATTAAAAAAAAAATCATTCTTGCGTAAATGAATAGGTATTTAAGGATACTAACAACTTTTTTTGCCGACTCCAGTCTTTGTATGTTTTCCTCATCCTTGGGTAAGCTATCCGATACTTCAACTATTTTTCCTGAAACATTTATCACCAATAAGAACCAGTGCAAATTTTTATCGTTCATGGGAATAAAAATCTTGTCACAAAGCTGCTTAGATCCCACATAAAATTTAAGATTGCTAACGCGTTCCACCACCATCAATCCTTTCAACCAAGTAGTGTCGTCCGCTGTTGCATAAACCTGCTCATGAATGTGCTGTAAGAACCTTAACATATATATGTTGCAATGCAATTCAATGCGGCAATAAAGTCTACGTATTTGTTCAAACAAATAACTTAAAAAATGAAGTAAGGTTTACTGGGCTAACCGAAAAGTATGTCGATAGATACCACACATGTTTTTGAGGAATCATGGGATAGATTGTACATGGCCATGT
>OX940806.1:10674866-10814892 GCA_954870605.1 Acer campestre | reverse complement strand
TTAATATACCTTTTTTCAAAATACTACACTATTACATAAATTCGGGTTTTTTTGATCGGGGGAGGATTCGAACCACAATCTTGTGGTGCAAGTGTGAGGGGTTTACCACTAAACCAACTTCATCTCATCAAAAATATTAACATACTAATATTCTACACTTGTCAAAAAGAAAAAAAAAAAAAAAAAAAAAAAAGAGGTTGGAGACTGATTCCATAATTGAACGGCTATTAATTTTTCAACGGGAAGATGTGGCCTTCGAATTGGAATCTCTATCGTCGTAAAGAAAGCCACATGTTTTAAGTTTTGGTGTATGTTAGAGTGATTCTAAGTTTGATCAATACATGCCTTCTATAAAGATGATATTTATTATTTTTATATTTTGCTTTCCCATTTATCAACAGCATAAATTTTTTACTTTGTTTTTTTACCTCATGTGGTAGTTGGAGACTTCAAAATGAAGTCTCATTGTTTCAAACCTTACAATTGTAAGAGAAGATCTTGTAGTTGAAGTGCATTATGGACCATGTTTGGTCTGGACAAACCCGTGAAGAAGTTTCTACCATATTGATTAATGGTTGATCCATCACTATCTATTTACAAATTCAAATTTCCAACCTCTCCCAATGAAATCTAATCTAAATAATATCTTTCTCGCTCATCATGGTAAAGAAAAACCTTAATATGACATTCGATGAATCATTATATATACAATTGAGCACTTGCCTACTTCAACCACAGTTTCTAATTTTATATATTAATAATGTTATATAGTTCAAAACTAGACCCCAAATATGATACATATACATAGTAATATAGTATTAATCATAAATATTTCTCAAACAAAATGTATAGAATTAACTGATTATATTAACGTACAAACAAAAAATGATGTTGCAAGCCTTATATCACAATTCAGTTGAGTCCATTCCTGATATGAATATTACACACTTTACCAAATTTCATCTTAAATCACAATATCGAATAAAAGGGAACAATGCTCACAGATCTTCATATGCAAATTACAGGGTAAAATTTCGAAAATGTCATTGATTCATAGAGTCCACTTTATTTAGCCACCATTTGATGGAACTAATGACATGGAACTAAGCCGGCAGTCCGAATAATCTACTATTGTATATATACTTATATACATTATTCCTGCTTTACTCAGAGAATACAACACTTGAGCACTAAACCCTTGTGATCCATCCTTGTCTCTTCATTGCCTGAAAATACAAATCCACATGCTTACTTTATTTATACCTGGAACAAATGCTTTATGAATATCTTGTTAATTGAAAATGCATATCCACTTAGACAATACCTTCAGGAGGCTGAGCAAGCTTCCAATTTTGTGGAGACATCATTTCTTTTTTCAGGTGAGTCAATATGTCCTCCATCGTATATTCCCTTTGCCAATTAGCAAGCATAGGAAAAGCACCTGGCTCAACCTGGTGTTTTTATCAGCTGTTAGTTTACTACTTCAACCATATAACAATCATATAATGCTAATGTCCTGAGCGTAACATTACTGACCATTCCAGTCTCTTGATTCACGCAGGTCATGTTTATCCGTGTTTGAAACCTCACACTAGGTGGATTGTCTGGATATTCCGGGCCACAGAAAAGTTTCAACTGGTAGATACGACCTTCATGAACAGTCTGAACACCAAATCAATAGATAGGATTAAATACTACCAGAAGATTATATTATACAAGGTAAATAGGGCACACACATGGAAGTGTACTTAAATACAAACTTGTATCTATTTCTGTTTATTTAATGGCTTGTTCACTACTTACAATACTTCTATTTTGTATTTAGAAAATCCATTTTGGTTTAGTATATACAATATCAAGTCTAGGTTAACCTGTTTTTGTTTAGAAAATATATTTATATTCCCCAAAAACTCATATAGCAGTAAATGAAGAAAAATATCAAAACTAAAATTCTAGTCCTTTTTTCTTGAATAATCTGATCTCTAGCCAAGACTACTTCAAATGGCCTAATGTTCACTGATACTGAATGGAAAAGCAGAAAGGTTTGGCAGTTTATCAATAGCTTCGTTTGTTTGGGCCCTTATTAGCATATAAGCTTTTGGATTGAGTTGTTACTAAAATGGTAGCAAAGCTGGTTCTACCAGGAGTTAAATG
This sequence comes from Acer campestre, assembly GCA_954870605.1. NCBI lineage: Eukaryota > Viridiplantae > Streptophyta > Magnoliopsida > Sapindales > Sapindaceae > Acer > Acer campestre. Next base: position 10,812,738 of record OX940806.1, on the reverse strand, counting down.
GATTCAAATTCTCCAACATGATTTTATTTGTATTTGTTATTTGTAATCTGAATTTGTTTTATGTTTGTGTTTGGACTTGGACTTAGACCCACATGGCAAGGTTGTTGTTCTTGCTCAAAGGCGGTGTGCTAAAGAGCTAAATACCATTGTTTTTGCGCTTACCTAACAACTTAAACTTTTTTGGGTTGAATGGTTACTAAAACCGATAAATCCAAAAGCTTAAGTTGATAGGAAAATGTCTGACAATAGTATTTAAGCACTCTAACACACCCTCTTACGTGCAAGACCGATGGGTTTGTCATGTGGTTCGAAACCAAATAACAAATTCAAATATAACCACGTGGGGGGCTCAAACCCAAGGCTCCATTGTATGCCCAGACTCTGATTACATGTTAATAACCAATAGATCCAAAAGCTTAAACCGATAGGAAATAGCCCAACAATAGTATTTAAAGTTTTTTAGCCACTGAAACTTCTAGGTTGCTATACATTGATATAAAGGAGGTAAAAATTAACTAGAGTATAGAGTAATAGGAGTTTGGAATAAACTAGTCAGGTAACCATGCAACTAGAAAAAGATCGGCAACTGTTAAGTTTAAACAGAAGAGAGAGAATCATAAAGCAGCAACAAGAGACTTTTTGTCTGATCAGAATTTTTATTTTTTGCTATTGTAAAAAAGATTAAAGACAGTTGTGTCCAAAAAATAATATAGGTTTTTTGAATGAAGCACACTCGTTTGGTTAGTTCTATCAAATAATCAATCAGGTTTTACCACTGTGAATAACATTGACTTTTTAGCAGCTACTTGGTCAAGGAAGAAATATCTTATATGTATGCACATTCTCTCAAGTACACAAACTTCATTGTAAAAAAGAGAAATAGAAGACGTACATTAGGGGGACCTATAATAGTCCCAGTCCAAGACTGCATAAGTATGTCATCAGCATCATCCATCCCATAGCTTACAGTTCCATCTCCAATTCCCTTTTCCCCTCTCTCAAGCTCTTCCAATAATCTGAAATTCCTAGGCACTGCAAATGACTTCAGTCACATACGACTCATGCATGCAATTGAAACATCACCAATAAATAACAAAAAGATCTCAATAAAATGATTATATTTCTAATGAAGATAACAATTGAGATATCAATTCCAGTATACCAGTTTACCAAAATACCACAGGTTCTAAAATCCATTTTGACGACATACCAATTTCAAAAATTAATTTGTGATTTTAATCTTAGTGCATAAGAAAAAGTTGAACCACAAGAGTACAAAATAATACACCAAAGACCACCTACTTTCCTGATTTACCCAATCGATGCTGTGGTACAAAGATAAAGCATTTGTTTCAGTTCCAACAAACACACTTAAACTGTCTTTGCAACCTAAGGTTATTGGCACTTCTTCAAAAACAGATTTATAATCCTTTGAAGAGGAAAGGTAACTAATTATAGTTCTTGCTGTTGCTGTCCATGAATTGATTTCAGCAACATCATCGGTATTATCAGTAAAAAGTTGCTGACATAACAATCAGCATAATCGTGCAAAATCCAATAACATATTGACTATCCTAAAGTTTGTCAGGAACATAATTAACACAACAAAATCTTCTATTCTCAACAATGAATTTAATATTTTATTTAACTCAGCCGGTTTATCATACAAACAGGAAGAAACAGATATACAATGCAGAACATTGAAGCATAGCCAATTTACTATGGGAAAAGAGAACAGTTAACCATAAATTGTATTGTCCATTATGTACAAAAAATTTTGATTCTTTCCTATTGATGTCATGTCGATGCACTCAATCTTGCTCAATATGACTGACTCAAAATCCTAATCATTCAACAGAATGGCTGACACTGAATTACAATAAGATAAAATTATGTAAAATTGAACACAAAGCACATAAGGTAATAAGTGATATTGATAGTCCATTCATAATTGAACACAAAGCACATAAGGAACATACTAGTAATATTCTTGAAACCATTCTAGATCCAAAAAATATTACCAACGTACAAAACAGAACTAGTAATGGGAAGAAAAATAAAATGAATAAATAAGTAAAACAGAACATGGCAAAGTATAAATATCTTTTAAGCAATATCTGAAAAAAAATATCTACATTGATCATAACGAAAGAGTATGACAGATAATACAAAATTCCACCAAATTAAATTAATTATCAATTTAGCTCAATCATTGAACAATTTATGCATAAAGGAATCATAAGTCCTAAATCCTAAACAATTTATGCATAACATGAAACACAAACCTGAAAGGCAACTACAGGAACCTGTCTTTTACCTTTTACTCAAATGTATAGCAATATTCTATCCCTAGGTCACCTAAACATTACTAACATATAACCAAATTTCATCACCTTTCAGCCTCATCTCTCTTTTAAGTATAAGCTGAATCTCAGAGGAGACAAAATGCACCCTCTGCAACATTGTTGCAGAATGACAGATGTAGTCCAAGTCTTCTAGGACCAACTGCCGATGCAAATAGACTATGGATTCTCCTTGCTGCATCCACTTTTCACAAGAACCATTGCTCATCAGTAAGGTTATAGCAGCTTAACAGAATCCAACATATAAAATGATACGGCTATGATAAAAGGAACAAATTTCAGGAAGTTTGAGCAATCCTGGTTGTGGATTGTTCAGAAGTTAAGTTTTGCTCTGCTTGTTCTACTGAAAGCCAGAGCAGGGGAATCAAAAGAATAACATAACAGTATAGAGATCAAGGCTACCCCATTTTTTGCATTTCTGAAATTAATTTAACTCTCTTTCAAAAGGCAATTTCACAACTGTGGGCTGTGGCATCACCAAGGTAATCTATAACATGTACTGTCAATCACACGAATAATCAACTCCTCCATAGCCATTCAGAATTGAACAACATAATTGTGTCACTTGATTGGCACTTGTGAAGCGACCAAACCATAACTACTTACTTATAGTCTTATATACATCGTTTGTCTCCATTGTAAGATGCCACTAGATACTCAGCCATAACAACTCGTCGTCAGATAACATGAGGATACTACATAATCCTAGCTAGTCCTTTGTGGTCAACCAGGTAAACAAATCTGGGACTTGAAAATGACACAAAAATAAAAAAATTTACATCTAAGATGCCACTAGATACTAGGCTACTAGCATCTTGTTGGGGCCACTTTATAAATTGAAAAACATTGCAACGTACAGTTCTGAGAAAAATCCTGTTATTATAATATATAGCTAAAAGAAGTATCAGCAAGCATCCACGATTAACTTTCTCGGTCAGTAGTTCATGCAACGGCATTAAATCAGGAATAAATGACTTTAATCAAATGGGACACCATATCGCTTAGTATTGTATAGATGCTACATCAAAAGATGCTACATCAAAAGATGCAACAAGCCAAGCAAGAACCTCATGCTAACAGCTAACCATAAACATTTATCACAGGTAACATCCTTACAACTTCAACTTCCAAGTTCCAACTATAATATGAGTTGCTCAATCTAAGTAAACAGACACCACATGAAGCAATACCTGTTCTACACTCCTAAATTATTGTTGCAATCATATTATATTCCAAAAGTTGAAGGTACAGATGAAATGTTAACTGCTAATCAAATCAACTATACATTGTATCTTTCCAAAAAATAAAAAATAAAAAATCAACTACATATTGTACCAAATAACACATGACATGTTAAATAAAGAAAGCATGGCAGTGTATGTCCATATTTAACTCCACATTACCTTTTTTGGTATATGATATAATCATCCTATAACTGAAGTTTATTTTAGTTTTGTTAGGCATAAGAACAATTCCAAAAAGTGTATGACAACACAACGGTAGCACAAAAATTACATTAATACAACCAAAAACCAGCTCCCAAAACCCTCACTCTACAAAATATCTAATTTTCTAGAGTTTACTTTTTCTGGGATTTGCTGATTTTGAGAAAAAACACATTGTTAGTAATATCAAAATATGCAACAAACAAATACTACATAGTAGAAAACATGGTAAAACCCAAACATTAAATGAGTGATCTGACCGATAATTTGAGTTTAAGTAGTCATAATCAATGAACAAGATCGATCGATCACATACCATTTCACACGCAATCTACAAGATCAATTCAATAAGCATTTTCACAAGTTAAAAAAACTCCAACCAAACACATAAATCCCTAATTTCATTTCATGAAAATCTTCAAATCTCCAGAAATACAGAAATGGTAACTAAAATTATATCAAAACTACAGATAAAAATCAGAGTAATCTATTAAATCGAAGTGACAGAGATATCTAGGGATTCTTTCTAGAAACTTACCGATAACCGTTGATCCTTCAGAGCCCATTTGATGGGTTTTGATAGATTGAGTGACAGAGTCAGAGTTAGGGTTCCCAGTTCACAACTACAAAGACGGAGGGATAGAGATAACAAAAAAAAGCAGTGAAGAGAAAGGGGAATGATTCTATGTTCACGGTCTACGGCTGTTCCTGCGCACCTGCAGATCACGAGTCAAATTGATCAAAGTCATAAATTTTTTTTTGAGAAGTCCAAAGTCATAAATACTATTCACAATGTCAACAAAAATGAAGTAGAAGGGTTTTTTTTTTTTCTTTTTCCCTTTGACGGTAACTATTTAGGAATATATATATATATATATAAATTTTCTATTATCAATTCGAATTCCACTGGATTTACATACTTTGACTCAAAGTATATGCATTTGTTGTCCTGATATATTTATTGTCAATTCAAACTGATAATAGAAAGATTATATTTATATATATATAAAAGCTTTCTACCTTTAGTACGATTTGAGCTGTTGGTCTGGGAGTCATTTACCTAACTCCCAAGCCTGTCTATCTACTAGCTAAACCATGCCCCTGGGGGCAAAATGAAATAGAAGGATGAGCAAATTAAATAATGAGAACTTATTTTAATAATCCAATTTTTTTCATTTTACACTTTTTTTCTAAAGACACACCATTCTTAAAATTTAAATTTAAGAAAATTCTAAAGACACTTCCTTTTATTCCAAGGTTGTCATTTTTATCTTTTTGCACTCCTATTCTAAAGACACTCCATTTTAAAAATAAATAAATAAATTCTAAAGACACTCAATTTTATTTTAATAAAAGTTAGAATGAACCATCGGAGCCTTTGGATTCATCCGACGAGTAATCATTAAACTATTAAATTATTAAATTATTAAAAAAATCTCTCTCCTAAATTATTAGATTAAATATTACATATTAAACACTCTCTCCTAAATTTTTAATTATTATATTAAACTATCTATCCTCCAATGCATATCTCTAACTTTCTATCTCCATTCTTTCTCAAGTAAGATTAACGGTTAAAAAAAAAAAATTACGAATAAGCTTGATTTTTAGGAACCGTATATATGTATATATTTAAAAAAAAAAAATACCATGTTTTTTGAAAAAAAAAAAATTGAATTATGAAAATGTTTTTTGTTACTTTTATAGGCATATGGTTACCTAGAGAACTTTAATTCTTTCATTAGTCTTAGAATTTCTGAGTTTAATCAAATCTAGTTACAACAAAACAAGTTTTCATATATCTTTTTTTTTTTTTTAAAAAAAAAAAACAAGGTATTTGTATGGACTTTTTAATATATATATATATATATTACTATTAGTAAAAAACCAAAATATTCATAAGTTTTTATTTTAACTATTAATCAAAGATTGATCTAGAAAGTATAGAAATATGAATTTTATATTTTTATATTTTTTTTGAAAAAGAGAAAGAGAGATAGTAATTAGGAGAGAGTGTTTAATATGATAATAACAGATTTAGGAGAAAGAGTTTAATACGTAATATTTAGTGTGTGTTTGCTATGGCATTTCAAGTAGAGCTTCTAGAGTAGATCTTTTACAATATGACAATGTATTTTTAAAAATAGCTTTTAATTGTATAAATTACAAAAAAGGTTGTTGACAATGTATTTAATGAAAGAGTTGTATGGTGGAATATCTAAAATTATAAAGGGTAGTTAGACAATTTATATGTTTTTAAAAGCTTAAAAAAAGCTTTTTGGGAAAGCCCAAATTTTGGGTTCCTCCTAGTAGACATAAAATGGCTGTTATAAAGGATAGTTGAGACAATTCATATATTAAAAAAGTTGTTTTGAGTTTTGTCAAACAACTAAAAAAAAACCTTTTAAATAGCTTCTAACATTAAAAAATCACTTTTGATCCTTATAAAACTCATATCAAACACACACTTAATTTAATGATTTAGGAGAGAGAATTTCTTTTTTAATAGTTTAATTAGTTTGAAGTGTCTTTAGAATTTTTTTTGTCTTGGTCTTATCATACTTTTTATTATTTACATATTAATAATTACAAGTTAGCAATAAAATAAAGATGAAACATAGTGACATTAATGTTGGGATTTATTCTCTAAAGCTTGTAATTTGTAAATGTTATAAATTCATTAATTAAAGAAGTAATTATTTCATTTAATTAACATGACTCATACATTTATATTATATGTGCTAAACATCCAAGATTGCTAGATGTAATCTCAAACCGAGTATATGAATGTCATATACAGATGAATTCAATTTGAGACATGCAATCTAAAGAGTCCGTAAAAAGCAAATAAATATGGGTACATTATTTATGGTTAATCTACAACTGCGGTCCATTACGTAATGTACGGTGGTCTTATCCTAAACTACTCATATAGTGAAATGAGAATGGAGACACCTTATATGATGTGATCATATAGGACTGAACCACGATCTATATGAATCTATCACTAAGATCCGTTAGTAGAAAAGATTCATATATATCAACAAATGATGACTGTATATGGGTTATCTAAATCTTAAGTGTCTCACTGACTCTTTTGAGTTAGATCGTGTTTCTTGAAATACCATAGTTTAATTGCTTGAAATAACCAGTCAAGAACTTCATATCTTGGAATCACAGTTTGGCTTGTGGTTGAGAAGGTTTGCACATAATAGTGGAATCCACTCCTTCTTGTGAAAAATAGATGAGTAGTTCCCTTAAGGGTTTATTCAGAACTTGAATGATTAAGAGTGCTCTCCTTTTTCCGTAAAGGAATGAAGAATATAATCATTCATTAGAGAATCAATGGCACTTAAAGAAAAAGATATAATTAGAGAGGTATAACGGACTTTGGGACCTAACTCTAATTATGAACTACTTGTGGAGGATCATACCATATGTAATAGCTATATCAATGGACACTGATAATTTGGTTGTGTAAAATATCTACAGTTATGAGAGTACAAACTTGGGTTTTTAGTGGAATAACTCCGAGGTTAATAATAGTCTAATATTAATTAAAGAGTTTAATTAATTTTTATAAGTATTATTGGAGCTCAAAATTGTGGGTTCATTAGGTCCCCTTGCTAGCCTTTTATGATTGATAGTAACAAGGCTCACGGAGAATTAGATGATCCAAATAATTATGTTACGATAGTAACTTAACTATATTCTGGGAATTAATTAAATGATGTGATTATTTAATTAATATATTATTTAATTGGTTAATTAAATATTATTAAATAATATGATTATTTAACTGACATATTAATAATTAAGAATTATTAATTGTTATTTGAAAGTTTAAGTTTCGAACCTTGATAAGAGCAAAAGAATAAAATAATAAGAGATTATTTTTATTTGCTTTAAAGATATCAAAGGTTCAAACCCTAGTGGTGACCGAATTAAAAAGGATTTAGAATCTTATTTTAACTTAGTTTACTAAATCCTAGGATCCTATTATATAAGATATACTTATCAGGAAAAATAAACTAATCAAAACCCTAAGAGAGATAAGGTGGTGCGGCAACTAGAGAGGAAAAAGAAAAAGAAAAATGAAATTATTATTTTTCTCAAACAAGCTTGGCCGAATTCACAAGTGGAGACAAAGGATTGTCTTCTGAATCTCTCAAGCCTCCATTCAATTGATCCCGGAATCCATGACATGCATACACACATAGCTGCTAGATCGCGAGACATAGCTCGAAAGGCTTACTAGTGAAAGAGTGAAAAGAAAATGAAGGAATGTTCTTCAAAGGTATAAAAACAAATCTCTTTATGATATTCGTGTATACAAAAAGGTCCAAAAGACGATAAAATTTTAAAACCTATCGATCTTAACTCTTGATTTTCCGTTGCGCGACTTACAATTAAAACTTCCAAATGAAAATTACAATAACATAAACATATTATAATGATAGCAAAAAACAATAACAAAAAACTTAAATAATAGCAACATAACATATTAATATTTCGGAAGCCAATGTCACACCTTCACTAGTTTCATATACGTGAAACTTGTATTGTTTTACAAATGTACTAGTTTCATACATGTGAAACTAGTATCGTTTACCAAATCACGTATGTTAATGTAAAAACTTCTATTATACACTATTTTGAAATTAAAAATAAATATTTGTTCAAATTAAGAAAAAGATGTGGGATTGAGCAAACTATATTGAAAACATTAATGAAAAACATTATATTTAAAATAAAATTATATAAAAAATTTACTGAAGGGTGTAAAAATAATAATAATGAAAATGTAAATTATTTGAAGATAGAGATAGAGATAGAGATAGAAATACCTGGTTTTACCCGAGAAACAAGCACAAAGTAATTGGAAAGAGGGGTATAAAATAGGTACTTTTATACCACGATCAAACTCCCAAACCTAACTTTTGCTAGTCCTCGAGCAAAACAAAACAGAAAAACAAATAAACAATACCCAAAAGCAAAAATAAACTAAGCTAGTCCACTGTCATTGGAGAAACGATGGCACTTAGCACGTGCCACAAGCCTTTTAAACCCCTAGGTGTTCCTAGTAGGAGTAGTGTAGTCTCCTGAGGGTTTACTGCTACGATACCCACAAATGTAAAGCTAAAAATTAAAAACAATTTGCGAAAGCTATACAAAATGAGATATCAAAAGAGTTGTGCATATGAGGAGTCACACATGTGAGAACCGCTAAGTGGAGGATAACCTAAAGTCATTCAAATTGAATGTAACACATAATGCAAATCCCACACTCAAAATGGAATAGCATCAAATACAACATACTCTAATGCTTCGGATGTAATTCGCCTCGACTCTAATCCTCACTAGATTTCACTCTATTTTTCTCTCAGAGTCCTAAGCACACTCTCTATCAAACACATGCGACTTGGAAGTTATGTAATGGGCAATCAAATATGTAACGCATGTGAGTATTCGAAATAAAACACATTTTAAGTGAATTGATCTCATGAAGGAATTGAATGCCATGAACGTGGTAGAGTATATTAAAAACTCGTATTCCCGAAATGGACTTCCTAAAAGATCAATTAGATTCTTCCCTACTTATTCTGGCCAAGGTGATTTATGGTGAATGGTATATGGAAGGTATACAAAGATACTAATCATGCCAAGATGTTTCACATTACATTTTTCAATCGAAGCTCACTTTAAATTACTCATTTACACAAGCGTCTAGGCTACAATTTTGAACTTTGATTTATGTTGTCTAGTTACTCTCATTGGAGTAGTCATTGCTTTGAAGATTAAAGGCTTTAAGTGCTAAATTTTTAACACTTAATTTTTGAAAGCCTTGATTTAAGCACAAGTTACAAAATAGGCCTCAGTACACGCTATTACAATTTAGAGCTTAACGATTGAATTCTCTACTTAGTAGAACTTGACAAGATTAGTAGCTATGTAAGATTAAGCGTATAGGTCTACGGATTAGGGTGTTGTGTGATAGGTTTATGTGTTTAGGTAAGTGTTTGGCCGTATTTATATTGAATAATGCATAAAGGGAAACGGACGTGTTTAGGCAATTTGGTCGTGGATACTAACAAAGTCCTAATATCATTTCTAGAAGTCCATCTATCATGGGAATACAAATTCAACATGTTATCCATATTTATGAATGTTCTATGGCAAACAATACAATTGATGTAATGAGATCACAATGAAAAACATATTCGAAGAGTGTATAAGAGTAGAAACAGAATTTACCCTCAGAAATGAACGCTAAGGCACAAAATTCAAGGGTAGTCTCCACTATTAATCCTAACAATCGAGTACGGAGTATCGTCCACTTAGACACTAAGAGAAAGGGACTAAATTAACATCATGTGAAGCAATCCTAGATTGACAAAAGTTAGCCAAGACTTAGCTATTAACACATGTGGAAGACTCCACAATGTCACAACTCAAAACATCTCATTCAAACAATTTGTTCAAAGATGGCTCATTCTCAAAAATTTCAAAATTTTGACAAAAACATGAAAACACAATATTAACAACACATATATCACATAAACACAAAAAAAAAAATGACACTAAGGTGTCCACGCCCCCAAACCTAAACTCGACATTGTCCTCAATGTTGAAAAATTTAAGAACATGGACAAAGAGCTCATCGATTTGGAAATCCAGGCACAAACATACTAACACTTATATACAAATAATCACACACAAACTAAATATATAACACATCACAACTTTAAAAACAAAATAGCAAAAATATCATGTGAAAGAAGCTTCTAAACATAGAGAACAACATTTCAAGAAAACTGTCAACTTTCGAATTCGAATGACATCTGCTCTTCAATGCATATTTTCAATGATGCTCAATAAAACTTGCTCAAATTTTGATACAAGAATATAGACATGCAAAGGAACACTTTTCATATTGAAAATATTTCAAAATTCAAATCAAAAAAGTTTGAAAACAGACGTCGAAAACAGGCCAACTGCAGAATTTTGAAAACAGAGCACATTCATGACCTTCGGTCAAAGAAATACTCATAACTTTTAAGCCACTGTTTAGAACTTCACGTTGTTCATACCGTTGGAATCGTATCGAAAAACAATGAACAAAACATGGGCAGAATAATTTATTTCTTCACCGATTGATACAGTTTTCAAGAAACATTCGCCTCAAAAATTTTGAAACAAGGCATCTTAAAAACATGAAAACAAAAACAAAAATACAACAATAATATATATTTATATATATACAATCCTAATATCTACCACTAACATATAAACACATATTTACAATCCTAAATACCCACCACTAATCACATCACAACAACCAATCCTAGTCACTAGGCAACACAATCAATTCACAACCTTAAACTAAGCAAAAGATATCACTTGAAGTAAAAGCTCAAAAGTAGAAGATTGGACCTGAGATTTAGCATTCCTAGGTTGGTGCAGCTTCATGGTATGGTGTGTTCCCGTGGACTTGAAGTTGCGGAGGTGCGTAGGTTTTGTCCCTGTTCCACGGGTTTGTTCCCACGGACTTGTAGTTACAGAATTCCTCCAGAGCATTCTGCGGGTTTATGCTTTCTAGCCAGCAGGTTTTGTCCCGCAAATGTGAAGTTGTGGAGGTGTCCGCGAGTTCCTTCCATTTGGTACACTGGTCCTTTCCCGCGAATCCATGTCGTGCAAGGTTCAAGAGAACCCCGCAGCTTTGTTGAGCAGGCAAATTCCCGTAGACTCATCCAGCGATGGACATTTCTTCTTGATTCTAGCCCCCTGCACACAAAAATAACACCAAAAACTACCACAAGCACATGTGAAATAAATAAGGAGTGAAAACCCCCCAAACCTATCTATTTCCATGCATCTCATCATGATATGTGGATAAATAATAGACTCTAGACACTAAACATTAAACAAATAATTGTTCAAAATAATTACAAATCAAAAAGTACTTAAATATAAATATAAATGAATGTCCATAAAGTGACTTTAAATTTCTGCTCATTAACAAACATATCAAAAGGTTCATATGTTCAATGATATTTGCAAATCATCATGCAATTCATGGAAGTCTGAAGGTGTTTCTAATGGAATAAGAGATTTATGGCTTTTCACAACCCACACCATATCACTTGGTGTGCTTGTTCTATTAACACAAGGAGTCTTTTTCTCATGTACAAGTTGATCCTTTAGGACCCAAACTTGTCTAACTTCTCCTACAATTATCCTAGGTGTGACATTCCTAGTTTTGTAAAATTCATTATATTTTAAGCACTCAGCCATCTTGTGGCCTCTAATTGAGCAAAAATAGCATTTAAGAGAATGAGTTGGAGGAGTAACTTTGTTCTCGCTCTTCCTCCTTTTTTTTCCTTCTTTTTGGGGGGCCTTTGGATGGCATGCATCACCATGGGAAGTGCAAGGCTTCCTTGGTTCTTCTTCTTGCTCGGTCCCCGTCTTTGTCAAGGTTTGGAGAGTGTTGTTGACATTGTTTATCTCCACAATCATTGCATTCTCCTTGACCGTTGAGATCTCCAAAGCATTGTCTCTCATGTTGAGCTCTTCTTGCATCTCTACTAATGCCTTGTCCCTCTTCACTACTTCCAATTGCATTTCATGTAATTTCCTAACGAACTCTTCCTTTTAGTCTTCCATCAATTTAGAGAGAGCTTGCGATTTTTGAATTTCCGAGTCTCTCTCTCTTTCAAGTGAGTCAAACTTGCAAACCAAGTCCATGTATTTACTTGTCAATTCCATGTTCTCCTTGATCACATACGTTCAGTGTTCTAGTAAATGCTAGGCGCTAGTCGGGCGGTGGACCAGCGCCTAGCGCCTAGGCGGTCTAGTCGGCGCCTAGGCAGATTTCTAGGTGGCCGTTTTTTTTTTTTAATTTTTTTTCTCTTTTTGTTTTGTTTTTACGTTACTTTATTTTTTATTTCTTTTTTACTTTACAATTTTACATCATGTACCACCAACCCACCATCACTAATGCCCTCATTGGAATAACAAATTAATAATTAATAATGTATTTCAAATATGTATATATTTAAATGTTTTTTTAAAATTAAAACAATTAATAATATTAGTAATATTAACTTAATAATAATAAATTAATAATAATAATAAAATAAACTCAATATACGAAAATCAATAACAGTAAATAAAAATGATGGATGTAGGCATGTAGTTAATAAAAATGAATGTTGAAAAATACTAATAATTATAAAAAAAATGTTAAATTACTTTTTTTTTTTTTGTGCTGATTGTTTAAATAAGAGGGTTTGATTTGGTATTTGATCAAAAATCAAAGTTAGTTTATTTTATTTTATACAAAGTTACAATTTCAAAGTTAGTTTAGTTTATTATATACAAAGTTAAAACTTCAATTTCAAAACAATTAAAAAAGGCTTTCATGGAAAGGGTGGGCTTTAGGCTTCAGTTAATGAAGCAAGCTCACCACTCCAGCCCAATAAAGCCCAAAAGGCTTACATTAAAATCAGAATTAATAAAATAAAATAAAAACCCTAGGTTTTTACTTTCTTTTTCATCTGCTCACAAAGTGATAACAGAAGCAGCTCACCACCACTCTACTACTCTAGCCTCTCGTTGTCATTGGTCTCTCTTCGCCACCGTCGCCATCTTTCAGTCCAGTCATCGTCGCCCTCGGCTCTAGCAGCAGCCATCGCCAGCCTCTTACGCCGCTATCACCATCTCCATCGTTTCTACTTGCTTTTTGGTCGATTTGGCTCCTGGCAGCCTAGGAAGGCCGATTTGGGCTTATTTGCGACGGCTGGAGGCCGACTAGCTATTCGGCGGCACCTAGGTAGCCGCCAAATCCGATTTTTCGAACACTGCATACGTTACATCTATCCTTTTTTCTTCCTCCTCCTTCTTTAGCTTGTCTTCAAAATTTATGAAAACCTCATATATGTCGTCTTCCGAGCTACTTGGAGTTTGTATCGGTTCAAGCACTTCTTCATGTGAACACAAAGGATAGGTTGATTGAGAGAGTCTTGGAGGCTCTTCCTTCTCTTCTTCGACCTCTTGTAAAATTTCGCTTAACTGAAATCCGGCCCGATCTACAACTTCTTCTATGTTAAGCATTCTTTGTACAGTTAATGAGAAGTTGTCATGGTTGCTCCATTAATGGTCTTGCATTTCTTGTTCATAGCTTTCTTGATTGTTGTAATCTTGATAAGGGTATGAAACAAATTACGGTGTGTTCAATATTAATCTAGAGGGGGTGGGGTGAATAGATTTTAACAATTTTTACCCAATTTTTCGTGGTTCATCAATTTTACGAAAATCCCCAATCTAGTCAATACAAAACATCAAGTGTAATAAGTGCGGAATTACAAATGACACAAGATATTTACATGGAAACCCTCACGAGAAAAACCACGGGCTAGTAAGTGCGCCACACTCAAACCTTGAATCTACTAATGGTAAGATGAATACAACCTAATCCCGGTATAACTCACCACCACTACCTAATCTCGGTATAAGTGAACCTAGTCCAATTGCTTGTGATTTATGCAATCTAATCCCGGAAGTTACACAAGTCTTACTTCTCAATGAAGAGATAAAATGTCTGTGTGAATATATGAAATATCTAAAATGCAATTAGAGCTAGGGAACCCTATATGCTTATCTAGGATGATGATATTGTAATTAAAACAATCCTAGATATCAATAGCTAAATGACATGTCATAAAGTTTAGCTAAACATAGATTAAATAAACCTAGATAGCTATCACAATACAATACTCAATCAAAACATCACAAACAAACTCTATCTTGTATCTAGAATATTTTATAAGAACATACAAGTAATTAAAGAGATGACCTGACAAGAAAGACACTAAGATTAGATGAAATTAGTGAAAACCTTACCAAGCAATATGTGTTGTTGCAAAACCTTGCATGGATGCATTCTATATGATCATAGATGATGCTTGATGAACTTTGATGCATAAAGAAATATCTTTGAATGTTTAAAGGTGAGTTCTTGTGAACTTTGGCTCTTGAAATATGTTCTAAGAGAAAAATATGCTTTTGGAACTCTTGGGGACGACCTAAAATGAAAGTTGTGTATTTATAGGCATCCAACAAAACTGCAACGTTTTGGGTGTTTCGCGCACGACAAACTGTCGCAGTGACGACTACCGCGGTTGGGCAACCGCGACAGAGACAACAAGACTCTGTCGCTTGCATGCCACAGTTATCCAACCATGGTAGTTACTGCGGTAAAGAAGACATGTCTTTGTCGCTTGCATGCCGCGATTATCCAACCGCGGCAGTTACTACGGCAGAGAAGACATTTCTCTATCGCTTGCTTACTGCGGTTTGCCAAGACGGCAGCATAACCGCGGCAGAGAAGGGCAAGGCCTTCTCATGCAGCTTCTCACACAAAATCAAATGCAACAAGTGCAAATGTGTGAGTGAAGTAAATGCATCCTAATGCCTAACATGTTATGGCAGTTCAATAAACTAGATGCAATCAATTTAACATGCAAAAAGAGAGATTTAATGAACATTAAAGCACACAAAAATACGAACACACAACATACAAGAATAAAAATTATGCATGAGTTGTGAGTGTGTGCAACTATATCTCTTCAAAGCAAGTAAACACTTAGAAATTTACCTTTGGTGCTTCTTCTCTTGAGGTCTTGAGAGTCTAAGCTACCCTTACATCAAAACCCCAATATGTGGTTTGTCTACAAAATAAGCCAATCAAACTTTGAGGAACTTACAAGGTACATGGGAGGTATTTCTTCTTCATATTCCGGCCCTTGCTCTCTTTGTGGACCCAAGTCCATCATGTGTTCATTCCACCCACAAGGCAGATAAACTATAGACGGTATGCTGCTCATATTGTACGAAGAGAGTCTTCACTACTTTTGATTAGTTGGCCAATTGCATGGCTACGCTCTCCATGTCGATTTAAAATCTAAAACAACCAAACAAACTAAACAAGAATCACGTCGAACAAGATAGAATATGAACAATTAAAAATAAAAATAAAAATAACAAAAAATGACTAAATTAAAACAAAGACTAGACCTAACACAAATGTACACTATGCCTCCTCGGCATTGGCGCCAATAACTTGATGCGCTCAAACCGGTTCTAATAAACTACAGTAAATGATAGGGCGCATGAGTGTTTTTACCCTTTCGCAAGTATACGAATCGTTTGCCACGTATAGTAGTTATGAGTAAGGGTATCATTCCCACGAGGAAGTTGGTACACGTAAGTTGGTTCTACTGCTTATGTTATAAATAAGTTATTTACAATAATTACAAGTGCATGAAAAGTAAATGAGGATGGTCGCAAGCAAGCTAACAACTAAACTAATGCACTACGATTACACTAAAATGGCATGTAAAGTAAATGGAGATTAAATTACACTAATGCAGAGAATTAACAACTATGTGAATCTTATGATCAAGAATACGCAATTACTAAACTACAACGGTAAATTAATGAGGCATGATCACAAAACAACTATAATTAACTTAAACTAACTAGCTTGGCAACTAAGGTAAACAAGTAAATTAACAACTAAAGCAATACAATTAAGTTACACTAAATCAACTACAACTAAATTATCAGTAACTAATCTAACTAACTAATTCTTGCGAAGGTTATGCAAGATTGAAGGTGCAAATAATGAGGGATAATATCAATTGATCACAATTAAGCTCATTTGTTTTATGGTATATTCACTTTAATCTCTACCACTCAAGTTACCATCAACTAATGGTTATAGAATGACAATAATAGAGGGATTTACCACCTAGAACATGAGAACTAGTCAATAAGCATTGAACTAGTCAATAAGCATTTAATAACTCAAGATGGATATAGCAAAGGTAAGACTAATTAATTACAAGATAAGTCATATAAAATCCATCCCTTAACATTGAAGGTGTTTTACATATACATGTTTAATAAATTACAATAAAAGAAGAGAAGTAAGAGATAAGAAGTAACCACAACTCAGTAAGCTTCTTGTTCTTCAATTAAGTATCATGCCTTCTTCTTCCAAACTAGGAATTCCACATGAAACAATGTAGTGTTGAGGTGTGTGGTGTTGGTGTAACTCTAAGGTATTCTAGGGTATTCTAGGTTAATTTAGGTTATTGTGGGATATTAGGGATTGTGTTTTTGGAGACAAAAGAGGTATATTTATAGAAGAAAGGTTTAGGCAAGCTTTGGACGTGAAAATATCCTAAGTCAATCATCCTCGCGGGTTTGGATCCCCTGGCTCACGGGTATGTTCTCTCCAACTGAAGTCGCAGAGATTTACGGAAGTTGGCCGTGAGTTGACACTTTCTGGTCAGCGGGAATGTTCCAGCGGCATGAAACCGTGAAGTTCACGCGAGTTTGGATGTCTTTGCACGAGAAAGAAGCCCCTGGAAGTGAGCTCCAAGCTTGGTTTTCCATGGAAGCTTGGCTTTTTTGAGGAGAGAGGAAACATTGACCTAGAAATGGGTCCATTGTGACCTCCGAGATGTGGGCTGCCATTTTGGTAGGAATCCGTCGAAAAAACCACCAGAAAATGGCCGAAAATGGGCTAGAATACAACGGGTTAAAGTCGGGTCTGCAACAGATTCGGGTCAGTCGGGTTACACGGGTCGTCTCGACCCGTCTGCATGAAGAAGACGATGACGTCATCGTGACGTCATGTGAAAGTATACAAACAATGTTAAATTGCTTAAAGCATACCTAGAAGGGGGTGAATAGGTTTTTAGCCTATTTTCAATCCCTTGAACAAACTTAAGTTTGTCCCTCAAGGTAGCTTTACATACAACATATAAACGGAACATTCATAGATAGACAAGATAAACATTTTATCATTTACGCATTGTCTACATATATCGAGTTGTTGTATGAGGTATAATAGCACTAAAACACAATATCAAATAATACTTTGTATATCAAAATTGTTCAAAGTATTACAAGAGTGAAAAAATATATCTATACACAAAGATAAAAATATATGAAGAATTACAAATACAAAAATGATTTAAAGTAGATTTTTCTACAAATCACATTTTACAAATACTTGTTCAAATATACAACACAAGTGAATGATATCCAATAAAATAAAACATACACATATACGAAATAAAAGAGATAGAGAAAGAGACAATGGACACAAAGATTTTTATGTGGTAAACCTCCAAAGAGGAAACATCCATGGCTTGAATCCACAACTACCGGCAAACCAATCCACTATATGAAAAAGGATTTACACACTCAAAGCTATCAACACGATGATATCCACATCAAGCTATCACATCCTAATCTACCCTTGGGCTAGTGAACCATTAAGCCTACTACCTATCCAAGGTGTATCCTACACCTCTAGAAAGCAACTTCCTATCCAAGGCTCTAAAGCCTCTAGGAATATTCCCTTGCTAGCAATCTAGATCACAAGGATCCTAGTCAAACTCCCATAGCTCAACTATCCGGAGTACTAAACTTCTTGCTAAGACTTTTGCATGGCTATCCGGAACTCATTACTAGCCAAGTCTTCTTGCTCAAGTTAAAGCTTCACTTTAACAAAAGACTTCAACCTTTCCTCAAGGCAAATGATCTAGGTGATGCAAATGATGCAAATGATATAAATCACAATCAATACAACATAGAACATGTGATCAAGACATTCCATGAAACAACTAGACCTAAACATATGAGAACACAAGTAATAAAAGTCTAGATGCAAAAAACATGAATTAAGCCTAGAGCATGTGAAAACATCTAACACAAAAACTCCTAGTTTCATTCATACAAATAACACTTGAATTAATCAGAAACATGAAGCATATACTCAAGATGCTATAAACATACACATAAATGCTAGAAACATAAAATGTATTCAATGAATATTCTAGCCAAACATTTAGAGCAAGGATATAATGATAAATCAATTACATCCTAGATGTCTGTAAAAACACATACACAAGCATTAATCCTAGATATTATCAATCAAAGGATCAAAGCACATTTCAAGGATTATTAATCATAATATGATTCAATCAAGTCTCAAATAATCCTAGATATCAATCCAATCACAGTACAACTCTCAATCATGTGAAAATCATAGAATCCAAGAAACTAGTTCACATATGTCTCTAATTAGACTTTTGATTAGGATTGATTATGAAATTATCTTTCTCTATAGCATTCAGCATACATATACATACATATAGAAGAAGAAACCTCAAGCAAATTAAAGGTTATAAAAGAAGAAATCTCAAAGATATGACCAATACCTCAAGATCACGAGCTAGTTCGTATTTCTGGGTAGAACCACCAAAAACGTCAATCAAACAGCTGCAAGACCAATTGGAAAAGGTAGAGGACTCGATTACAAAAAATCTCCAACTTGAATCAACCAATTCCGACTTCGTATGAGAAAGTTATAGTGTTTGGAATGTGAGAAAAGTTGAGAGAAAAATTCTGGTCTAAGGATTTCCAATTTTTCTTCTTGGAATGAATGGGAATGAATGGAGGAAATTTAAAAGGAAGAGAGAGAGGGAAAAGGAGGACCATTCAGAACATGACACGTCAGCACCACGTGTGGACCGTGTGTGGCACACGTGGGCAGAGAGGTGTCCTGGCCGTGTGGCACACGTGGACTCCTAAGGTTGGCCTTTGGCCAATCTTGCTCCTCTCAAGCTCCGCTAGCGTTCTTCGGCCGTATCCGGGCCTCTGAACTCCGATTTTGAATCTATCTTTAGATTATGAATCGTGACTCCCTCTCACACAATGACGACTACGAAACTTTGACAAAAGGTTGAGAATTCATCTTGGAAAATGAAAAGTAGCGTAGCTACATCGTTTGGACTCGAAACCTAATGAATGAGTAACCGAAATGACTGGGACTCAATAAGAAATCATAAGAGATCATGTTCAAGTCCAAAAACAATAAAATGTAAACTAATAAGTACAATGTCACACATGTATGCCATTTCCTAGACATAGTCTTAGAACATGCAATTCTACAATGTATGAGAATTTGAGTTCAATGCAAAAGCATATAAAAACATGTGAATGTGCTATATAAATGTTTTACAAATGTAGGGACACATATGAATGATTTGTGTGTGTGTGCCTATGCCTTGAAGAAAAATGAGGTCTATATTACCTTAGTTGTGCAATGTAGTCCATTCCTCTTCGAAAACACCTTCTTGCATGATCTTGTGGTCACACCTTTCTTTGAAGCTTCAAATCATCAACCTAAGACCACTAATCAAATACAAGAAAAACATAGTTTTGATATGAAATATATGCCAAGACAAACCAAAAACCTAACATCATGCTTATGCCATCAGCAACCAAAACATAGCATTTCACTAATTGACGTGGCACGCTGCTGTTTAGCTAGACAATTACCATTTGCTCACAAAATCTTCAATCTTTTACCAAAATATTACAATTTAGCCCCTATTTCTCTAAAATTACCACAATGCCCCCAAATTCCTCTATTTAGCTAACACTTATTTAAACCATTAAATACCCGATTTTACCCGAGAAACAAGCACAAAGTAATAGGAAATATGGGTATAAAATAGGTACTTTTATACCACAATCATGCAGTTGCGCCTTCACGCCCTTATTGCACTATTCGAATAGTGCTTTTGGTTCAGCAATCTTGCGCTATATGTGCGCATGACATACAGTGCATGTACCGCACAATACTCCACCTATGTTTCGTAATTTGACCATATCTCACTCATTTGGAGTCCGATTTAACTCATTTTTAAAGTGCAATTCATGAAATTTATAGGGTTATAATCTGAACACTATAAATTCATCACTTTCTCATCATTTGTCTTTAAGAACTCAAACTATAAAACCCTAGAGAGAGATTAAGAGCTCCCAAGAGAGGGAAAGCTTTAAGAAAGTTTCTTTAACTCTCCAAACCTCGAAACCCATCTTCATCTTGTATCATCTAGCATGGGTCTTCATTAATGTCTTCACTTGGTAAATAGAATAAACATCTCAACTCATTTATTGTTCTATTTCATCAAGACATGTCATTTATTGCTTAACTTAGCAAATCTTCATATTTATTGTATATCTAATAAAGTTATGACATGTTTGGGGTTTGTTTGTGATAGCTTGCATGATTATGTTGATTTTACCTAAATAGCTAAGCCTTGAATATTGTTGTGAGATTGTTTGATAACTAAGTTGATAGATTTATGCTTATTTATCTATTTAAGCTCTCTTAAATATTCATGGTTGTTTGATTGACAATTAAGTTATTAGAATTCTCTACACATCTAATTGAATCCACATGTAGAGGCATGTAGGCATTGTTTGATAGCTAGGACTGTATGTCATTCATACCATTTAGCTAAGTCTTTATGTTTCTACACTTAGACATTAATAACTAGGATTTATTGATTGTATCTGTTAGGATTATGTTCAATAGCAAGAGTGTAATATTGTACTTAACAATCTTATCATATTAATGAAGTGATTTCGGTTTTAACAAAATCTTATAGCATTTACAATTATAATTGTCAAAGTAAATAATTATAAGGTCAAAAGACTATGAGAAAAGAAGAATTGTTCGTACATCTGAATATGTATGAGATAGAAACAATTATTTAGTTAGTCTTGAATAATGTTCACAACTTAAGTTAAAGGTTGGGCACCTTTATCTTGTTAAAGTTGTAGAATTCTTTTACTAGCATTTGAGTGGGATCAAATGTGTTATGATAAGTCTAAAATCATCGAAGGGTCTTCGAGTAAAAGAATATAGTGCATTGGGTGCATTGAACTGGATCACAATGAAATACTTTTTTCTGGAACGTCAATAGATAAAAGTCTTTTCATTATCAGGACAATCGAAGAGTCTATTTTAATCCTGAGATAAATGATGGACTTATGGTTACAAGTGTTATCATTTGAGCTATCAATGAGTACGATTATATAGCATAGTCTATCCTCGATAGTTTGGTGGTATTCATTTGCTAATCGATAGAAGACTTCATTTATAGATATGGACATCATAGCTCCATTTATTAAATGTGAGTAGAATATCATCATATGTATGCTTTGTGGTTTTGGATATTAAATCTTAACGTTGAGTTTTCAGTAGTGACTATTGAAAGATGACTTCTAGACAAGTCATAATATATATCCAAGTTCAAAGTGTGGTCATATGAGTAAATATGGTAACTTGGAGAGCTATAGGCGGTCTATGAGCTCTTGGCGATTACTGATATTCTTCACAAGGATTCACTATCTCCTATAAGATTGTCTAGGGTATGAATGAGAATCATTAACTTATTCCATCTTTATTTAAGAGTGCAATTTTAGTTCTTTAGTGGAATGAACTAAAATTAATAGATTGAACCTAAGTGAATCATTTGTTGATTGTGATTGGGTTATGTCTATTAGAGTTTAAATTTAGATAAGCCCGCCAAGATCTCCAATCCACACGGACTTGCATGAATCACTTGATATATTATACCGGACTATTTATGGGTCCATCTAGAATTGTATTTAATATATTAAGAATATAATTTGCACATTATTTATTTAATGGGTTGTTTAATTATATTAATATATTAATGATAGGCATGTGGGCTTGTTTCTTTTAGTAAGAATAGGTCTAGTTCACATGTGAGCTTTTTATTAAAGTCCAAATGGATTTAATAAAATAAGAAAAACAATATATGGCCCATGTTTTGGTCATGGGTGGCAAGATTAATTTTATTAGCCTATTATATTGTTTATTTAATTATTTAATTAAATGGAAATTAATTAATATGTTAATTAATTATTTAATTAAGAATCAAATCTTTTTCTGATTAGGAAATATGTTTCCTAGTATTATACTATTAGTAGTAGTATATTAAATATAAAAGACTATATTTGATAAGTAGATAAATAAGGGATATATTTATCTAGTCAAATTAGAAAGTTTTTTATATAATCACAAATACACTAAAGAGTTGAATTAGGGTTTGTACAGAAGATATCTGCATGAATGCGGAATATATATGTTTTATATATGCATGAATGCGGGATATATATATATATATATATGTTTTTTATATATGCATGAGTGCGGGATATATATATATATATATGTTTTTTATGTATGCATAATGCATGTGGAATATATAGCAATATATACATATGTGCTTGTGGAAATATATATGGGATATATATGAAGGCATGCAGCAGTACTTAGCCGGATATATATATATATATTTTATATATGGAAAGTCGGTAAAAAAACAAGTTATATATATATATATATTTTTTCTTTGTATATTAAAAAATCCCTAGTTTTTGCAATTGAGAGATTTTTCTTTTGCTAGAGAAAAATAAAATCCAACTCTTAGACTAGTGTGAAATTCGGCTAAGAGAGATTGTGAGAAGAGATTGTACTCTTGAAGAGATTTAGGTGCACACACACACAATTCATTCATTTGTGTTTTTGTTATCATTTTAGTGTACATCACACCATCTTCACACTTGCACATATTGTATATAGATTAGTGTGTTAGATAGCTTGAGAAGGCCTCTTCTTCTCTTTGCCACTGTCTTGGTGTCATCATAATGGACCACGACAAACTTTCCAGTCATTGTCGCTATCCAGATGTCATCTCCATTCACTGTGAAAAAGAACCACGACAACCTTTGCATTGATTGTTGATGTCCAAGTGTCGTCATGATGCACCACGAAAACCTTATAGAGGTTTTTGCTATCTTGGTGTCGTCCTGGTGAACCGTAAAAAATAGGAGTGAAGTTTTCTCTAGTGATTTTCGTGGTCGTGCCTTCGTCTTAAAGGATCGTGAAAAAAAGACCATGACATTCTGGCGACGTTTGGTTTGCCGTTTTCGCGGTTGATTTTCATTTTGATGGACAACGACATGTGGACCGCGAAAACCAATTCTTTGCAAAACGATGTAGTTTTGTGAAAATCCTATAAATAGGCCAAGACACCATCTTGTTTAATAAGAACTCTGAATTTTTTAAGATTGATCTTGTTGAGTTCTTAGAGAGATAGTTTCAAGCAATCATTTGTGAGTCTCCATCCCTATTCATGTGCATTTAGGACATCATCAAGCATGAGTCTTCATTGCATCTTCACTAGGTAGATAAGAACAAACACTCTATTTCATTTATTGTTCTTCCTTTTATTACCAAGATATCATATTTATTTTTTATTGTTTTATCTTTAAGGCTTTGGTGATTATAGGGTTTAGCTAATAACTAGGATTGTCAGGTTTATTTAATCTAGTTAAGCATTTAGTGTTAGTCTAGCACTTATTTGCATTGAGCATTCATAACATGTTCACTTAGACATTAATTCTCTTCATTAAGTCCAAGTCTTATGGCTACATGTGGTAGTTGCACAAGCAAAGAGAAGTATTTCAACCAAAGGTGTTAGTTGACAAGCAAGTGTCAAGACCAACTATTAAAAGCCTGCGAGGAGAATAAGTTGAGTTACGATCCTTGACAATAGTGACTAAGAGTCAACTTAGGATGTAACCAAATGTTCAAGTAGTGGATTTCTGTGACTAAGTGGCTAGCGAGACTAGTCCCGAGGGTTTTTCCTGATTGGAGGGTTTCCCACACAAAAATCAAGTATCATTTATATTCCGCACTTTACTTGATTTTATTGTTATTTGTGTTGGTTGTTGAGCTTAATCTTGACTAATCGAAAAGTTAGTAATATAATCGATTAATAATCCATTCACACCTGATAAGGCTGTTGTTATGCCTACCAGAAAGATATTTCTCTATTCTAATTAACTCGCAAATGTAATGAGTCAAAGGAATAGTATAGTAAGCAAGGGTCGTTCCCACAGAGAGGTGAAATCCGTATAACTGCCTCTAGCTAAAGTGTTATTGAAAATGATGTAAATAGAACATGGAAGCAGTGAGAATGGTGTGTGTGAAGTGTAAGCATAATGCAAATGGTGTGTGAGGTGTGAATAAAACTAAATTAAATTACACTAAGGATAGAAATGTAACCGGGTGCTTGCCTTTCTAAATCTTACTACATGGAAATCAATTACACTACAAAGCAATGTAAAGAGGTAAGGCAATTAAACTACAAAGCATTTTAAAGTGGCAAAGCAAATAAACTAAAGGCAAAGCACCCTAGCTACGAAAATAAATGTGGCTTGGAGAGATGCAAGATAGTGGTTACGATAGGTACATAAGTTTACCAAACATACAAGTCATATCAATCATAAACATTCAAGCATCATTCAACACAGATTCAAGGGCTAGTTCACTCGATTAAGGATTCCGAAACCAAATCATCTATTATTACGAATCATTTGTTGATTAAGGAATACCGAAATCCATTCATCACTCACCCAAAATCATGGAGTGAGCAATAGTGTCTCTTGGTCAAAGACCCATTAAGCACAAGAACTACAACCTAATCCAGCATAATCATGCATAAATCAAGTTCCTTCCATTCAAGGGTTAACAATCAAGATCCATTCACAATTAATCAATTGGAAACCGGATGTGCTCTTTCACTCTCATAAATCCATACATATTGATTCCCTTTCATAACCAACATGCAAACAAGAGTGAGACTACTTTTACACTACAAAGTTTGTTTACACTAAGTTACACTACATCATTTGTTTTAATCTAAAGTCTCACTTATGCAAAACACATCAATTTCTACTCATTCACCAACATACATGTCAATAAAAGAGAGAGATATAGCAAAGCTCAAATAATAGAGTCAAGATCTAAATCGAATTTAAGTAAAGATCATATATAACAAGCTCAAATGTTAGGTTACAAATATTCCCTATTGGGGATTACACATCAAAGAAATAGAAAATAAAACAAAGGGAATAGTTTAGAGATAACCAAGATCTCTATTTCATTTGATCTCCTTTCTCCTTGGATCTACTTCAAAGATGGATAGAGGAAGTGTAAAGGTGGTGATGGTGAGCTTTCCATGGAGAAGAACCTCCATGGAAGCTTGGAGAGCTCATCTCTCTCTTTTGTGGTGTAAGAGTTGGTAAAATATCTAAAGTGTAAAGTGAGATGAGATAGGATAGATAGGATAGGATGGGATAGACTCTAGGATATTTTTTAAGACTAGCAAATGGGTGTATTTATAGTGGTTGAAGGTTAGGGCATTAATTGGGGTTGAAAAGTCAAGTTTTCCCTTAAAAATCACGTGACCTAGATGTAGATATTTGTTGCCAACATAGATCTGCAAGGTCCAACTCGCAGAAGGTTATGGGCAACATTTGCGACCAAAATCTGCGAGGTCCAACTTGCATATTTAACTTGCAGAAAATCTGCTACTTCGTGTAGCTAGGTATAACTCGTAGATTCAACTCACAGAATGATTTGGAATTGATCTGCGACTTCATTCTGCAAGGACAAACTCGCAATCCCAACTTGCAGAGAGAACTAACTCGCAGATTTTTCTGCTCTGCACACCAGTCGCTCAAATAGGCATAACTTCTTCTAGAAAGCTTGGAATCATGATCCATAAAGTTTGATGAAAAGTAGACTTCCAGGGCTTTCCGAAAATATGTAGCTCAACACACAGTTCAATCCGAGGAGGGAGATATGGCTTTTGCAAGTTAGGCATTCTACACAAGCCATATCAATTTCAGTTCTTTTTCCTCCTTTTTGCCTCCAAACCTTAACTTTATGCTCAAACACCTAATTTTAGGGAAATGAACCTACACAAGGTTATTTTCAGCAAAAGTGACCGCAATTGAGGAAAGCAAAGATGTTGCCAATATAAGTGTTGGCAAGTTATTAGGATCACTTCAAATATATGAAATGTGCCTTAAGTATAAAGCTTATAGTAAGGGAGTAGCTCTCAAGACTAGGGGTGGGCATTTAATGGATCGGTTCATTTTTCAATAGAACCGATAAAAAAACCGATAAAATTCGGTTTTTGAAAATATGAACCGATCCAATAAAATTTACAAATATCAACCGATCAAAAACCAACCAAATTAGACCGATTCGGTTCGGTTCAGTTTTTTTGGTTTTAGTCCTACTGGGCCAAATTCATGAGCTTTAATTATTACACATATTTTCATATTTTAATCTTTTTAGACCTTTGACCAAATTAAATTATGGGCTTGAACAAATTGAAAATACTAGTTTAAAATAATATCCAGCAAAATATATATATATATATGATGTAACACACTTTTCATAGTTTTTATAGTTTAATTGATTGTTAAACATTAAACTAGAGTTTTATATATATATATATATATATAAGTTGGATCTTAGTTCGGTTTTCTAATTTGGGATAACGAAATAGGAAAAAACCGATCCAATTGGTTTTTTTTAAAAAGAACCTAACTGAACCAGCCAACATAAAAAAACTATAAAATAAAAAATTAAAAAAAACGATTGGATCGGTTCGGTTCAGTTTATTGGTTTTTTGTCCACCCCTGCTCAAGACAGTTGAGGCGGATAATGATGAAAATGATAAGGAGATGGCACTTACGGTGAGAAGGTTTAAGAAGTTCTACAAGAGCAAAGTCATACCTAGTGGCACTAGATTTAAGGGAAAGGAAGTTACGAAATAATTCACTCCAAATAAGGAAGTAGAAGGCCAAGCCAAGGGCAAATCTAAGATTCAATGCCAAGGATTAGGGCACATAACTACCAATTGTGCAAACAAGAGGAATAAGGTGTCGAAGAAAGGCAAAGCTATAGCGACCACATGGAGTGATGAGAGCTCTAATAAAGAAGAGAGCTCAGATGATGAAGAACACATTAGCAACTTTGTTGCTTTTACGGCTTGTCATTGAAAAATTGAGGATGAAGGTCAAGTATCCTTGCAAGTTGACTAGATGGACGATCAACTTCATCAAGAGAACTTTCAAGTCAAAACAACCAACCTCAATCTTATGACTAAAAGTAAGAGTCTTGAATAATGGTGGCAAAATGAGTTGGGCCCAACAGGCCAAGCTTTGCAGGCCTGGCCAACATTGCAATCAGGTTGGAGCAAGAAAATTTTGCTTGGAATGGCCAATGTATTAAAATTCGAGTGAATGACATCTTGATTTCTATTTCACTAAACAAACAATGTTCAAATTCACACACAAAATTCTTACAAAGCTAACACTTTCCTTTTCATAGATATGTTCGACATGCATAACTGGTTTATCTTCACCGTTAGTAAGGACATGTTTGGTGTCGCTTCCAAAAACAGGTTTTTTTTTTTTTTTTTTAGTAAAAAAATAAAATAAAAAACTTGTTCGACATTCGAGTCAAGAATCAAAAACATGTCGAGACATTTGAGTTGTTTCCTAGAACTGAAAATTGTTTAGACACACCGGTTGATGATGGTAAAACAAAGAAGAAATAGCAATCCAAAGATAAGCAACCCAATGCCCTGAAAAAATAAGGGGACCATTTAGGTAAAAAATTATTAAATTGCTCAATACTAAATTAGATTAAATTGCTCAACACTAAATTTGATTAAATTCACATCATATGATATAATGGGGAACACACAAGACAAGTTTGTTGGAGAAGTTTCACCAGTTAAATACTTTTCTGATGAATTTTTGGCTTGGAAGAATAATGATATCACTTGATCAGCTCTTTGTTTGAGTGAATCTATAATAGGAGAAATAACTTGGGTGTATTAATTAGCCTTTGTAGTCTATAGATAGGATTTTGCATCTTAAAAAAGGATGTGTATATATAAAGTGGCAGGTCAGTTGATGATTGATCAAAGATGTGATCATGTGATAGATTCGCCGATTCGGTGATTGATCATAGAGTAAAATGAAGGAAGAGGCAGTAAAATCACTTGTCATTAAAATGTAGGAAATCTGGTCATGTTGCGTCTAGGTGCTTTAAGAGATTTTATCAGAACTCTTCATGATCAAACTCTCTACCTGATATGGTATTTTGACAAATCATTCATATAGCTTCTCAAGTGCACAATCGATCTCACAAGCAAGCAGGATTTTAAAGGTAAGGAAATTTTAGCTGTTGGTACTAATGGTTATAGGCTATCTACATAACATTTAAGCAATTCAGCAATTCAAACTTAATTATTATAACCAACAACCTAGGAAGCACCGATTTAGATATACAGTACGGACACGATACGACATGGATACGTCGATACGACGTATTCCAAACAAATAGGATACGAATACGTTTAGGAATCCTATTTATGATATATATATATATATATATAATTTAATGCTCTATTTTTTATTCTTTAGAAACACTGTATTTTTTTTTTCTTTCAAAACATTGTTTAAGTATTTGAAATTGAAATTTTTAATTACTTAGGGGGTATATTCAATTGAGATTTCAAAAGACTTTTAAAGACTTTTATGGAATTTAAAAGTTTAAGTGTATTCAATATAAACTTTTAAAAAATCTATAAAAGTTATGAGGAATTCAATATAGACTTTTATAGATTTTTAAAGTCATTAAAAGTCAT
Organism: Acer campestre; assembly: GCA_954870605.1. Taxonomy (NCBI): domain Eukaryota; kingdom Viridiplantae; phylum Streptophyta; class Magnoliopsida; order Sapindales; family Sapindaceae; genus Acer; species Acer campestre. The sequence goes on along the minus strand of OX940806.1, from coordinate 10,783,449 downwards.
GAGATTTCAACCAAGACATTTAAAGACTATGAAAGTCGAGAGGTATTCAAATATCAATGACTTTTAATGACTTTAAAATGTTAATGACTTTTAGTTAATCAAATCTCACAGTTTGTCTTTCATTCCTACCAAAGACTTTGAATTATTTATTTATTTATTTTTAAATAGAAAGAATTTCACTTTAGAAGAAAAACATAAAACTTTTTGAAAAATATCAACCACCAAATATATGTTCTATTTCCAAAAAAGAGCACACTCATTCTTAACAAATTTCATAAATAAAATAAAATTAATAACTTTTAAAATAAATAAACATATCATTTAAAAAAAATATACAAATATTAACGATCTATAACAAAAAAAAAAAAAAAAAACTAAAAAATAATATAAAACAACTCTCCGTCAGCTATACAATTAATGACGAGATATTTCAATTTTTTTTTTACCTCTATTTTTAAAGTAACCAAACAACACCGAAATAAATCAAACGAATTTCATTTATTGTTGATGTAAATTTAAACTACTATTATATTTAGATAATTATTGTTAGTAGGAGAGTTATCTTTAGGACAGTTATACTTATCTCCTAGAGTTTTATTTCTATCTTAATATCTAGGAAGTTTAATTTATGTAGGACTCTAATTAGTAGATATATATAAGTGTACATCTTCTCACGTTGAGAAGTATGCTTTTTAACCTAATAAAAGGAGCAGCAGTTTATTCTCTGCTTTTATTCCATATGGTATCAGAGCATTGATCCATAAGGGTAAAAGAACCTACATGACTAAATACGGTGGGATGGCCACACCAAGCACACCAACCTCTTCCACCTCCGAGCAAGTCTCTAATGCTCATTCTGGAGGGTCCAGTGGATCTGATTCAACCACTAATCATCACTTCCATATCACAAGTTGAATGGAAACAACTACCTCCAATGGTCCCAATCAGTCATGCTGTTCATCCGCGACAAGGGCAAGGAGGATTATTTAACAGGAGCAGCTTCATCACCTGAAGCAACTGATCCAAATTGGAAACTATGGATCGCTGAAAATAGTATGGTAATGTCGTGGTTAGTAAATTCCATGACCAATGAGATTGGTGAAATTTTTTTACTTTATGAGACAGCAAATGATATCTGGTTGGCAGCCAAGGAGACGTACTCAAGCACTGACAACACCTCTGAACTCTTTGGAATCGAGAGTGCACTCCATAATCAACGACAAGGGGATCTCACTATCAAACAATATTTCAGCCCTTACACGACAGTGGCAGCAACTAGATATCTTTGAGACCTACGAATGGAAGTGTGCTGATGATACCGCACGGTACAAGGAGATCATTGAGAGGAAACGGATCTTTCGATTCGTACTTGGTCTGAACAACGACTTAGATGATGTAAGGGGCCGAATTCTGAGTATTAAACCCATGCCAAAAATTCGAGAAGTCTTTGCCGAGGTCCGACGAGAAAAAAGTAGGAAGAAAGTGATGGGTGGTGTCGCTAAGAGAGATACACATGCTGCTGAAGGATCAGCCTTAGCTGTCCACAATTCACAAAATGACAGCAGGCTAAGGAGGTCAAGACCTTGGTGTGACCATTGAAAAAGGCCGAGACATGTGAAAGAGAAGTGTTGGAAAATTCATGGCAAACCAGCCGACTGGAAGCCTAGAACTGACCGTGAGAGTAGAGGCAATGCAGTTATCGGTAGCAATGAAGGAAGCCCTCAAACCGAATCTGCCCCTTTCAGCCGAGATCAATTGGACATGCTCAAACAATTGTTGAATCAAATTTCAGCCCCTATCATAGCAGGGTCAGTGATTGGATCAGGGAGGCTCACAAAGGTAGTTTTCTTACTGCATTATCAGTTAATAGTGAGAAGGAGACTTCCTGGATTGTCGACTCAGGAGCCTCAGATCACATGACTGGCAATGCAAAGATTCTTTTTAATTATACTCCTTCTAATGAAAACTTCTCAGTAAGAATAGTGGATGGATCCCTTTCTAAGGTTCTTGGTACAGGATCAATCAGAATCTCAAAATAACTCACCTTACATTCTGTGTTATTTGTCCCTTCATTAGACTGCAATTTATTATCAATCAGCAAACTTACTAATGACCTAAATTGCACTGCTAAATTTTCCCCTAATTTCTGTGAATTTCATGACTCGGACTCGAGGAGGACGATTGGCAATGCTAGACTCAATTCCGGTCTCTATCTCCTAAAGCAAGTTGAATCAGAAAAGCTATCACAATCTAGAAATACTTGTACTATTACTAGTCTCAATGTTGTTAGGAATAATAAATGTGCCATACAGTTGTGGCACTACCGCTTAGGACATTTGAATTTTGTCAGCTTGAAGAAATTGTTTCCAGATTTGTTCATTAATAAAAATCCAAGAGATTTCCAGTGTGAAATTTGCCATTTGTCCAAACAACCCAGACAAAACTTCCAATCTCAAACCTACAAAATGTCAAAACCATTTTCTATGATACATAATGATGTATGGGGACCTTCTAGGATTAAGAATATAAGTGGTGACAGGTGGTTTGTCTCCTTTATCGATGACCACACTAGGTTGACTTGGGTATTTTTAATGAAAGAAAAGTCAGAGGTGGGAGAGATCTTTAAACGTTTTCATAATATGATAAAGACTCAATTTCAAACCACCATTCAAATCTTTCGGACTGATAATGGGAGAGAATACTTCAACAATATCCTGAATAGGTATTTATCTAGTGAGGGTATAATCCATCAGAGTTCTTGTCCTAATACACCACAACAAAATGGTGTATCGGAAAGGAAAAATAGACACATGTTAGATGTTGCTAGAGCCTTGATGTTTACTACAAATGTTCCCTACCATTTTTGGGGAGAAGCAATTTTAACTGCAGCTTATCTCATTAATAGGATGCCATCTAGAGTCCTTGAGTTCCAAAGTCCATGTGAGATCCTATTAGGAGTCTATCCTCATACCAGACTTATCACCAGAATCCCTGTCAAAATATTTGGTTGCACTGTGTTTGTCCACCAACAGAATCCTAGCAAACTTCAACGTAGATCTCTCAAATGTATCTTTCTTGGTTATTCTCCTACCCAGAAAGGTTACAAATGCTACTCTCCAACTCTTAAACGGTACTTCATCTCCAAGAATGTTACTTTTATGGAGAATGGTCCTTACTACTCAAAAACCGAAATTCATGGGGGAGAGAGTGAGTTAGAATTTCAGTTTTATGACAAATATTTGAGTGATAAACAGTCTGAAACCACTTCTCCTATTTTAGAGGAAATAGACAGCCCTAATCCACACTTAATACCAATGCAAACTGACCCCAAACCAGCTGAAAAACCAAGCCAAATTGAATCACAAACTGACCCCAAACCAGCTGAAAAACCAAGCCAAATTGAGTCACAAACTGACCCCAAACCAGCTGAAAAACCGAGACACATTGAGTCACAAACAGACCCCAAACCAGCCCCTGATTTACTTGTTTATTCCAGGAGAAAAAAGGAACAAATGGAGACACAAAACCGGATAGAGGACCAGCACTGTCAACTGCTCCAACCTACCAGTCCAAGTTCAGAAATTGACTCAGAAATTGACTCGGAAGAAGGCAGCAACACCTCTACTGCTGAGCAATCTCCTTCAGACCTACCTATTGCTAAAAGGAAGGGTTTTAGAGAGTGTAGGGATAGACCCTTGTATCCTATCAGCGGGTTTGTTTCATATGAGAAGTTATCTCCCAAATTTCAGACTTTTACTGCCAATTTGTCTAAGATTCAGGTTCCTAACAACATCCAAAAGGCTATGAGCAGACCCGAATGGAAAGCAACAGTGTTAGAAGAGTTAAATGCATTAGAAAAGAACCAAACTTGGAAGATTTCACGGTTGCCGGATGGAAAGAAGACTGTGGGATGTCGGTGGATTTTTGCATTGAAACACAAGGCAGATGGAAGTGTTGATAGGTTGAAAGCAAGACTGGTCGCTAAAGGCTACACTCAGGCATATGGCATTGACTATCAAGAGACATTCGCCCATGTAGCAAAACTCAATACAATTCGAGTATTGCTATCTCTTGCTGCAAACCTTGATTGGCCGTTGCATCAACTAGACATCAAGAATACCTTCCTAAATGGCGACTTAGAGGAAGAAGTTTTCATGGAATTTCCTCTAGGGTTTGAACCAAAAGATAAAAGAAGTGTGTGCAAGCTTCAAAAATCCTTGTATGGACTTAAATAATCACCTCGTGCATGGTTTGGTAAGTTTACAAGGGCAGTGAAACGGTATGGTTATGTACAATGCCAATTTGATCATACCTTATTTTTGAAGCATACTCCTTGTGGTGATATGACTGCCCTTATTGTATATGTAGACGATATTGTTATTACAGGTAACAATGATGGAGAAATTCAAAAGTTGAAAGGTTTTTTGGCAAAGGAGTTTGAAGTGAAGGACTTGGGAAATTTGAGGTACTTCTTGGGAGTGGAAGTTGCACGTTCCAAGAAAGGTATTTCAGTTTCACAACGGAAGTATGTTTTAGACTTACTTGAAGAGACAGGGATGTCAGATTGCAAACCAGCTGAGACACCCATGGACTACACAACCAAGTTAGAGTCAATCCAAGATAGTCCACCCGTGGACAAGGGTAGGTACCAAAGGCTAGTTGGGAAACTCATCTACCTCTATCATACTCGGCCAGATATTAGTTTTTCGGTGAGCACAATTAGTCAGTTTATGAATGATCCTAAAGAAGAACACATGACTGCAGTGTTTAGAATTCTAAGGTACCTTAAAATGTCACCTGGGAAAGGGTTGTTTTTTGAAAAGGGTGTTAACCGGGGACTAGAGATTTACTCAGATGCAGATTGGGCAGGTTCTATAACTGACAGGAGGTCCATATCAGGGTATTGCACGTTTTTGTGGGGAAACCTTGTCACATGGAGAAGTAAGAAGCAGACAGTGGTTTCAAGAAGTAGTGCCGAAGCTGAATTAAGGGCAATGGCACATGGAGTTTGTGAAGGAGTGTGGCTGAAACTGTTGTTTGTTGAAAGAAATGGGCCTATCGCTTGAGAGTTCAGTCAAGTTTTTGTGTAATAATCAAGCTACCATCTCTATCGCAAAGAACCCAGTGTATCATGATCGTATCAAGCATGTGGATATTGACAGACACTTCATCAGAGAGAAGATAGAAGATAAATCCATCACAGTGGAGTATACACCTACTTCTCTCCAGACAGCAGACATTCTTACAAAGGCACTTCCTAGAGTTATATTTGATAAATTTACTTCCAAGCTGGGGATGGTCGATATTTACCACCCAGCTTGAGGGGGGGTGTTGAAGTAAATTTAAACTACTATTATATTTAGATAATTATTGTTAGTAGGAGAGTTATCTTTAGGAGAGTTATACTTATCTCCTAGAGTTTTATTTCTATCTTAATATCTAGGAAGTTTAATTTATGTAGGACTCTAATTAGTAGATATATATATATATAAGTGTACATCTTCTCACATTGAGAAGTATGCTTTTTAACCTAATAAAAGGAGCAGCAATTTATTCTCTGCTTTTATTCCATATTTATGTTAATTAAAAATAATAAAAGACAAAAATCACTACTCAACCATGCCAATATGTCATAATCTAAAGATTTTAATGAGAGAAGAATATTTCTCTTGTTATTTCTTTTCAATGAATAACAGCTAATATTTACAAAAATATATACAAGAAGGGGCAGCACCTAATCTGCCACGAAATCAAGGATATGATTACTTCCCTAACAAAAAGTAATCACACCACTAAACAAGGAAACACTAAAAGTAAGATTTGAGAACCAAAACTCTTTATTAAAAAACACAATCTCTATAATTTAGGACTAATTAAAACAGAATCTCAACACTCCCCCTCAAGATGGGTAGTATATGTTGATCATACTCAGCTTGCAACACAGGTCTTCAAAATGAGTTCTAGGAAGAGCTTTATTTAGGATGTCTGCTATCTGAAGAGATGTTGGTGTGTACAATAGTTTGATAATTCCTTCCTCAATCTTTTCTTTGATGAAATGGCAATCTATCTCCACATGTTTTGTTCGGTCATGATGTACTGGATTCTTGGCAATGTTTATGGCAGCCTGGTTATCATAGTACATTTTCATAGGCTTCTCACATGATATTTTCATATATCATGTGAAATTGCCCTTAACTCTGCTTCTGCACTGCTACGAGACACAACTGATTGTTTTTTGCTTCGCCAAGTGACCAAATTCCCCTACACAAATGTACAGTACTCTGAAGTTGATCGCTTGTCTAGTACTGAACTAGCCCAGTCAGCATCTGAAAACATCTCAATGTCTTTGATTACTGTTTTCTTGAAATACCAGCCTTTTCCTGGTGTCATTTTCAAATACTGTAGAATCCTATAGACTGCATTATATGATCTTCGGTAGGATTGTTCATAAATTGACTCACAACACTCCCAGGGAACCCAATATCTGGTCGTGTGTGAGATAGCTATATAAGCTTCCCCACAAGTCTTTGGTACCTCCCTTTGTCCACTAGAGCACTACCTTCAATTGAGCCCAATTTACATGTGTAGTCCATGGGGTATCGGTTGGTTTGCAATCCAACATTCCTGTTTCTTTTAATAAGTCTAAAACATACTTATGTTGGGAAACATAGATACCTCTTTTTGACCGAGTGACTTCCATACCAAGGAAGTACTTGAGGTTACCCAAATCTTTGATCTCAAACTCCCTTTTTAGAACACTTTTCAGTCTGCCCATCTCCTCTTCATAATCCCCAGTTAGGACAATATCATCTACATAAACAATCAGGATAACTATCTTTCCTTCAAAAAAATGTTTAACAAATAGAGTATGATCAGTCTGACACTGAGAGTACCCATTCTTCTTTACTACCCTTGTAAATCTATCAAACCATGCTCGAGGAGACTGTTTGAGAAAATACAATGACTTTTTGAGTTTGCAAACTTTGTTGATATTAGTTTGAGTCTCAAGGCCTGGAGGAATCTCCATGTATACCTCTTCCTCCAAGTTTCCATTCAGAAACACATTCTTGACGTCTAGTTGGTGAAGGGCCAATCGAAGTTGGCTGCCAAGGATAATAAGACCCGAATAGTATTCAGTTTGGCAACCGAAGCAAATGTCTCTTGGTAATCGATTCCATAGGATTGAGTGAACCCCTTTGCAACTAGATGGGCTTTGAACCTGTCCACACTACCATCTACCTTATGCTTTACTGTGAATATCCACTTACACCCAACTGGAGATTTTCCACCTAGTAAATCTAAGGGTTCCCAAGTTCCATTTTTCTCTAAGGCCTGAACTTCTTCAAAAACTGTGGTTCTCCATCCTAATATTTTTAGTGCTTCATGTATATTATTTGGGATCTGTATCTTGGATAAGTTGGTCACAAAAGCTCGAAAACTAGGAGCTGCATAGGAACTAAAGTTTTCCATTGGGTATAGGGGACGATTTCTGCACTCTCTAACCCCTTTTCTCAAAGCAATAGGTTGATTAGAATTAATAGTCTCATACTCAATCTAAAGAGGATCAACGATAGGATTACCTTAGGTAGTCTCAGAGGAGTTTATGTTATGTTTAGACTCTAAGACTTGTGAATTCGGGCCAGTCTCTTGGACTTGCTCAAGATGTGCTTGCTCCTCTATTTCTTTTTAAGGTTTCCTTTTCCTGTATAAACAATAAGCTCGCTAGTGTTTTTAGATTAAGTCAGATCAGAACTTGGTGGACTAGGAGACTTAGCAGGACTATTTAGTTGTTCGGGCAGGTGAGAAGTAGAGGGAATGTCGGGCTGTTCTGATTCATTTAAATGACTAAGAGATCTAGAAGTACTATGAGACTTGTGATTAGGAGACTCATGAGTTTTGTGAGGAGTAGGGGACACGGTTATGTGAGGAGTGATTAAATAAGAAGTTTGATCATCCAAAAACTGATATTCTCTCTTAAGGCTCTCCCAAGGAATATTGGTTTTGGGAAAATAAGGCCGATTTTCTAGAAAGGTGACATCCAGTGAACAATAAATTTTTCTGGTAACAGGGGAGAAACATTTGTAGCCTTTATGAGTGGGAGAGTATCCTATAAAAATAGATTTAATTGATTTTGGATCAAGTTTGCTCCTATGGTGATCATAAATATGAACAAATGCAGAGCACCCAAATATTTTTGTGGGAATACTGGAAATAATCCTAGTACTAGGAAAATGATGGAGAAGAACTTGAAAAGGGTTTGAAATTTTAAGACACGTGAGGGCATCCTATTAATGAGATAAGATGCTGTAAGAATAGTCTCTCCCCAAAAATATTTAGGAACATTAGTGGAGAACATAAGTGCCCTAGCAACTTTAAGAATTTGTCTATTTTTTCTCTCAGAGACCCCATTTGCTGAGGTGTATCAACACATGCGCTTTGATGTGTTATACCTTCGCTTAATAAGTAGTCTACAAAAACAAAGTTGAAATACTCTTTTCCATTGTCGGTTCTTAAAATTTATATTTTGGCTTGAAATTGAGTCTGGACCATTTTGTGAAAGTTTTTGAAAATTTTACTGACTTCAGTTTTTTCTTTCATGAGAAATATTCAACAAACTCTAGTGTGATCATCAATAAACAAAACAAATCATCTAGCACATGTAACATTATTAACCCTAGACGGTCCCCAAACATCACTATGAATCATAGAGAATGGATGAGATGATTTATAACATTGATTTGGATAGACATTCCGTGTATGTTTAGACAATTGACACACTTCACATTGAAAAAACTTGAAACTTTTATTAACAAACAATGAAGGGAAGAGTTTTTCAAGATACAAGAAATTTGGATGACTTAATCTGTAGTGTCATAACATAATAGCACTATCATTATTCGATTTAAAAATTGAATGAGAATGAGAACTAAACTGACTCTTTAGGGAGACACAATCTGACTTGTGAGTTTGTCTGATAAGATAATTAGGAACTTTAAGGAGATAGAGTCCCGAGCACATCTCAGCACTGACAATCATCTTCTTCGAATCCAAGTCCTAAAATTCACAGTATCGAGGGAAAAACTTAGCAACACAATTTAGCTCTTGGGTGAGTTTACTAATTGACAGCAAATTACCATCCAAATTTGATACCAGTAAAACAGAGTTAAGAATTAGATCATTTGACACCATTACCAAACCTATACCAGCCACCTTTGAGAGATACCCATCGGCTATCCGAACAGAAAAATAATCATGACATGGGCTGTATTGATTAAAAATACCTTAATCTCCAGTCATGTGGTCTGAAGCTCCTGAGTCCACTATCCAGTGACTCAATTTTTCTCTATTTACATTCAAAGCACTTCGAAAATTACTTTTTTGAGCCAATGTACTAGTTCCAATCACAGAAATATGTTGCGGCCAGTAGAAGAATTTGTGCAGCACTTCCATCTGTTCCTTGTTGAAAGGAGTGGGTTCGGTTGGATTTGAGAGTTCATTGTTGGATGCTAAATTGCTTCGATGGTAATTATGCCCATTCAATTTATGACCTGTAATGGGGAGACGAGGAAAATGGGAACCGTCCGATCCTCCATTATTATTTGATATGAGAGGTTCTGGACTGGAAGTAAAGAATGAGATTGGCTTTTCTATAACCATCATATGAGATTTTTAGGGTTTCAGAGACTGCTCTGATACCATGAAGATTTTAATGAGAAGAATATTTCTCTTGTTATTTCTTTTCAGTGAATAACAACTAATATTTACAAGAATATATACAAGAAGGGGCAGCACCTAATCTGCCACAAAATTAGGGATATGATTACTTCCCTAACAAAAAGTAATCACCCCACGAAGCAAGGAAACACTAAAGGTAAGATTTAAGAACCAAATATCTTTATTAAAAAAAAAACACAATCTCTATAATTGAGGACTAATTAAAACAAAATCTCAACATAATCAAAGTCGCGTATGAGCTTAGCTCCATGTAATTATGATCAATATCAAACTATTCACATATTTAGTTTTTATGTTTTATCTTATTAACTTGAATAATTTTGTGTAGATTTTTTATACTCATTGTCATACTTTCATAGAGACAGGTAACGTCAGTATTATTGTCGGTTTGTTACATTTATTCTACAAGAAAATTTATAATAATTTGACTAATTATTAAAAAAGTAATTGAGAATTTGTTTTCTCAATTTTCAGCAACTAATATACTACACATGCAATACAAAGTCAAAGAATTTGTCTTCTCAAAGTGAAAAAATTTATTAATTCTTATCTTATTTGAATTTGAATCGTCAAATAAATCAATAATTGAATGATCACTTTTTGCATGGAGGTTTTGATGACAGCAATTCAAACAAAAAAAAAAGTTCAAATATTTTTTTTTTCCTATCAAATATGTGTTAAGAGCATATCCGAAAAGAATCAGAAAAACAAAAATTTTAAAAACCATTAGAATAACAAAAAAAAAAAAAAAAAAAAAAATTATCGGACACATATCGATATCTGACACGCTTTGATACGCGATTTGTTGCCCTCTTTTAAGTATCAGTGCTTCATAGCCAACAACCCATTTTATTGAAAAATATTGTACATGTGATGTGCCACAAATAAATAGCTAAAAATGCTTCCATGCCGTTGACTATGTGGTAGGAGCAGAGTACTTAAAATCGATAGATATACCGAAATATCCACCGATATATCCGTATTTTGGAGGGACCGACATCGAAACAGGCAAATATCCAATATCCTGCAGAATATCCGGCCGATTTCGAAATATCTGTTAAAATCTCCCGATATTCCCGAAATATCCCGAAATTCCCGAAATTTCATGAATTTTACCCCGAAAGTCCAGGGATATTTTGCATATTATTAAAATAATTTTTTTAATCCTAAACAATTAAATTATTGTTAAAATAATTTAGCTTGAAAATTATTTTAGAAGAAGTATTAACAAATTTATAAAAATTTTCAACATAATAGTCAATAGTAAAATTATTGAGGACTTGAAGTAAAATTGAATAAAAAACCAAAGAGTGGACATGTAAAATATGTAAAAAATTTTGAAAGCAATATGAAAAAAAAAAAAAAAATTGTTTGTGACTCAAATGTGTAAAACTAATTCCAAATAGTATTAAATATGTACCAGTCAATTTATAAATATATAGAATTGATTTGTTTGTAACTTTGTGCCGACATTCCAAATAAAAGAATCTCAAAATTATTTGTGTAAAACGTGTAAAAATAATCAAATTGTTTCTTTTGAGTTTTGAGTAGAGAATCTAAAGAAACTCAAATATTTTTATCAAAAAATAAAATAAAAAATAAATAAGACCATAATTATTTGGTATAGCCTGTATGGTAGAGAATCATAATGATAGAATTTTGAAAAATAGTATATTGGGGATAATTCGGATCTTCTTATACATAATGTCTATGTGCAATTAAACACTGAAGCTGTAGGAATTGCTAATTTTGGAAATAAGGTAAAAAGTTACAATTTACAACCAATTTTATAATTTCAGTATTATTAATTCTTTGCATGTGAGTATTGTGTCATATACTCATATTAATATATATTATATACATATTGATCTCATGAATGTAGCTCACATACTTTAAGAATGGAAGGAAAAGTTTTGGTGAACGAGCAGCCATTGCAGCTAGAAGCAAAATGCAACCAGGTATATAACTTTTATTACAAAAATTTACATATTAATAATAAATAATAATATCATTGAAATAATATTCATACTTATAATACTTAATAATTTTTATTACAGCCGATTAATGGGTAATGTATGGAAACTGTGCTCCATCATTGAGTGCAATAGCAGTTTGCATACTATCATAAACATCATCATCTTCTGCATGTGAAATAAATTGGTCCACATTTGCTTTAATTCACACAAAACAAAGGAACCGTCTTGCCTCCTTGAACAACTTATTTATTGTTATTATAATATGAAATTGAAACTTAGGGATATGGCAGCTGAAAAAGATAAAGTAAATGAAACTGATTTTATGGATCTACTTCAAGTAGCTGCAGGAGACGATAATGAGAATCCTATTTTTAACTGGCTTAGACCTGCCTCCTTGGATCATGACGAGGGAAATCCTGATTCACATATTGCTTCGCATGCTCGAGAAATAGGAATAAATGTTGAACAAGTGATTAGAGAAGAAGTTGTTGTAGATCGTGGAGTTATTGTTACCAGCTCTTCCGATGACCAACATACCTCTGATGTAAATAGTGGAGGAAAAGATGATGGAGATGATGGGGATGGTGGGGATGAGGCAAGAGGTTAGGATTTTGGTGTAGGAGGTTGGAATGCTGGTGCAACAAGTTGGGATGTTGGTGCTGGAGGTTGGGATGTTGGTGCAATAGGTTGGAATGCTAGTGCGGTGGGTTGGGATGCTCATGCAGGTAATTTTGATCAAACTCATGGTAGATAGCATGGAGGAACAAGTCAAAATGATGAAGATTCTTTGAATATGACTCTCTCCTCAATGGGTATAGACACATAACATAGTTCTTTGGGTGATTTGCAGACAATGTCAGGTTCTCATATACCATATTATGGTAGTTATGGTGGCTGCAATATATTTGATTATCCTTCTCTACAAATGCCATATGCAATACCTATGTATGCAAATCAACAATATCCACCAAGTTGGGTAAATCCAAACTACCCAATTCATGGATCAGTTGGAAGAGATCAAACAGCATATGTGTGGCATATTAATAACTACATTGAAAACTATGCAAGCACATTTTCTTGGGAAATTTATTGTTCGAATCAAGATAGAAATGTATCTTATGTATTTGAACCAGCAAGGAATTCATTTTGGTTTTAAATTTCAGACACGCAATGTATTATTATGTATGAATTATGATTTATGATAGAATTTTGGAAGTGTGGAACTATTACTATATATATTTTTTAATGATAATTTTGTTTATTAAATATTTAATCTCTTTATATTGTATATAATATTATAAAAGTGAAACAAAATATTATTCTATTAAATACTCAATTTTAAAAATTATATACAGACTCTATTTATGTTATAATTTATATAAACTCATAACTATGCTAATTTATTATTGAAATATGATTCATTTGATATATAATTACTTGTTTAAGCTTGTCCTAAAATTTCACAAAAAAAAACTAACTTTAGATGTAAATATCCATCGTTTTTTTAATTTTTAACAGAATATCCACCGATATCGATAATATCCCCGATATATCCGTAAATTTAGAAGCCCGACATTGATGCCGATACCGATATTACGTTCCTTGGGTAGGAGTCTTTTGACACTGCAGTCTCTTTTTGAGTGCATCTTTCGTCATAAACCAAACTTATCTTTTCTCAAAGTTTTTTGTTGCACTTTTTTTTTTTTTCCTTGTGTCCTTATAACTCCAGTAACTTCAATTTTCACTTATACCAAATGCGTGTTTTCAAATCTCCTCTTCCCCCAAGTCAAACAAAATAAATAAATTGTTTTCATTATTGTTGTTATTTTTTTATTTTTTTATAGATATTATTATTATTATTATTATTTACGTTTCTAAATTTTAGTATGTTATAAACAAACTCCTATGGAGTAGAATTTCTAAATCCGATTATAATCATAATAATAATAATAATCCTAAGGCTAGACACAATTTGTAAAACAGCCAATTAGTTTCGTAATTCCATGAAAACCCTTGCCATGGGGATTTTATGCACAACGGGGATTTATCTAATTTCGAAATCACATTGTTGTTTTTCGAGTTTGTATAGAGTTTTTAAAAATTATCCCTTACGTTATAAATTTCCCCTTTTAGCTAAATGGTTTTATAATAAGATGTTGACACAATCAAATTATTTGACAAATCTCTAGCAAGCACTATAATCATAAAGGACACAAGAGTTTGCCAACTCTAAACATTACTATAGAAGCTGCTGTAAATATCAAGAAGAGATGATGACTGATACTTTTAAGTAGTTGGAGTTTTCTATTCCTAGATGTATACACGATTATATACCCATATGTGAGGCTTAAAGCCTTCAGGCATACAAAATTTATTTCTGGAAGGAGATACAAAGAGTGATGCGGCTTACTTTTTTAATAGATTAGGAACATCCTCTCTGGAACTCACGACAACCGGCGAGGTGGAAAGCTTGTTTTCTTTATCCAAACCCAGTCGGCGATCACCTTTCTTGCTCTCTTCATCTTCACCAGAATTATTGGCGGATGATGACCCAAATATCTGCACTGTTAAGCTTCCACCTACAAAAGCAATGCCAAAGTTTGGGAAAATGTACCAGAAATATGTTGGAAAACTTTGAGGGTGGGAATTCACTCAAACACAATAAGAAGAAAGATATTTTGAGGAGGAATAAAAATTCTATTAACTCTATTAACTAATACAATATTTGTATCACACCACCACTCAAATGTATTTTCAGTTTTCCTCACACTTGCTCAAATGCCTACAACACCAAACTATTTATAGGACTCAATGGAGAGTTCTAGATCACTCTCATAACTACAATACAAAGAACTTACTCATACATGCATCACATTAAATACTACATAGATAATCTAAATACATTAACCCTCCAAATACATGTAAGTACATGAACACAAACCTCTAGATGAATGTGTATTTAAATCCTCCAAGGTTCATGTATATATTTTTCTATAAATTCATGTTTAACTTCCAACATCCCCCCTTAAACATGATTTCCTACAGACTCCAAACAATGTTCTCAACTTGCTAAAAACATCAACCTTGATAGGCTTGGTGAAAATATCTGCAATTTGGTCTTCTGTCTTCACATATTTCACATGGATCTCCTTTTTCAAAATGCAATCTCTAATGAAATGAAACCTCATATCACTATACTTACATGGAACATCGGCTTCTTTGACAAAGCAATAGCTGACTTATTGTCCACGTTAATCTCCGTTGCATTCCCCTGCACCATTCCAATCTCTTTGAGCAAATTTCTCAACCATATTGCATGAAGATGTGGCCGCAACATATTCAGCTTCACAAGTAAACAAGGTCACAATGAGTTGTTTTTTAGAACTCCATGTGAATGTTGTTTCTCCCATAAAAAACACAAATCCCATAGTACTTTTACGATCATCAGCGTCTCCAACCCAATCACTGTCACAATAGCCTTCAAGCTTGAAATCATTAGAATAAAAATAAAACAACCCATAATCAAGTGTACTTTTGAGATAACGGAGAATTCTTTTTACTGTCTTTAAATGAGCAATTGTAGGAGACTCCATGTAACGACTCACTAATCCAACCCCAAAGAGAATATTTGGCCTAGTGTAGGTCAAATATCTCAAGCTTCCAACAAAGCTTTTAAAATATGTTGGATCAACAGCTTCACCTTCTTCATATCTTGCCAACTTGATTCCAATCTCGACAGGAGTTGATACTGGTTTGGAATTGATCATGTTGAACTTCTCAATTACTTCTTTAGCATACCATTCTTGAGAAATAAAAATGCCTTCCTCCATCTGTTTCACTTCGATGCCAAGATAATATGACATAAGCCCAATATCTGTCATCTCTAACTCTCGAATCATCGCCTCCTTAAATTCTTCGAACATGCTTTGATTATTCCCTGTAAAAATTAAATCATCCACGTAAAAACAAACAAGCAAAATGTCTCCATTTTTGTTAGTTTTGGAATAAAGAGCATGTTCGTGCGGACATTTCACATAGCCATTCTGCTAGAAGTACTTGTCTATTCTGCTATTCCAGGCTCTCAGAGCTTGCTTTAAACCGTACAAAGCCTTCTTCAATTTTAAGACTTTATCTTCTTGGTCTTTCACAACATATACAAGAGGTTGCTCCGGATACACTTCTTCTTCCAAGTATCCATTCAAGAAAGCTGATTTGACGTCCATCTAATAAATCTTCCATTTGTTCTGGGCTCGGAGCGATTCATCAACCTTATGGTTTCCATGCGAGCAACAGGAGCAAACATCTCCTCATAGTCTACACCCTAACGTTGAGCATACCCTTTTGCGACTAATCTTGCTTTGTATATTTAGCATTCTTTTTTGTCTTAAACACTCATTTGACTCCAATTATCTTCTGTCCTTTTGGAAGAGAGGAAAGTTCCCATGCACTATTCTTTTTAATAGCTTGAATTTCCTCATCCATGGCTTTCACCCATTTTCTATCTTATGCAGCTTCTGCAAAATCAATTGGTTCACTATCTACAAAAAGACAAAATAAGGAGAGATTATTTAATTCTTCTGTTGCATCATAAATATCTCTCGGACTTCTTTGGCGGCATGGTCTTGCAGATGGACTTTCTTTTGATGATGAAGATGATTCCACATTATTGGGAGATGGTGGAGTTACAGGCTCTTGAAGTTCTTCACTTTGTTCATCATTGCTTTCTTCAAACAAAGGAAAGAAAGAGTAATCTTCTTCCTAAGTATTCCAATCCTATGTAGCTTCTTCATCAAAAACATCTCTACTTGCCATAATTTTCCCTTTGCTTGGATTGTAAAGCTTGTAACCTTTAGAACTTGAATCGTAGCCAATGAAAACAAATTTCTCACTTTTATCATCAAGCTTTAATCGCTTTTGATCCGGTACATGAGCATATGCCATGCTCCCAAATATCTTCAAATGAGCAACACTCGGCTTTCTTCCGCTCCACGCTTGTTGAGGTGTCACATTCCACAGGCTTCTAGTGGGACATCTGTTGGACAAGTACATAGCACATTCTACAGCTTCTGCCCAAAATTCTTTCGGCATCTTCTTACTCTTCAGCATACTCCACACCATATTGATGATGAATATGTTTTCTCTTTCGGTGACACCACTGAGGTGTCCATGGAACGATTAAAGAACGACGAATTCCATTCCCATCACAGAAATCTTTAAATTCTTTTGAAGTGAGTTCTCCTCCTCTATCGGACCTCAAAGCTTTTATGAAATAACCACTTTCTTTTTCAACAAAAGCTTTGAATTTTTTAAATACACCAAACACCTTTGATTTTTCTTTTACAAAATAAACCCAAGTTAAAATAATTATTCTTACCGAAAGAACTTGGTTTGATTGGCCCACAAAGATCTATATGAACAAGCTCCAGCGGCTTCTTTGCTCTTGACAAAAACTCCTTCGGAAAACTCTAACTTGATTGTTTGCCAAAAAGACATCCTTCACAAAACTGATTTGGATGCTTAATGTAAGGCAATCCATTTACCATGTTCTTCTTTGCCATCAATCTCAAGTCACCAAAATTTAAATGTCCAAACCTTAAATGCCACGCCCAAGAAGAATCTTTCAAACAAGACTTTAGACATTTAGCAACATCAGTTTGAATGTTTAACATAAACATTCTGTTCTTCATCATTGGTACTTTGACAATCAAGTTTCCTTGCCGATCTCTAATTGAAAGACTATAATCATTCATTAAAATATTATAGCCTTTCTCCAATAATTGCCCCAAGCTCAAAATATTATTTTTCATATCCAACACATTATAAACATTGGAAATGAATTCATGCTTTCCATTTTTCAAACGAATTAAAATATTACCTTTCCCCTTCACAGGAATTTTTGTTGCATCTCCAAAGGTAATATCAGCACTTACAGATTCATCAAGTTCAACAAACATCGATCTACACCTGCTCATATGATTACTTGCGCCGCTATCAAGATACCAAGTATTCCTTTCACATGTTTCTTCTGCCTTGCATGCCAAAAGTAATGTGGGCTCACTACTTTTGTTCTCCTCTTCAGTGTAGTTGAGATTTTCTTGAACTCTACTTCTGCATTCCCAGGAGCCAGGAGTAGTGGCCAAATTTATGACAATTAAAACACTCAACTTGACTTTTATCATACCCCTTGTCATCATTTTGTCTTCCGTATGGCCTTGAGTAGCTTTGTCTTCCACGACCCCTTGATGAATTCGAATGTTGGTTGCTACTACCATCTTCATTTTTTCTTTGACCGTAATTTCCTCCTCTTCCTTGACCTCGAGAATTTCCACGTCCACGGCCTTTACCTCGGCCTCGACCACGATCGCTTTGACTCTTGTCTAGATGATCCTCCTTCCCATTTAGTTGTAGTTTTGTTTGTAGCAATTGCTCCATCATATTTTTCTTCTTCAACAACTTTTCTTCATGGGCTTGTAAAGAACCCAAGAGTTAATCAACAGTCATCGTACTCAAATCTTTTGATTCTTCGATAGCTACAAAAATAAAATTAAATTTTTCATCCAACGATCAAAGGAGCTTTTCAACAACTTGGATGTCATTCACCGTCTCACCATATCTCTTCATTTCATTCACAACTTTCAAAACTCTTGTAACTAATCTGAAACTGTTTCAAATTCATTCATATGCAAGGCTTCGTACTCGCCTCTCAATGTTTGAAGCCGCACCTTCTTGACTTGTTCAACACCTTTGAAGGTATTCTCCAAAATTTGCCACGCTTGTCTTGCAGTTGCTACGCCAAAGATCTTCTCAAAAGTTCCATCATCAATAGCTTGATGAATTATGGTGAGAGCCTTTTGATCCTTCTTCCCTGTATTACATAAAGCATCCCTTTGTGTTTGATTCAAGGAAGCTTCGTTCTCAGGTTCCGTGTATCCTTTGTCAACAATCTCCCATACATCTTGTGAGCCATACGGATACACCAATTGCTGAAATTCTCTTTAGTGAGTCGAGGAACTTGGAAAGGAACCAAGTTATTATTGGCCATATTTTTCTAATCACTCCTCTATTAACACAAGCTTTGATACCACTTTGTTGGAAAACTTTGAGGGTGGGAATTCACTAAAACACAATAAGAAGAAAGATATTTTGAGGAGGAATAAAAATTATATTAACTTTATCAACTGATACAATATTTGTATCACACCACCACTCAAATGCATTTTCAGTTTTCCTCACACTTGCTCAAATGCCTACAACACCAACCCTCCAAATACATGTATCCTCCAAGTACATGAACACAAACCTCTAGATGAATGTGTATTTAAATCCTCCAAGGTTCATGTATATATTTTTCTATAAATTCATGTTTAACTTCCAACAAAATAACATGAAGGGAGGGTATAATCAAGTAGGTCCACTGTGAAACTATGACACGTTATATCCAGTACATCATACAGTGTTGATTGCATCTTGAATGCAGTTTGTGCAATGCATTTTAGTTTCAGGTGCATTACGTTGGAAAATCACACAGTATATATTCATCAGTGGGAAAAATAACAGAACAGCAGTCCAACCTGTAACTCACCGGTTCAAGTAAATAGAAATTTACAGCAGTCCAACCATCACAATTTAAGTAAGAAAAATATGAAGGTTGAAAAATAATAGAAATAAGCTTGGGCAGAGGGGAGCACCTTGCATGCCTATGAAAAATCTGAAAATCAAATTAAAAGTATATTTTTGTTGTTTCCTCTTTCCATTATATTTATTGCCCTTCATGCAACTAGAAAACTCTTCCGCTGACAACATATATGTTTTCATTTTATGTTTTCATTTTGCAATCTAAAATAATTTCAAATACAAAAATTTTAATTTATATTTTCAATTGACCAGTCCAGCTAGTTAGAGCTCTAGTAGTGGAAACAAGAGGTCAAGGGATCGAAACCTCTCAAGGCCTCAACTAAACTTTGGTGGGAGATTTATTTAAACTAGTGTTGGTGTATGGGGATGGGTGGGTGGGGTGTGCAAAAGCAAAAATAAATAAGTACATAATAAGATGGAAAATAAAATTATTTTTACCTAGCACAAGAGCAGCACCAAGCCAACCAATTGCACCCCATCTTTCACCAAGGAGAAACCATGCAAAACCAGCGCCCCAAACAGGTTCCAATCCATATATAATCGCAGTTTCTGTGGCTGATACATTGCGCATTGCAGCCATCTGTACAGTTAATCAATTCTACTCAAACTATTTTCTGAAAATACAACTTTGAAATATTAACATAATTTTTCATTTAAGAGAAGAGAACACTAAATGGGATCTTACAACGGTTTTCTTTTTCCTTTCATTTTATTTGCTTTTTTCCCTAATATGATGTCAACTCAAGTAACAGAACAAAACACTTCAAAAGAAGGATGCAGAAGACTAAAAATACTAGAAACCTTCTGAATCTTATTGTTGGAAAGCTAAAATTTGATAAGGAAGGCCAAAATAAGGGGAGGCAACATAGTTTAAAAAGACACCATGCATGTCATTTATTAAATATATATATTTCCCCAGAAAAATTGAGATGGTTTTATATATCGAATCAAACCTATAAATATAAAGTTGAAGGCTTGGCTTCAGGAAGCCAATCTGAGTTGCAGAAAAAAAAATTCTACAAAACAAGGAGATCAATAGAAGAGGCATACTAAATGCAAGAACAGACCAGTAAAACATAAAACTTAACTTGTGGGCATGCTATGAAGCATACTCAAATATTGATATTTTAGATATTAAGGCTGTCTTGTACAAGGAAGTAATGGAATTGTATTTAGGAAGTGAAGAGAAGAAATAAAGCACACTAGAAGAAGAAGAAATAAAGAAAAACAGGGAAAGAGAATGTTAGGCAACATGCCTTCAAGAACCTAACACAATTATTAGTATTCCATCAATCAAAAGTTCAAAACCTAAGAAAG
This sequence comes from Acer campestre, assembly GCA_954870605.1. NCBI lineage: Eukaryota > Viridiplantae > Streptophyta > Magnoliopsida > Sapindales > Sapindaceae > Acer > Acer campestre. The sequence goes on along the minus strand of OX940806.1, from coordinate 10,762,786 downwards.
TACTAGAGTACATAGGTATTTATAAATGTCTTTAGTAACCTACTAAGACTCGTATTCATAGAAACAAGAAAATCACACATTTAATCCACAAAACTTAAATCAACTAGAGACTAAATTAAAGATCTAATAACTCAGCTCCACCAAATTCATTTAATGTTCTGAAATTGCATAAAATATAATTTTATCTCTAAAGATAATAATTTTATAACTGCTAATCATTAATCCCAAAAAAAAAAAAACTGATTAACCTTAAATAATGATGAATCCATCTTCAAATCATGCAAGTTAATGAAAAAGGAAAATCATACAAGTTTCAAGGTCAGTTCTTGTACAAGGACCCAATAAATTGATAAATCTAAATCACTAATTCCTAGAATTATATAGAACTCACCAAAAAAAAAAAAAAAAATTCCAGTGGTTAGGTCATTACCTCAATCCATAAACACAAGCCTGTTGAGAATATGCCTGTGTAAAGTGCAGGTATCCATGGAAATGATACCATCCATTTCCAAAACATTGTCAATGTCCAAGACGATGGGTCCCAATCTTGGATACCACCACACCAGCCATCCACAAAGTACCATATTATGGAAAAGAGAGCAATAACACATACCTGAGTGGGATAAAATTGATCAAACTATACATGAAGATGAATGAGTAGCATCCTTTCGACTGTTAAGCAAGCATTTGACCAAACACTAACCTCATATCCAAGGAGAGGTAAGAAGTTCTTTTTGTTTGTACTTCTTGAAATGTGCTCAGTTCTTAGCATATGGACTCCAAAAAACACTGCACTTAAGAAGTTCAACAGATCTCCAACCTGAATAATTATACTACTATTAAAATGACTGAGAACAGTTACTTTCAACCAAGTTATATTCACCACTGAGAGATAATAATAATGCTTACTCGTTACACATGAGAAAATGTTCAGGAGTGATGGCTCTTTCTTTAAAATAAAATAAAAAATAAACAATTGGGAAATGGCTGATTACAATTATGGAAGCACTTACGCTTGGGGGAGATCCACTAGATTCCAGCATTGCAACTCCTAAGATAGACATGACAGCTCCAAACCAGGTAAGGGGAGGAACTATTGCTCCTAACATACCATCAAGCAAGGGAACCACAATTACCTGATAAATTCACCCAAAACATGCCGTAATTGTACCTTAGGAACTTCAGCCGGCGACAAACTTTCCCACGATACACTTTAGAGAATAATCAAGAAACTCACAGTGAACATTGATATAAAAGATGCACGTCCAGCATCAGACGTTAATAGTCCGAGGGCCTGCATCAGATACCCTAGACTAACCCAGAAACCCAACTCAATCCCCGCATTTCTGGTTTGAATGTCATTTCGTGCACGATATATGAATGGGATGAACGGAATGGCAGACACAGCAAATCTCACGACAGTGAAGGCTGCTGGGTCTATGATTGCTTCAACCTCTTTTACAACTGGAATGTTACTAGCTACAGCATGAAAGTGAAGCCATGTTAAAGTTGTGACCCATGCAACAATGAAGTTATAATGCTAATATATGGCCCAGCAATCGACGTGCTATGGCAGTTTGGGGCCAATGATAGATAGCATTTTACAAGACTTATAACAAATGAAAGCAACCCTACATGCGTCTATGATGGCTGAATATCAATGAAGAGAAGATGGCCTAACTAACAAATGGTAAGATAATGGCTGTCTTAGAACCAACATTTCTAAGAATTGAGAATTGAGCAGAATTGCTTAATTTTCATATATCACAAGATAGTACTTATACAAGTTTACATAACCTATTTAGGAAAGTACCTATAGTCAACTATACAATAATGATAGAATAATACCTATAGTCAACTATTAATAACGATAGAATAATACCTATAGTCAACTATAATAATGATAGAATAATTCCTAGCTAAATAAGGAAACATAATATTTACATTACAACTCTAAGTATTCATTGCCACTTCAAAAGCAGAGAGATGGACATCTTTGTACAAAATTGCAACAAACTTTTTCTATTTCTTCTTCCACTTCTTTCAGGCAGCTTTCCTTACACTTATCCATCATTATACATGACTGTTATTCAACTAATCACAAACATTTAAGCCTTTACGAGCTTAGGAGTCTTTGACATTGATACACATTTGGTATATCACTTCAGTGACACAAGATGGTGTATGCTAATTTATATACATCAAAATTGGAGAGGAAAAATGGTAAAAAAAGGCTCAAGGCAAATGTATTAAAGACAGAAGAGGAACCAGGTCCTTCTTTTTAGTTTTTCTGCTATTGTTAATTAAATTATATTTCCATCTTAATTTGATCATATTCAGGTAGAGAAGGGTCTTATTTCATTCTACGTACAGTGATATTTACAAGTTTAAAGCAGAAAAGACTGGGCTGAACTGATATATACTAAAGGTCACATTTTAGGAGATACCACTACACTGGTTAAGATTCTTACTATGCTAGCAAGTATAACCTAAAAGAGTGTCATAGCCACACCTCAACCTAAATTCCATGATTACTTTTTTATTTTCTCGTAATCTTCATTTGTATTGCTTCTTTGATGGTATATAAGTGATTGAGTGTGGCAAGTCAAAAAATTTAGCACATATTCATTAGCAATATTACTAGCAGTCCAACACCAACCAATTTCTTAAAATGTAAGCAAATTTATCCTCATATATGATTGAAGTGAAAATATACGATCTTCAATTTTGTTGATTCAAAAGACAAACTAGATTATTCTTTTTTCTTTTTCTTTTTACCAATATTATTAGAATAACACAGCCACAAAAATCAAACTGATTACATGTTGTGTGTCCACAACCAATATTGGCCTAGCAGGTGTGGGCTCAACTTGAGGTCGGGTTAGAGACATGAGACCAAGTTAGTAGGAAGGATCAATAAAGTAGTATAGGCTCATAAGTGGGTAATTAGTTGCCCAAGTCTTGCGTCCATCGTGCGAACAATGTGCATGAGTTCAGCACTACCACTTTCCATTATTTCCTGTTTCTCAGCCACGTTATTTCAGTTATGTTGTTTTGTTATTTCAACTGCTCACTCGTATTGTATGGCCTCTATAAGCAGCCAACAATGTTCGGATGAGTTTTATGCAATATATTGTCCACAATTGACTTCCAACCTCTATTTCCCTTCAACTCAATTTCTGTTTCTTACATTAATAGGTTGAGTACCAATTTGGTACACAACATCTTGGTATCAGAGCCTAGTTCCATGGAAACCCGTGGGAAGACAAACTCCGAATTCCGTAATGAGGTGGGCGAGGTTTTGGCTCGTCATGAGTCCAGACTCGAACAAGTCAACAGCAACGTCAGCCAAGTTAACGCTACTGTCAATCAGGTTAACGCCACTTTACAAATCGCCATCTCAGAGCTCCAGGCTCTACGCACTGGTCAACAACAAACCACCTTAGACCGTGACTTTAACCCTTTTTCATAGGCAGAGACATCCCAAACACGAAATACCAACCACACTAACAGCACCCAAGTTGCCAATTCGAACGACCGAACCCAAAACCAACTCAAGCTTTTCTTTCCCAAGTTTAATGGCGAGGATCCGCACGGGTGGATATACAAATCTGAGTAGTACTTCGAATTTAAGAGTGTCAATCCGCAACAACAAGTTCAACTAGCCTCCTTCCACCTTGAAGGAACCGCCCTTCAATGGCATCGCTGGTTCTGCAAATACAAAGGAAACCTCAGTTGGTCTGAATTCACTAAGGCCGTACTTCAACGTTTTGGTCCCACTGACTACGAGGATCCTTCGGAGGCTCTCACTCGCCTCAAACAAACCACTACAGTTGAACTCTATCAAACAGAATTCGAAAGACTATCTCAGTGCATAGATGGTCTACCGGAAACATACTTGGTTGGGTGTTTTATTGCAGGTTTACGCGATGAGGTTCGCTTGGACGCAAAGGTGAAACAGCCCAGAACATTATCTGATGCCATAGGAATTGCCAGGTTAGTTAAGGAATGCAACCTGTTGCAGAAAAAATCAAGCCAACCATTCCAGTCATCCGGGCATCCGCCCCCTCAACGAACCAACTCTTCTGCCGGATTGTTGGGACCCACACCTAATCCGAGATTGCCTCAAGGATCGTTGGGACCTTTCAGACGCATTACAAGTCAGGAAGCCAAAGATCGACGGGAACGGGGGCTGTGTTTCTATTGTGACGAAAAGTTCACACCGGGACATCGCTGTCAGAAACCCCAACTATTTATGATTGAAGACCATCAACCATCAGAGGAGGATGAGAGTAATGAGAACCAATGTGAGAACACTTTTGATGAACAAATTCCAGAGATTTCGTTCCACACAATCGCAAGCACAAATCATCCTCAGACCATGCGAGTCATCGGGAAATTAGGAAATATCTCCTCGTTTTTTTGGTCCATACCAGGGACTGTCGAAAATTGGGCCAGTTGCATATAAGTTAGACCTTCTGGTCAAATCCTTGATTCACGATGTATTCCATGTTAGTCTACTTAAAAAACAGGTTGGTCCCTTACCAGCCACTTCTCCAACATTGCCTCCTGTATCGGCTGTCCCTTCCTTACTACCACAACTCGAAGCTGTATTGGATCAACGTGTCACTCAGAAGGGCTCTTATCATCCGAAAATTGAAATTCTGGTCAAGTGGGTCGGCGCTCCACGTGAAGATGCCACATGGGAGAACAAGTGGCGATTTTCGAAGTCGTATCAGCTTTTATCCTTGAGGACAAGGATAATTCGAGTGGGGAGGAATTGTGTGTCCACAACCAATATTGGCCCAGCAGGTGTGGGCTCAACTTGAGGTCAGGTCAGAGACATGAGACCAAGTCAGTAGGAAGGATCAATAAAGTAGTATAGGTTCATAAGTGGGTAATTAGTTGCCCAGGTCTTGCGTCCATCGTGCGAACAATGTGCATGAGTTCAGCACTACCACTTTCTATTATTTCCTGTTTCTCAGCCACGTTATTTCAGTTATGTTGTTTTGTTATTTCAACTGCTCACTCGTATTGTATGGCCTCTATAAGTAGCCAACAATGTTTGGATGAGTTTTATGCAATATATTGTCTACAATTGACTTCCAACCTCTATTTCCCTTCTACTCAATTTCTGTTTCTTACGTTAATAGGTTGAGTACCAATTTGGTACACAACATTACAATGCTAGTGCAATAAGAATAAAACAAATTAAATAATTGGCTAAAATTTCAGTAGATTTCATTTTTCAAAATCAATTATGTTCCCAAATTTTCTCAGCAACCAAACAGAAGTAAAGGTATTAAAAAACAATAATAATGATAATAATAATAATAAATAAATAAATAACTAAAAACCTTACCGTAAACAATGGTGATGACATTGAGCAGAATAATACTCCTAACTTTCGTTGACGCGAACAATATTCTCCGCCACAGAGATCGCTTCCCGAACAGAGACTTTAAACTAAGGGCTTGTCTCTTCTGAGCTTGACCTCCACTCGAAAATATCAAACTGACGTCGTTTTTGGAGTTCTCAACAAGCTTAACTTGTTTCGAGCTACCAACACCGGAATCTATCTGCTTCTTCGGATTATAATTGGAAGAAGAATTGCGTAGAGCAGCAGAAGCGGCGAAACGACGCCGTTTAATGTGTTGGCAGGAAAATAAGAGCGAGGAACTGCAAGGAACTGTAGAGAGCTCAAGCGCAGAGGATTCAGTAGCTATCTTCTTCGCTGACCATCTAATGAGAGTTAGAGAAGCCATAGCTGATAGCTTCACTTGAGCAGAGACAGAGAGATTTTCTAGGGCTCTGGCTGGGTTCGTGCGTGAACAAACAAACAGGTGCCATGCTGCGGTGGCAGCGGTGCCCATACCCATACGGCTCCACGAATAGTGTATGGTATTGGGAAAATAACACTCACACCCTTAAGATTTTGCATAAAGTCATATAGATACTCAAATTTTGAAAACTTTTTAGTAATTCTACATTCTCATTATGAATGGCAATGGGTCGGTTTCGAACGGGTTTTCATGAGCCCAACCTGAACATGCGAATGATAAGGGGGAATTTCACTAAAGTCCCTACTTTTTAGTGAAATGTCACTTATTTAAACGTTTTTAACATATTATTAATTTTATCTTAGGGTATTTTAGTCTTTGAAGCATTAGAAATAAAAAATAAAAAATAAAAAAATTAATTGCCATTAGTTGAAATTTTAAAACTGTTTCAACCCCATCTCTTCTCTCTCTATCTTCAATCAATTACCATTAATTAAATTTTTTAATTGATTTCAATCCTATGAGGATTCTTCATCTTCAGACTTCAATCAATCGCCTCTCTCTCTCTCTCTCTCTCTCTCTCTCTCTCTCTCTCTCTCTCTCTCTCTCTCCCCCCAATCACTTCATTCACCTGCTTCATCATTCATTTTGGTTTTTCGTTTGGCATCTCCTTCACCTCCCACAACACCCATTTCATTATGTAGCTGCTATGAGGTTCGTCGTGGGTGATGATGGTCTCGATCTCCATCACTCGCCAACGAAGATCCATGGATCTCCATTTTCAACAATGGACTGGATCTATGGCACTTCTTCCGCTGGCCAATTGTCTCTTGTCCTCCAGTGATGCATCTACTGATCTTCACAGCTAGCTAGCTTAATTGGCCATATTCTCATCAATCTATTGGGATTATATACATCAATCCATTGGGATTATATTTGATTTGTTCTTTTATTTGTTGTTGTCCTTGGTCAAGGACCAAGTAGCCAATATTTTTAATCTGTTAATGGGTGAGTTCTTGTTGTTAACAATCGAAAAGCAACATCCTTTATGTTGATTTTAATGGACAAAGTATTGAATTTTTACCTGCAACTTTAGTTTTTGATTGCTTATATTTGACTGTAAGTGTTGGTTTTTCATTTTTTTCTCTTTTTGAAATCTAGAAATTTCCAAATCTGGTTCATTTTTCTCGTTTTTAAAAATATTTTTTTAATCTAATTATTCAATATTTTAATTAATTTTATGCTGATACAAAAAAAAAATCATGTTTTTTATAGTTATTTCATATTTTGTTTTTTTTTTTTTTTTTTAAGAAAATAAAATATATTTTATTCTTAATTTTATTTTATTTAATATTAAAATATAAAAAATATTTGAAAGAAATTTTGGAAACAAAAATGTAAAAACAAAAAACTTTTAGAGAGGAGATCTTGTCTAGAGAAAATTTTTCCTTTATGTGAAAAATTGATGGAGGAAATCGCAGCATGATTTTTTTTAATTATTTTTTTTTTCTGTTTTTTAAAAGTGTAAATGTTTTTTTTTTTAATATTTTTCTATTTTCCATTAATTTTTTTATTTTAAAAATTGTAACTTTTTTATAATTATTTTTCTATTATCCATAAATTTTTTATTTTTTTAAGATCTTAATAAATTTTATGTATTTTTCAAAAAAAAATTGTGTTAATTTAATATTATAAACCATTTAAATATTATTTTTTTTATTTTTGATAGATAAATATTATTTATTTTTGAAATAATCATTTTATGTTAAAATCTTGAATTTTTTTTTTCTTGAAAAGTAAAGGTATAATTACATGGCAAGGGAATATATTAACAAGGGCAAATTCGTAACTTTACACATATGGTCAAAGTTGACTGTTAGTTTTTAGGTTAAAGGACTAAAGTGATGTATTTTGGAAAACACCAATGCTAGACAACCCAAAAATTTAGCCTAAATTTCAATCCAAATGATGTGGCAAGTGATATTTTCATTAACCACATCATCTCATGTTGTGTGTGGTGATGACAACTCACTTGCCACATTATTTAGGTTGAAATTTAGGCTAAATTTTTGGGTTGTCTAGCATTACTCTTTGGAAAAACAACTAACAAGGGACTAAGGTTACTAATATGTTAAAGACGTTTAAATAGGTGACATTTCATCAAAAAGTATGGACTATAGTGAATTTACCCCAAATAATAATAAATCTAATTCTGATTTTTGAAAATACATTTCTTAAACATATCAAATTAAAATCTATTGTCTTAATAAATTAATAAATTATTTATTTCTAATAATTCTCCAAAATAATTTAAATTAATATATAATTCTAAAACAAATAACTTTTTTTAAAAGTATCCACCCCAACCCTTCTGAATTCATTTCATTTTGGATCCACCCTAAAATCACAAAAATCAAAAGATTAAATAAACAAATCTAACCTATTTTTAAAATCAAAATTCATTTTTAACGTTGTTTTCAAAATAAGATCAAATTCAACCAAAACTTCCAAAAACTATTCAAAACTAACCTTAAACTGACGAAAATGTCTATAGAGTTTTTTTTTTCCTTTTCTTTCTTCCTTCCCTCTTAGTTCTTCACTTCTCTCTCCAAAATCTTTTTTTCTTCCTTCAGGTCACCATACAGTGAGTTTTTAATGCTTTAAATAGCTAACAATTGTTTGTATTGGTGTTTGATACTATTTTAGATTATATTGTGGTTTTAAAAATCAATTTTGATGTTTATCAAAAATTTTGTTTTTGATGAACGTTGCATGATAGTAAGCCATGTAATATTTCATAGTTCATCATGTAACATATTTCTTCAATTTTTGGATTTCTGATCAACAGTGCATGATAGTTTGTCATGTAATATGTTTTCAGTTCATTATGTAACATGTATGACATGTAATTCATTAAGGGCAACATAGTCTTTTTACTAGCAATTGTGAAAATAATATATTACGCATGTGTGTGTCTAAAACAACCTAGAAAGGGTGAATAGGTTGTTAATCCAATTATTTCCAACTTTTTCAGATTAATCAATATTACAAAAATAACTCAATTCAACAATTAACAAAATCAAGTATAAAATGCAAAAATTAAAGAACATTTGATTTTTACGTGGAAACCTTCAATAAGGAAAAACCACGAGTTGATATGTGCACCACACACGGTAACTGAAATCCACTATTTGAATAAAAGGTTACACTCTCAAGCGATACACGGACTCTCACCCTAAACAACCTCAGGCTATAGACACCACTACTCACCACTCTTGGTTCAATCCCTAGTGATATCCCTCAATCACTACTCCTGGCGTGAGCACCTCCTACTCTACCCATAGGCACTATAAGAAAAGTGACCTATAGTGACACATTTCTTTGTGGCAAATTTTGAATATATCACTATAAGTATTATTTTATGACAAATTTTATTATTTGTCATTGTGTTTTTTTCAATTCAATTTTTTTTACAAAAATTGTCACAACTAATTAAAATTTGATAATTTGTGACGGTTAATATAATTAGTCAAAAAAATTACCCTAAAAAAATTGAAAGATTTTTTTTTTTCCAAAAAAAAAAAAGGAAAATTTTAATTTTGTAAATGCTTATTCTCTTTTCACTTATTTTAGATTTCTTAAACCATATCATCAATCTTTAAATTTTTTGTTCCAAACACCTAATTATATTCCTTAATTTCATTGAAATTGTCAAGTCTATGACAATTTACTCAAGGTACGGTATCTCTAAATTTTGATGATTTTTTTTTTAGGGTTTCAGAAACTTTTTTTTTTTTTATCCTCTCATGCCTCCTTAATATTGCCCTGCACTTCAATAATGGAATTAAAAAATAAAAAATAAAAAAAAACTTTACATAATTTCTCTTTCTACGGTTCCTAATTTTCTCTGCCTAATCAAAATTAAAGCGATCATTTAATTGATTTTTCTTTGGTATATTTCTCTCTAATCTCTATTTTGTTTCTCTATTTTTTTTTCCCCGCACATAATTTCTCCATGATTTCGTTTCTATTGAATTCACCGTTACATGCACGATGACCGGTACAACAACAAAGACACGGGCAATCAAGTTGCTCCCATCATCAAGCTTTAGGTGATCGTCATCACCACCAGATAAGGAAGAGGTCATTGTCACCATTGTCAAGCTGAGGATGCAACGAGCGCTCAGCGATCACTTCAATTTGATGATCTTTTTCTATAAGCCAATTATGTCAGTTTGTTCTCTAATTGTTTGCTTTTTATGTATTTTTGGTTGTGTTTTAATGTATATGAAAAAAAAGGGTGTTATTGTCAATTAATTTATTGATTAACCTGAGTATTGTATGAACTTGACATTGTTTTATTCACTAGGTTGAATGCACATAAACTGTTTGATGAAATGTCATGCTATTTAAAGAGAAAAAAAGAAGAAGCAAATAATGCACCTACTTTTTTTTTTTTTTTGGTACTATTACATTTTATAACATATAAATGCTTGGATTATTAAGGTAATTGTTTATAATTATGAATGTACATTACAATTTTATGTGGTTGCAAGATAATACATATATGATTTTGTTTCATCTTGTATTCCATTTTGGTAGAGCCAACTAAATCAATTGGAATCTTAAAAATTAATCAAGATTTGAGTAAAAATAAAATAAAATGAAACTCACACATTTATCGAAGACTAAATATAACAATTACTGTTTGAAATTCAATTTTAATGAGGATTTTATTTTCTATAGACTGTGAGTGCATGTCTTGGAGATACGATTTTATCACAGACAAGTTCTCTCTACTATCTTCTTGATTGTCTCAATATATCATGCTAGAGGTTGTTAATTCGGTTGAGGTTCTATGTTTACATAGAGATGCAAAGTTTGGATGAGCCAAAAAAAAAAAAACTTCTTACAGGATGCGAAGCAAGTTGCGTTGTGGAAAGCCATTCGAAAGTGTTCAAATGCCTAACATTCAAACATTATGGATTTAATTAATGATGTTCTTTATTCTTTCTCTTTTTTTTTTTTTATGTTAAATTTAATATTATATTGAATTATGAATATTACAATTATTTTAATTTCATAATACAAGTATATATCATATAGATATGATATGTCTTCTTATATATTTGTTTTCAATAAATATGTTAATTTGATCGTAATAGTTTAAATTATTGACAATTGTTTGGAATATTAACATTACTGACAGAACTATTTAGATACTAAAACAATAGTAACCTTTAATTGTTACTAACTATGTGTATAGTGACAAAATTTTCAAATAGTTAATTGTCCTTGAGTTTGTGAATAGCGACACAAATTTTAAACAACAAATTATCACTACAAATGTGTATAGTGACAAAATCTTCAAATGGATTATTGTCAATAAATTTGTGTACAGTGACACATTTTTCAAATAATTAATTGTCATTGAGTTTGTGAATAATGACACAATTTTTAAACAATAAATTGTCACAAAAAATGTGTATAGTGACAAAATCTTCAAACGGTTAATTGTCACTAACTTGTATATACTGACATATTTTTTGTTTTGTCACTGGTCAATTAACAATCTGTCACTAAAAGTCATGATTTGTGACAATTACAAATAATTATCACTAACCATAGTGACAATGACACTATAAGTGTCACAAATACTTTTAGTGATGGAGGTATAAGTGACGAATTTTTAGTGACACTTTTTTTATCACAGTATTGATATTGTGACAACTTTTTCACTTATTGTAACAAATATTTTTTTTATCACTATATGTCATTTTTCTCGTAGTGAGGCCTTCTACAATGACACTTGACCAATTGCTTGAACACTACACACCGGTAGTCACAAGACTTAATTCTCATGAAGAGATCAATAACCTATGTGAATATGCAATGATATTCAAAATGCAATTAATGCTAGGCAACACTAAATGCTTATCTAGGATTAAATGATGTCAATTAAATCAATCCTAAATATCATATTGCTATATGTCACAAAATACAACTTAGTTATGTAAAGGATAATCAATCCTAGATACAATAGCTATCACAAACAATCTCAATCATTTTAATGAGATAAATTAGCGAGAGGTATATAAAAATGAAATCCTAGCTATCACAAAACAACTCAATCAATCAACACATAATCTCAATCTTGTAAGTGGAAATTAATCTAAAAGCATACAAGTTATAAATGAGATAAACTGCTAAGTAAAAACACTAAGATTTGAAGAAATTAGTGTTCAACTTACCATAACATATGTGTTGAAGAAGACTCATGCATAGATACATCTTAGATGATGTTTGATGCACATGGAAATGAGTTGGGAGAGTTAAAGAAGCAATCTCGATGCTTTCTCTCACTAGGGAACTCTTAATCACTTTCTAGGGTTTTGTAGTCTTTTTTCATTGAATACAAATGAGAGAAAAAGATTTATTTATAGTGCTTAGATGATGGCCCTATAAATTTCGTGACTTGCCCATCAAAAATGAGCCAAATGAGTGAGATATGGCCAAATTATGGGAATCAAGCTTGCCGCAATCTAGGTGCCGCTGTCAGCTAAGACAGCACTTGAACCGTGGCGAAATGTCACAGCACAAAGCTTGATTTTCAAGCAACTCAAAATATGACCAAACGACATCGAAACCCATTACAACAGATTAGGCCTTTTACGACACGCAATAAACGCTGTAAATGACTATTTACGACGTTCAGCTGCAAGCCGCATTAAATGATATCGTAAATGATATCCCTCAAATATGGTATATAAAATGCGTCGTTAATAAGTTTTTTTAAAATAAAAAAAAAATTGTATTTACGACCCTGCAGCCACCCATCGACGCCCAGACCCACATAAACCCAACCGTCCGTCCACACCCACCAGCTCATCACACATAAATCACAATTAATTGGTGTTCTCATGGTGTACTGAACCTGGCACTCATGAGTGATCATCAGCCAAGCCTTATCCACCTTGCTGCTGCTTTGAATGTGCTAATAAAAGCATAATTTTTATATATAACCTCTACTTGTTATTAAATTTTTATTGATTCTTTTCAATCAAAATTTTATTTGTAGATCGATTCCACTAATTTAAATTTTATATTTATATGATAAACAAATTGATACTAAAAAACATTTATTATAACATTTAATTAAACTATTTTGTTAAAATCATATATTGTCAGATCAAAGGGTCAATCATTAATCGTACTTAGAATTAGACATGACTTAGGTTCCGGTTCTCGATTCGGAACCAGTGGTTTCGATTTTCAATTTTTGATTTGGAACCAACGGTTTTGGTTTTCGATTTGGAACCAACGGGTTCGGTTCCGGTTCTGATTCCGACGGTTCGATTCTTTTTTAAAAATAATAGAAAACCTCTCAAGACTAATAGTTATTGATTCTTATGAAGAACTTATTGGGAAAAAACAAAATTCATCACAATAGAGAATCACATTGGACGAACAAAATGATCCATATATTGCATCATTTTAGGAAAGACATGTAATAGGTAAGTCATAAATAATCCTTTTTTATGGTGTTTTTCAAATGCACGCCGTCTTTGAGAAATTATGTATTACTGCATTCCTCAAATGAGCGCCGTAAATAATCTGTTTTTTTACAGTGTTCATCAAATGTGCATCGTCTTTGAGAATTTATATATCACTATTACGACTTGCACTTAATGCCATAAATATTCATTCACTTTTTACGGCGTTCCTCATATGTGCGCTGTAAATAATATATATATTTTTTTATGGTGTTCCTCATATGCGCGCTGTAAATAATCTCTTTTTTACGGCGTTCCTCATATGTGCGCCGTAAATAATCTTTTTTTTACAACGTTCTTCAAATGCACGTCATAAATAATCTCTTTTTTACGGCGTTCCTCATATGCGCGCCGTAAATAATCTTTTTTTTACGGCGTTCCTCATATGAGCGCCATAAATATTTTTTTTTTTACGGCGTTCTTCAAATGCACGCCGTAAATAATCTCTTTTTTACGGCGTTCATCAAATGTGCGTCATCTTTGAGAAATTATATATCACTATTACGACTTGCACTTATGCCGTAAATAGTCATTCATTTTTTACGGCGTTCTTCATATGCGCACCGTAAATAATCTCTTTTTTATGGCGTTCCTCATATGCGCACCATAAATAATCTCTTTTTTACGACATTCCTCATATGCGCACCGTAAATAATCTCTTTTTTACGGTGTTCTTCAAATGCACGCCATAAATAATCTTTTTTTTACGGCGTTCTTCAAATGCGCGTCATCTTTGAGAAATTATGCATCACAATTATGACATGCACCAAACATAAGTCGTGAATGATAACATTTACGACGCGTTATTTATGTGCGCCATAAAACTAAAGCTGTAAAAGACCCAATCTGTTGTAATGACCTAATCTGTTGTAATGACCTTTCGTATAATATACCGTTGAAAAGGTAAGGATGTCTACTTTCTACTCCAATTAAAAAACATGATTTGGATTACTATAGAAAATGTTATAGTCATTTGAGTGACAAAAGGTTAGATTTGGAAAATAGCAGAGATGCCTTGTTTTAGTGGTCATTTTGGAAATATCAAAACCAATCCAAATGGTCATGAAATATTACGAATAATATACTGTTGGAAAGGTATGGGTGTCTAGTTTGTATAGAAATTTTCAAAACTTATTTTGAAGCTTTTTATAAAAAGTTGTGGTCATAAGACCATACAAAGGTTAGTTTTGAAAATCATTTAAATCATTGAAATCCAATCTTTTAAAACTAGACACTTTACTCCAAACAATCAAACCAAATCTAACACTTATCCAAGAGAAGAATATGACCTTCTCAAATGGTCAACCATCGTACTAAGACATGAACACCATCGTGTAAGCACAGACGTTTCCGATCACACAAACGGAAACGAAATACTAGACACTATCACACAACAAAATCCAACAAAGAGGTGCAAGTATGAAGTGTGAAGAATGTACACATATAAGAATTGAAGCATAAATGCAAGATGAATAAAACGTGCATGAAGAAGTGTGGGTGTGTGCAACTAATCTTTTCAAGAGGCAAGTCAAGTGATTTACCTTTCACTCTTACTCTTGAAGTCACTGAGGATGCTTGGAAGCTTGCCAATGAGGACCTAAGCTACCCATTACAAAATCATCCCCATGAGTGGTTTGTCAACGAAATAAGCCAATCAAAATATGAGGTCCTTACAAATTGTAAGGACCTCTATTTTATGATTGACTTATTTCATGACAAATCACATTAGGAAAGATTTTGTAATTGGTAGTTTAGGGTGCGTTCTATATGCATTTTTCATTTCTATTTTTCGAAAATAAAAATGAAAATGAAAACAAGTGTTTTAGGTTTCAGTTTCGAATTCTAAAAATGCGTCTGGTAGCATATACCAAAAGCTATATTTTAAAAATGAAAACGGAAAAAACACGTATGGTAGGTTGACCAAAAATATCAAAAATTAAAATATAATTTTTACTTTTTGTTTAATATTATAACAATTATAAAACAAATTGGTTAAAAAATTAACCAATATATATATTTTTTAATTGTAATTTATGAATTTGAAAACAAAAAATGGCTCAATAACAGCGATGTAATTAGACGATTAGCAACAAGAACATCCCTTACCAAACAAAGGAACCCATCAATATTCAAATCAAGTTCTTCACCAAGTTGGAAATTTTACATCAATAAATCACAATGCCACATCAAGCTTGCAAATTTTACATCACTTGAATCACATCTCCTACAATTTTCGCTCAAACAATCAAATAAAAAAAACCGCCAAACAATTAAAAAAAAAAGTGAAATGATTGTTGCTTTAATTCTAGATCCAAGATATTTTCCAAAGAAACTAAAAATTTAAACAAACTTGGATCAAAAACACAAAACAAGATTTTCCAGATTATTTTTTTTAATCAATAAATCTGGAAAACTTTCTAGATTTCCTCTCTTTAAGATTTTTTTTTGTTTATTTTGTTTGAGAAGAAGAGCTGATTGGAAGAAGAAGAAGAAGAAGAAGAAGTAGATCGGAAGAGGAAGATTAGAAAAAGAGGAGATCGGTGGGTCGATCTGCATTTGAAGGAGCAAATGGCTGACGAAAACTGAGCAGATCGGAAGAAGACGAAGATATCGACGGCGGCGAAGAAGAAGACGAAGAGAAGAAGATGATTTGTTGAATGATGAAGAAAAAAAATTAGTTTTTTATTTGTTGAAAAACAAAATGGAAAACATATTTTAGTTGTTTTTCAAAATTTTCACTTTTAACACTAGTTTTGTTTTCTATTTTGTTTTTGTATTTTGGAAACAAAATGAAAAACGGTTAATGAACACAAATTTGAAATCGCTTTTGGAAAACAAAAGCAAAAACAAAAACAGGCCTTTTGGGCTTTACCGGACATAGCCCATTAGGTTCTCGTTGGCAAGCTTCCAAGCATCTCTATGACATCAAGAGCGAAAGGTATATTCACTTGACTTTGCCTCTTGAAGAGTTTAGGTGCAACACATACACACACTTCATGCATGATTTGTTCATATTGCATTTGTGTTCTAATTGTTTATATGTGTGCACCAATTACACGTTTCACGCATGCACTTTGTTGTTAGACTTAAGTGTGGTTTGTGTGATGTAATTCCTTTCCCGATGATTGATCAAAAATGTCTGCGCACGCACGATGGTGTGCTTATCTTAACGTGATGAGTGACCACTTGAGAAGGTCTCATTCTTCTCTTGGATTGGTTTTGGGTCACATGGTCTTATACCAAGAGTTTGGGCAATCATGTTGTTGTCCAAATCTAACCTTTGGTCGCTCGAATGAAAATATCACTTTTTATAGACATTGAAACCTAATTTTGTAAAATTGAGTAGAAAGTAGACTTCCATACTTTTCCAATGGTATATTATTCGTAATATTTCATGACCATTTGGATTAGTTTTGAAATCTCCAAAGTGAACACTAAAACAAGGCAACTCTGCTTTTGTCTGAATTTGACATTTAGTCACTCAAATGACCATAACTCTTTCTACATACATCAAAATCTTCTTTTGTAAAAAGGAGTAGAAAGTAGACATTCATACCTTTCCAACGGTATATTTTATATGATAGATTTTGATGTCATTTGGTCATGCTTTGAGTCGCTTGAAAATCAAGTTGTTGTGTTGTGACGTTTTGCTGCGGCCCAAGTGTCGTCTTTGTAGATAGCGACATGCTAGTGATAGAAAGTTTCGCAGTCCAAGTGCTATCTTGGTAGATAGAGGCACATAGGCAGGGGCAAGTTTGTTTCCACCCCTGTTTTGTAATTTGTCCATATCTCAATCATTTGGAGACTGATTTGGCTCATTTTTTAAGGGCAATTCATGAAATTTATAGGGTTATAATCTAAACACTATAAATATATCTCTTTCTCATCATTTGTCTTTATGAACTCAAACTACAAAACTCTAGAGAAAGATTAAGAGTTTCCTAGTGAACGAAAGCACCAAGATTGCTTCTTTAACTCTCCAAAACCCAAAACCCAAAACCCATGCATTTAACATCATTATCATCATTTGAGCATGTGTCTTCTTGGTTTCATGACTAGGTAAGCTACAACTACATTAAATCTCATGTATAGTTGTTTTTACTCTAGATTAGATATTTATTGCTTGATTAAATACCTAGAGTCTCTTTATTGCTTATATTTATGGGTCTTGATAACATGATTGGGTTTGTTTCTGATAGCTTGCATAATTAGGTTATTTTGCATAAATAGCTAAGCCATAAATATTTATGTATGATTAATTTATGATTAGGTTTGTTTTATGCATCTAGTCAAGTTCATGAATGTTTATGTGAGTTGTATTTGACAATTAGATTGCTAGAATCTTTCTAAAACTATTTGAGACCTCATGTACGAGCATGTAGGCATTGTTTGATAACTAGGTTGTTAAATTGCATGTTAACATCTAGTTAGGCATTTTTTGTGTCGTCTTACACATTATTGCATTTGTGCATCATTGTCATATTTACTTAGACTTTTAATTCTCTTCATTAAGTCAAAGTCTTGTGGCTACGAGTTGTAGTTGCACATGCAAGTGAAGTCTTGCAACCAAGGGTTGGTTGGCAAGCATTGCCAAGTACCGCTATAAAAAGCATGTGGGTAAATTAGGAGTTGCTCACACCAAGAGTAGTGGATTGAGAGATATCATTAGGATTAAATCAAGAGTGGTGAGTGGTAGTGTCCATAGTCTGAGGTTGTTGAAAGTGAGAGTCTGTGTATCACTTGAAGGTGTAACCATCTTTTCATATAGTGGATTGATGTGGCTTAAGTGGCTAGTGTGGCCAGTCTCGTGGTTTTTCCTTGTTTAAGGTTTCCACATAAAAATCAAGTGTTTTTTATTTCCGCAATTTACTTGATTTTTGTTGTATATTTGAATTGAGTTTTATTGTTAATATTGACTAATCGAAAAAAGTTGATAATAATCGATTAACAACAAATTCACACCCACCCACCCTCCCCTAGGTTATAGACACACCGTATGTATTTCAGCAAGGTTGGTTAAAAACGAAATTTTACCACAACTCGGTTAGAATTGAATTTGACGGATTTCATTTGGTTAAAAAAAAATCTCTAAAAAAAAACTAATTATGATTTATCGGACAATCTAATAGACTTGTGTAGGTATTTATACAACTGGACTGTGTATCTCTTTACAAATCTCATATTGTCTCTCATCTTGCCATAGAGGTCGAGAAACGGGAGTCAACATGTTTAGTGTTCCTTTGCCTTATTACCCACTTCATGGGAAAGGCGAAGTTGAAGATTGATGACCCCACAGATGGAATCAAGTGGCCTGATGGCGAGTGTGGAAAGAATGCTTATAATGAAGCGGCTAGTCCAAGTGGGATTCAAAGATTGCTTTGAAAAGCTGAAAAGAAGAAAGAAAAACAAAAGGAAGTAGTAGTGCCCACTAAAGAAGAAGAAGAAGAAGTAGAGGAAGCAAAGAAGAAGAGCGGGAGCCGAAACTAGCTTGGGCAAACGAGATTTTCAGAGTTATTGGGGAGCTTGCAGTAGAGGTCCGGGGCCTGAAAGAGGCCATACTTTTAAGTTTTTAACTCATGTTGGCATAAGTTCCATATCAAAATGGCATTTCCTCTGTATTAATTAGTTGCCTAGGTTTATGTTTGACTTAAGCTTCAAAGAAGAATGACAACACATCAAGCAAAGAGAAGTCTTCAATAGGAACAAGCTTTGTTGCCCATCAAAGGTATATCTAGACCTTATTCCTCTTGCAAGGAGTTTACGCACACACACCCATACATTCATATGTGCCTCTGAATCGTTGTGTTCAATTGGTATAACACATACACACACATATTGTGTATGCATGTGCATTAGATTTAAATTGAAATTTTTTATAAAATTGAATGTTCTATGACTATTTCTATGGAATGGCATACTTCTGTGTATTGTGTTTGTTTGTTTATGTTCACTTGGTATCAAACTTGAATATGTTCTCATATTGTTCCTTATTGAGTTTTAAACGTTTCGGGTACTTATACATATGTTTTCACGTTCTGATTTGAATTTTACAAAACTTTCCGTGTGTTTGTCATACATAGTTTTTGTCCTTGTGTATCGAGTTAATTTCCAAGTTTTTGGTTGAAGTTTCATAGTTGCCCATGTCTGTGAGAGAGTCTCGATTTGTAATCCGAAAAACGGATTTGAAATCAAAGTTTGGAGGCCGGAAAATTGTCAAAGAATGTGAGAGGTGCACGAAAGAGAGCCAAGGGAAGAAGGAGTGGCAAATTGCCACAAAGCCCCTCTTTAATGGAGGCGCATTGCCTCCATAGGGATCTAAGGTGGCATGACATCCATGCTCTCCCATGGTCCCCTCCATGCCACATCATCTTCCTTCCAAATCTCTTTTAAAAACACCTCTCCCTCTCATTTTGTCTTTTGAAGAAGATTTTGTGTATAAATATTTGTGTTTTTTTTCTCAACTTCAAAACACCATAACTCACTCATTTCTCAACCAAACTAAGTGATCCAAAAAGTGAGAGATACGTATTGAAGTCTTCTATCTTCTCCAAGTGATTTGAAAGCAAAGTGTTCAAGTAATTTTGGTGTCTAACACCAATTTCGTGGCTGCATATACTTTACAAGGTATTTGTTTATATTTTGATTTCTAAGCTTTTAAATGTTTAAATACCTTGGGTCTTCTTCCTATTTTAATGTATGTGACTTGAAAAAAATGTTGTTTGGAGATAGAGCTTCAATTATAAGATAGATTTGTTTAATTAGAGACTAAATGTGATTTAGGTTTTGTTAAATCTGAAACTTCACATGTTTAGGTGTTATATTGTGACTAGGTTATATTCTAGAGCTATTTAAGTGTTAATTGAATTTATCATGTTGATTGCCTTTTACTTGTGCTAGGATCTTTTAGTTGAATATATTTAGGTTTAGCTCATTTAATTGTATAATTAGAACCTTTGAGATTTAATTGATTATTTTGTGAATATGTGCTCTAAATATTTGCTAGAGAAACTTGATTGACCATATTTTATATTCTAGCATATTTTATTTTAGTTCTAATGCCTTGAACATATGCTTAGTGAATATATTATGTTCTAAGCTTTTGTTTGCATGAATAAAATCTAGGATTTAAGTGTGATTTTGTTGGATTGCATTTTCTAGGTTTTAGTTCATGCATAAAGAACTATAAAATATTATTTATGAACTTTGATGTATATTTCTAGTTCTTTATGAAATGTATAAAGTATACCTAATCCATACATTTCATATGTGATTTGCATTATTTTGTGTGATGTCAATTGTTTGGATTATAAACTAGAAAAACATACATTGTGTGCATAAAGTTTATTTCTAGTTTCCATAGGATATCTTGATCGTATATTCTATGTTGCATGTGTTTTTGTAATCATACATTTGATCACATTAGGAAGCCTTGCATAGTCATAAAGTCTCTTATTGGAACATGCGATTCTAACTTGAGTAAGGGAGTCTCGACTAAGATCATATGGATCTGTAGGTTGAGCATGGAGAACTCAATTAGAGGCATACAACCTCTAAGTTTTTCACTAGTAAAAGGCCCGTGGGTAGAATGGAAGGGATATCCAATAGGAAGTACACAATCATGCAGATTGGTCGCTTTGAGGGTGTACTTTTATCCAACTAGTGAAATATGGTTTTGCTCAGAGGTGGTTGAATGGTTCAACTCGTGGATGTTTCCTCTTCGGAGGGTTACCATGTAAAAATAAAGTGTCAAATATCTCTAACTCAAACTCTCTTATATTTGTGTTTTGTGATGTTTATATCTTGTTGAATCTATTAGTATTGAATATCTTTGTAACAAGATTCTTGATAATGTAAGTTCCTCATATTTTGATTGGCTTATTTCGTTGACAAACCATATTTGGGGTTTAAATGTGTAAGGGTAGATTAGGCCTTCACTGTGCATCATCAAGCTTAAGAGCATTACAAAGGTATACAACTTGTGCTTAACTCTTAAAGAGACTAGTTGCACACACACACACTTTTCATGCATGTTTTATTCTCTTGCATTTGTGGTTCAAATTCTCTTATGTGTGTGTTCTTCACTTCCCACACGTGCACCTTGTTGTTAGACCTAAGTGTGGTATTGAGTCAATTACCAATTTTTTTTTTATTAGTCAATATTTAATAAAAAGCCCCGATCTAGTCAAAAATCAATCAACCTAATCTAAGTGCAGAAAACAATAAATTGCTCATTGATTGATTTACATGAGAAACCCTCAGCAGGGAAAAACTCACGGGCTAGTATGTGTGCCACACACGATCCTCGAATCCACTATTTGTAATGGTGTTTACAACCTAGGTTAACCACGTCAAACCGTACATGGTTACTAACCCACAACTATTACCCAACGGGCATTTAATAGTGAACCTAGATCAATTTGCTTGCGAACTAAGCAACCTTAACCACAAGACTTAATTCTCACTAAAGAGATCAACAACCTAAGTGGATATTATGATATTCAATTATGCAAGTAATGCTAAGTTACACTAAATGCTTATCTAGGATGAAAGATGACAATAATCATGATCATAGATATCAATATTGCTATATGACATGGCATATAACATAGCTATCAAAGATAAAGCAATCCTAGGCAATAGCAATCAAAATACAACTCTCAATCAATCAACACAATAATCTCAATCTTGTAGATAGAATATGTTCTAAAAGCATAAAAGTAATAAATGAGATTTCTTGTTAAGTAAGACATTAAATATGGATGATATTAGTGAACAACTTATCAAGTTAAGTGTGTTGAAGAAGACCCATGGATAGATGCATCCTAGATGATCCTAGATGATGCTAGATGATGTTTGATGTACATGGATATGTGTTTGAGTAATCAAATGTGAGTTCTTTAGTGATTTTCTCTCTTGGAAAATATGCTTAGTCAAAAAAGTTTTGCCTTGACCATTGTTCACCCGCTTTACGTAGGGCGGGTGTACAGCGATTCACCTGGAAAAATGAAGAACATGTTCTTCATAATCCGCTGTACACAAGAGCGACAATGGGGCAACCAATGGGCGATGGCTCTTAGGTTTGGAGAGCCGCTGTACGTACAGTGGTTGTACAGCGATGGAAAAAATCCATTAGGTCACCCGCTGTATGTACAACAACTTTACAACGGGTAAGAGCAAATTTGCTCAATGCCCCTTATAGGTGTTGTACGTTGGGCGACCCAACAGCAGGTGTATAGCGCCCATATTAAAATGATGCATCCTAAAGCCTAACATGTCATGGCATTTAACAAACAAGATGCAATCATTCAAACATGCATGAAGAGGATTCAAGAATCATGAATGCACATACATAAGACACACAACATACAAGAAGTATAGATATGCATGAGTTGTGTGTGTGTGCAACTAGATCTCTTCAATGCAATTAAGCATAAGTGATTTCCCTTTGGAGTGTTTATCATCTTGAGGTCTTGAGAGGGCCTTTGTTAAGCTTGATCACCAACAATTAGAAACCTTAGCTACTCTTACATCATAAACCCCAAATGTGGTTTGTCATCGAAATAAGCCAATCAAACTTGAGGAACTTATAATGTGCTTGTTTCCAACGTGATGAGTGACCACTTGAAATGGTCTTAATGTACAGGTTCATTTCTGGATCTTGGTGTACGGGTCAGCCGCGCACGGACCTACACAGTGCAATCGGGTTTGTTTTTCACCTCCTGGTGTGCGGTTGTTATGCAGGTGTATACCCGCGCAGTCACCAAAACTGTGACCTTGGGTTTGTTTTCCAACTCCCCGTGCGTAGGTGGTGCACGGGTGACCCAAGCACTAGACCTGCGCAGTGCACTGTTTTCAACCTAAATTTTCTAAAATGTCGTAGTTTCATTTAAGGCTCAAATGTATATGTGTTCTTTTTTCTTGTTCGTTTTTAAGAGTTCAAAATCACACCTTTGAAAGATAGAGTATTTCCCAAGAGAGAGAAACTCCCAAGAACACACATTTACTCAACCAAACACATTCCCATGAGCATCTATCATCATTCTAGCATCATCCAAGCATAGATCTTCCTTGTTTAATTGTTCATTAGAGTATCAATGGTACTTAAAGGAAAAGATATAATTAGAGAGGTATAACAGACTTTATGACCTTACTCTAATTGTGAACTACTTGTGGAGGATCATATAATATGTAATACCTATATCAATGGACACTGATATTTGGGTTGTATAAAACATCTACAGTTACGAGAGTACAATATCGGGTTTTTAGTGGAATAACGCCGAGGTTAATAATCATGAAATTTTAGTTAAAGAGTTTAATTAATTTTTCTAAGTGTTATTGGAACTCAAAACTGTGGGTCCATTAGGTCCTCTTACTAGCCCTTTACAATTATCGGTAACAAGGTTCACAGTTAATTGTATGGTCCAATTAATTATGTTACGAAAGTGACTTGGATATATTCTAGGAATTAATTAAATGATATGATTATTTTATTTATAAATTATTTAATTGATTAATTAAATATAATTAAATAATATGAGATACATTGTCTCTTGTTACATGTATGTGTTAAGTGTATCACATTCTTTCACATTTGTAAGTTTATGCTTGTAGACTAAGGGTGGTGAATTGAGCTTACATGCCATGGTTGCTATCTAATAACAATCATATTAAGGGTTAATTTGTTTGCTCACCAAATGTTTGATAAAAGTCTCGAAAGAGTTTAAAAAAATATAGTGTTAACCTATTCACACCTCTATAGGTTGTTTAGTTCATAACCTTGTAGGAATTTCAATTGGTATCAGAATGGATCACTTACGGTAATTTCTGTGATTCAGGATCTACAAGGTTATTTACTTGCTATGGGTAGCAACCTTAAGTCTAATAGTATTTGTAAAGGTTGTCCTCCTTTATTGGTTGGGGAAAAAAATGTTTTGTGGATAGTGCTCATGAAAGACTACATTAAGTCTAGTGATGAGCAAGCTTGGTTGGTTGTTAAGAATTGTTTCACTTCTCCGAGTGTTATATGTGATAAAGTAGTTTCTTCTAAACCAAAATGTTCATGAAGTATGAATGAGGTTTATATAGAGAAGTTAAAATTTTTAGACCTTTTTGCCATTCATAGTGGTGTAAGTTTAAAACAACTTTCTCTTAATAAAGATACTAATATGACAAAAAAGGCATGGAATAGATTCCAAGCTATTTGTGAAAAAGGTTCTTCTTGTTTTACATTTCATTTGTCTATTAACAATTTTGTTGATAAGCTTGAAAAGAATGTTAGAGACAAAAGCAAGGAAGAAGTTTTCCTGGAGGATGATCGATTTAGTCATGATCACGTACTCAAGCAACTCAATGAAGAGATTTGCAAGGAAAAAATTAGCAACTTCAACTTGATGGCTAGACTTCAAGCTTTTGAAGATGAGCTCTTGGAGAAAGTTAAAATGAAGAAAGAAGTGATCATATGTCAAAAGAAGAAAATGGTTGAAGACGCTCTTGTGTTAGAAAAATTATAGAATGATTTTGCTAATGACTTGTTTTTCTTGAAGGAAATAATCAAAGACAAGGAAGTGGAATTGGCAATCATGAAGGCTAATGAGCAATTGTAGGCAATCTTTGGTCAGAAGCCGGTAGAATGATGGAAAGATGTTGATGTGCATACTCTTCAACTCATATTGTCTTGAATTCTTGTCCAATGTTGGTAAAGCATACTCCCCCATGGTCAACTGCTGACCATGGTTAGTGGGAGATCCCAATGGCATCTGATTTTCCATATCTTGATTTTGTGGATTAACTTCTCTTTCTACACCTTCAAACAACCTTGCAAGTCTACCCACATGGCTTATGTTAGCTGAGAAAAAAGTACCTCCTAAAGATCGCTTACCATGTATACACGTAAGAACCTGAAACAACAAAAACAAACAACTACCATGAGGTAAAAAAAAACTAACAAAAATCTAAAAACAACAAAAATGACACACTACCAATTATACTAGCTACTAAAAATTAAATTAAACCAACTATTCTAGCAGCCGATCCTCGGCAATGGCACAATTTTGATCGCATATCATTTTTCATGCTCTAAAGATATTCTGTTTACTGCTTGCAATTGCACGAGAATCAGAAATTCATATGTGATAAGCAAGGGATCGTCCACAGGGATCAGTGTGAATAATTGATTTAAAAAATAATCTATAGTTAGTATAACCTAGTGCAATTAAATGTAAATTCCATTTGGTTTTGTTGAGATAGATTTTGAAGTAAAAATTGAACTACAATAACAAGTAATTAAAATGATAGATGCCAAATCTAGAATGTAATAGAAATGAATATATGGGATAGATAACTATGGAATCAATAAAGTCACATATAGACAATGGGTGTAACTTTTATAGCCTCATTAATGCACTATTTGCTCAATTAAGGACCCGATCTTCTCTAAAATGTTCTCCTTCTATTACTAACCTTGATATTTAGTGTAAGCAATATAGGAAAAGAGCAATTAAATTGTAGAAGATCTAATGGATCAAGACCCATTAAGAGTGATATCCTCCAACAAGTCATTTCCATCCATGTAAAGCTATAATTAACTAGGCATGATATCTACCAAATCAATTTCTCAAATAAGACTCTACCAATATTGATTTAAAGAGTGATATCCAATTTAATCACAAATAGAAAAAAATCAATTGAAGAACATGGATAGAACATGATTGAGCAAATATTCAATTAGATAAGCTTAAGTAACACCCAACATCCATATATTTCTCATATTGATCCCTTAGTGAGGGGATTTAGCTACACATGATCAAATTACAAGAAAAAAGAGAAAAAGTAGAGAATAAACCCATAGTGATATCCTAGAGCTTCTCTTCTTCTAGCTTGAGTCCAGATTATTGTGCTCCTTGCCTTGATCAAGTGGTTTGTGTGTAGAGAATGGTGAATCTAATGAGAGATGTGTGTGGGTTGTAAGGACCTCTATTTTATGATTGGCTTATTTCATGACAAACCACATTGGGGATGATTTTTTAATGGGTAGCTTAGGTCCTCGATGGCAAGCTTCCAATCATCTCCGTGACTTTAAGAGCGAAAGGTGTATTCACTTGACTTTGCCTATTGAAGAATTTAGGTCCACACACATACTTCATGCATGCTTTGTTCATCTTGCATTTGTGTTATGATTGTTTATATGTGTGTATCCATTACACCCATCAAACTTGAACTTTGTTCTTAGACTTAAGTGTGGTTTTGTGTGATGTAATTCATTTCCTAATGATTAATTATAAACGTCTGTGCATGCACAATGGTGTGCTTGTCTTAGCACGATGAGTGACCATTTGAGAAGGTCTCATTCTTCTCTTGGTTTGGTCTTTGGTCACATGGTCTTATACCATGAGTTTTGGACATTTTGTTGTTGTCCATATATGAACTTTGGTCGCTCTTTTGACCATATCTATTTCTATAGACATTGAAATCTTGTTTTATAAAAAGGAGTAAAAAGTAGACATCCATACCTTTCCAATGATATATCATATGAAAAGTTTTAATATTGTTTGGTTATGTTTTGGGACGCTCGAATCTGGAGTAGTTGTGCTGTCAGTTTGCTCACTAGAGGAAACTGTTGTCATGATAGCTATGAAAGCCACAATGGTTTGCTTACCAGAGGAGACCGCTGTGAAAGCCACAACCGTTTTCACAGCAATCTGAGCTGTTTTTGACAAAACGTGCCTGTTTCTACTAGGGCTTCTATATAATCTTTATCTTTTTCCTTTGGTCGTACTAAAGCTTCAAATATCATATTTTAGAGAGAGGTTAGAGCTCCTAGAGTGAGAAAGCTTCTTTGACTCTCCAAACCCAAAACCCATCTTCATTTTGTATCATTCAACATCATTTGAGCATGAGTCTTCTTGGTTTCATGACTAGGTAAGTTACAACTACATTAAATCTCATTTATTGTTGTTCTTACTCTAGATTAGGTATTTATTGCTTGATTAAGTACATAGACTCTCTTTATTGCATATATTTATGAGTCTTGATAACATAATTGAGTTTCTTTGTGATAGCTTGCATGATTAGGTTGTTTTGCCTAAATAGATAAGCCATAAATATTCATTTATGATTAGGTTATCTTTGTGCATCTAGTCAAGTTCATGAATGATTATGTGAGTTGTATTTGACAATTAGGTTACTAGAATCTTTCTACAACTAATTGAGACCTTATATACGGGTATGTAGGCATTGTTTGATAACTAGATTGTTAAATTGCATTATAACATCTAGTTAGTCATTTTGTGTGTGGTTTTACACATTATTGCATTTGAGCATTATTGTCATATTCACCTAGACTATTAATTCTCTTTAATGAGTCAAAGTCTTGTGGCTTCCATGTGAAGTTGTACAAGTAAGCGAAGTCTTGCAACCAAAGGTTGGTTGGCAAGTATTGCCAAGTACCGCTATAAAAGGTCTGTGGGTAGATTAGGAGGTGCTCATGCCAAGAGTAGTGGACCGGGGGACATCACTAGGGTTGAATCAAGAGTGGTGAGTGGTAGTGTCCATAGCTTGAGGTTGTCGTGAGTGAGAGTCCGTAAATCATTTGAGGGTGTAACCGTCTTTTCATTTAATGGATTGTCATGGCTTAAGTGGCTAGTGTGGCTAGTCCCGTGGTTTTTCCTTGTTCAAGGTTTCCACGTAAAAATCAGGTGTTCTTTATATTTCCGTACTTTACTCGATTTTTGTTATATGTTTGAATTGGGTTTTATTGTTTATATTGAATAATCGGAAAAGTTGATAATAATCAATTAACAACATATTCACCCCCCTCTTAGTATTAGACACACCGTATTTATTTTCATGGCTTTTGGTAGAGAATTGATGAATTGATAGAAAGGAAATATGTAGAGAGGTGAGATTGGAATTTCCAAGAATTGGTTGTTATTTCATGTTGTTAGAGTGTGTGTAGGTCCATGGTAAGAGAATCTAATAGGGGTATTTATATGTGGTCTAAACAGTAGGGTTGTAACTGTCAAATTTCCTAATCTGGCATGGGCTGTGGCTCGATGTTCCCGACCCAATTTTTACAGTATGCACATAGCAACACCGGTGGCGACATTAGTTTATGGGTTCTTTGATGGGAAAATCATGGTCCGCTTGTAGCAATGCAAGGACCACGACATCTTCTGGTTTTTGGTCTTCGCTCCAATTATCGTGCATGTTGCGTAGCGACGCAACATGGGCAACATCCTCTGGTTCAACTCGCCATTTCTTTTTTGATATGTCGCGGTCACCCCATAACAACACATAGTGTTAGGTTTTTAGTTTATGTTGGCATAAATTCCATATCAAAACAATGTTTTTCTTGTATGTGATTAATGGTCATATGTTGATGATTTGAAGCTTCAAAGAAAGATGTGGCCAAAAGATCAAGCAAGAAGATGCCTTTGAAGGGGAATGGACTACTTTGCACAATTAAGGTAATATATACCTCATTCTTCTTCAAGGTAATGGGCACACACACACAAATCATTTATATGTGTCTTGCATCATTGTGCAACATTTATATAGCACATTCACATGTTTTTACATGCTCATGCATTGAACTCAAATTCTCATACGTTATAGAATTGCATGTTCTAAGACTATATCTAGGAAACGGCATACATGTGTGACATTGTGCTTATATGTTTACATTTTATTGTTTTTGGACTTGAATATTATCTCTTATGATTCCTTATTGAGTCCTAGTCATTTCGGTTACTCATACATTTTATTTTGAGTCCAAACGATGTAGCTATGTTACTTTTCATTCTCATTCGTTGAGTTGTGTTCATCTTAGTTTTCAGAGATGAATTCTCAACCTTTTGTCAAAGTTTCATAGTCTTCATTGTGCGTGAGGGAGTCATGATTCGTAATCAGAAAATAGATTCAAAATCAGAGTTCGGAGGCCCGGATACGGCCGAAGAACACGAGCGGAGCGCGAGAGGAGCAAGCAAGGCCAAAAGGCCAAGCTTGCTGTCCATGTGTGAGCCATGTGTGACACATAGGCTGGATAGCCCTCTGTCCACTTGTGTCACATGTGGTCTATACATGGATGCCACGTGGTTGCTCTTCATTGGGTGGCTTCTCTCTCTCTCTCTCTCTCTCTCTCTCTCTCTCTCTTGCTTCCTTTTAAATATTTCCATTCCCTCCCATTTTTGTAAAAAAAGAAAGAAAGAAAGAAGAAAAGAGTGAAATCTGTCCCGAATTTTTCTTCAAAATTTTCTCACCTTCCAAACAAAATAACTTCCTCATACGAAGTCGGATTTGAGTGATTTAAATTAGAGATTGTTTGTAATTGAGTCCTCTACCTTTTCCAAGTGATCTTGCAGTCATTTGATTGAGTTTTCAAGGTGTTCTACCCAGAAAAACGTGACAGTTCGTGATTTGGAGATATTGACTTTATCTTTGTGATTTCTTCTTTTATAACCTTCAATTTGCTTGGGGTTTCTTCTTCTATATGTATATATATGTTTAGTAAATGCTATTGAGAAAGATAGCTTCATAATCAATCTTAATCAAAAGTCTAATTAAAGACAATTGTGAACTAGAATTTTTGATTCTATGATTTTCACATGTTTGAGAGTTGTATTGTGATTAGATTGACATCTAGGAATATTTGAGACTTGATTGAATGATTTTATGATTGATAATCATTGAAATGTGTTTTGATCCTTTAATTGATGAAATCTTGGATTAATGCTCTTGTATGTGTTTTTAGAGATATCTAGAATTTAATTGATTTATCAATATATCCTTTCTCTAAATCTTTGGCTAGATTACTCATTGAATACATTCTATGTTTCTAACATTTATTTGTCTGTTTATAACATCTTGAATTTGTGCTTTATGATTATGATATATTCAAATGTTATATGTGTGAATGGAACTATGAGCTTTTGAGTTTAGGTGTTTTCACATGCTCTAGGTTTAATTCATGTTTTTGCATCTAGACTTTTATTCTTGTGTTCTCACATGTTTAGGTCTAGTTGTACCATAGAATATATTGATCATATGTTCTATGTTGTGTTGATTGTGATTTGCATCATTTGCATCACTTAGATCATTTGCCTTGAGGAAAGGTTAAAGTCTCTTTCAAAGTGAGTGACGCTTTGTATTGAGCAAGAAGTCTTGGCTAGGAATGAGTTCCGGATAGCCAAGCAAAAGTCTTAGCAAGGAGTTGCATACTCCGGATGGTTGAGTTAGGGAAGCTTAACTAGGATCCTAGTGATCTAGATTGTTGAGCAAGGGAATCTTTCTAGAGGCTTAAGAGCCTTAAGAGCCTTGGATAGGAAGTTGCTTCCTAGAGGTGTATGACACACCTTGGATAGGGAGTAGGCTTAGTGATTCATTAGCCCGAGGGTAGATTAAGATTTGATAGCTTGAGGTGGATATCATAGAGTTGATAGTCTTAAGTGTGTATATCATTTTCATATAGTGGATTTGCTTTGCCGGTGGTTTTCGATTCAACCCGTGGATGTTTCCTCTTCAGAGGTTTACCACGTAAAAATCTTGTGTTCATTGTCTCTTTCTCTATCTCTTTTATATTTTGTATGTGTATGTGTTAACTTGTGGAATATCATTTACTTGTGTTGCATATTTGAACAAGTACTTGTAAAAAGTGATTTGTAGAACAATCCTCTTTAAATCAATTTGTATTTGTAATCTTTCATATTTGGTTATTCTTGTATATAGATATATTTGATCACTCTTGTAATAACTTTGAACAATATTGATATACAAGATATTCTTTGATTTTGTATTTTAGTGATATTATACCTCATACAACAACTTGTTATATGTAGACATTGCTTAAATGATGATATGCATATCTACTCTATATATGAATGTTCCATTTATATATTGTATATAAAGCTACCTTGAGGGACAGACATAAGTTTGTTCAAGGGATTGAAATTAGGCGAAAAACCTATTCACCCCCCTCTAGGTACGCTTTAAGCAATTTAACCTTGTTTGTATACTTTCACATAGAGTGCGACATCTACTGGTTTTTTCCATCTTCTTCTTTGATATGTCGCAGCCTTCCTATAACAACGCACATGGGGCGACATCTACTGGTTTTGATGTGGCGACCTTGGTAGCTACTCTCCTTTGTTGCTTAATTATTCGCTTTCTTATGCGATTCATCCATAATACTTCCAAGTGTGCACAAATACCCTTGGTTGACTAAAATACCTACACCAACTAACACCCGATTTATGCCCGAGAAGCTAAAAGACTCAGAATCAAAGGGAACAATCATATATATATATATATAAATGGCTTGATCACAAACATCCTATGAATTGTGGAAGGGTAGGAGCCAAGTGTAAGCTACTTCCATACTTTTGTAAACAAATGTTACATTTTGAATGACCGTGATTAATTTGGCAAATTTGATGTCAAGAGTGATGAGGGCCAATATCTTATAAACTTCATAGACTACTCTAACAGTCTTTTCCTTCATTGCTCCTCCGCAAACATTATCAACAATGGCTTGTGAAATAGAGGATAATCCATCATAAAAGGATTGCACTTGAAGTTCGAATAAGAGCATATGATGTGGGCATGGGCTAAGTAGCAGTTTAAATCTCTCTTATTATTCATGGAAGGGTTTTCCCTCTTCTTGAAAATCCACTATCTTGCTTCTTATCTCTTTCGTCTTCTTCGACGGATAAAACTTACGTGAAGAACTTAGTGAACACTTCATCCCATGTGGTAAGAGATCTAGACGGCTACACCATCAACCATTGTTTGGCCTTGTCCTTCATACAATAAGGGAAAAATCTCTTCCGTAATTGATCTTCCATGAGTTTCCCAAAAGTAATGGTATCCAAGATATTGTAATATTCCTTCATAAATTGTAGAGTGTCCTCACTTAATACCATTGTAGGACAGAAGCATGTTGAAATGGATATTCTTGAGCTCATAGTTTTTGGACACTTGATTAAAGAGAATAGCGGATGGTTGAGCTCCCACTAATAGCAAAGCATAGTCTTTCAAGCTTCTTTGTGGCTCTGGTGGTTTGGATCGAGTCAGTGACAAATGAGGGTCCATGTTGTTTGATGGATTGTAATCACTCCCAAGATCAATAAATACTTTGGGCTCTTCTATTACCTTTCTTGATCTTCCAATACAGTTGATGTCGTCACTCAATGGAAACAAAGTACCTCCTTGTGAAAGGCGACCATGCATATAAGTGAAGATCAAACAATTGAAACAACAGAAATAAAACTACCAAAGGAATCAAATTGAAACAATTAAAACTAAAAACAAACTAATTCTTACTAAGATAAGAACTAGCTGTAAGGATTCCCATTTGTTGATTGGCTAGTTTCGTGGACAAACCACATGTTGGGGTTGATATAAGGGTAGACTAGGAATTGGTGATCATTCAGCAGCCATCTCAAGACCTCAAGAGAAGAAGCACAAAAGGTATATTCTAGTGCTTACTTGCTTTGAAGAGATCTAGTTGTACACACACACAACTCATGCATATATCTTATTCTTGTATGTTGTGTGTTTCATATGTGTGCATTCTTAATTGTTGAATATCTCTTCATGCATGATTATTTAATTGCATCTATCTCATTAAAATGCCATGATATGTTTAGGCATTAGGATGCAAAGTCATGAATTTTATTCATGCTTATTTGAATTGATTGCATCTTGTTCTATGATAATGTCATGACATGATAGGCATTAGGATGCATTAAATTCCCACACTTGCACTTCATGTTTGTTAGCTTTAAGTGTGATGTAATTCGTTTCCGTTTGAGTGATCGGAAACGTCTATGCTTGCACGATGGTGTGCATGTCTTAGCACGATGGTTGACCACTTGAGAAGTTCTCATTCTTCTCTTGGATAAGTGGCAGATTCGGTGAGGTTATTTGGAGTGAAGTGTCTAGGTTCAAAATTTTG
This sequence comes from Acer campestre, assembly GCA_954870605.1. Taxonomy (NCBI): domain Eukaryota; kingdom Viridiplantae; phylum Streptophyta; class Magnoliopsida; order Sapindales; family Sapindaceae; genus Acer; species Acer campestre. The sequence goes on along the minus strand of OX940806.1, from coordinate 10,729,502 downwards.
GATTTCAATGATTTAAATGTTTTTCAAAACTGACATTTGTATGGTCTTGTAACCATAACTTTTTACAAAAAGTTTCAAATTAAGTTTTGTAAAATCCTAGACAAACTAGACACCCATACCTTTCCAACAATATATTATTCGTAATATTTTATGACCGTTTGGATTACTTTTGAAATCTCCAAAGTGACCACTAAAATAGGGCATCACAGCTGTTATCCGTATCTGACCTTTGGTCACTCAAATGACCATAACTTTTTCTACAGATATCAAAATGAAATTCCCTTAAAATAATAGTATTTTATACCTAGAGGGGGGGGGGGGGGGGGTGGTGAATAGGTATAGTCCAAAATTCTTCCAATATTCAAAAAATGCGGAATATAAGAATGAAATGAATACTTGAAATGATATAGTAATTGTATAATATGAATCAATTCATGTAAGCATCAATATACAAAAGAATCAATACAAGTGAACATAGGGAAGATAAGGAAATATAAAGCGAAAATGAGACACAATGTTTTTACGTGGTAAAACCTCAAAGAGGAAACATCCACGGGTTGAATCCACAACCACCGGCAAAGCAAATCCACTATATGAAAAGAACTTACACACTTAAAGCTATCAACACTATGACATCCACTTCAAGCTATCAAATCCTAATCACCTCTCAAAGGCCTAGTGAATTACCTAGCCTACTCTCTATCCAAGATGTATCCCACACCTCTAGAGAGCAACTTCCTATCCAAGACTAGAAAGCCTCTAGGAAGATTTCCTTGCTTAGCAATCTAGATCAAGAGATCCTAATTAAGCTATCCTAGCTCAATCATCCGGAGTATTAAACTCCTTGCTAAGACTTCTTGCTTAGTTATCCGAATCACCTTGATTCTAACTAAGACTTCTTGCTTGGCTAGCTATCCAGAAACCTTTCCTAGCCAAGTTTTCTTGCTCAAGTCAAAGGCTTCACTCACCTTGATAAGAGACTTCAACCTATTACAAGGCAATGATCTAGGTGATGCAAATGATGCAAGCACACACAAATAGAGTAAGTAGATCAAACACACTCTATGAACATGCTTAATGATAATCTAGAATGTACTATCAACACACAATCACAAATCTATCTAGAAATCAAAGCATGCCAAAACAATAAGAACAAGATTAGAATATTCAATATATGTCACAAAAATCTTAGTTCTTATATCAAGAAATTGAACCTAGAAGATAATATGAAGCACATTATAAAATCAATTTCTAGAATCAATTTCAATCAATCTCAAGTCTAGCAAAAATATGTTTAAGAGAAATCACAAAGCTAAACTCAATTAACTAATCAATCATACAACCCTAGCATATGATCTAACATACTTCTCAACATATTTCAACAATCAAATAGAAAGAATCATAGAGATGATCAAATGAAATTGCAAGAGAATAGGTTTCACATACAACCAATGGACCTCGGACTGAAAACAGAGTACTGTGAAAAATGATGAAGTCAAATGGCTCTGAAAATACTTGGGGTTTGTAGCTCTCGTCGAGACCAACAATTTTGACCTTTGAATCACTCGATTTCAAGTTTGTATGAAGAAGTTATGATCAAAGTAAGTAAACCAAAATCAAGAACATTTCTGCAGAATTTCAGATTTGATGTTGTTCAAGTTGTTTGAAATGGAGGGAAGAGAAGGCATTTAAAGGAAGGGGAAGAGGGGCATTTTTGTCCAAAAAATACAAGCCAAACCAGCCTTGTCCCCGTGTGGGGCGAGTGTGCCACACGGGACCAGAGGGCATGCTGGGCCGTGTGGCACACGGCCTCCACACGTGGATGGCCATGGTTCTCCTCCCGCGCACCTCTCACGTTCTTCAGCCGTATTCGGACATCCGAACTCTGATTTTGAATCCGTTTTTGGATTACGAATCATGACTCCCTCATGCATAACGACAACTACGAAACTTTGACAAATGATTGAGAATTCATCTCGGAAAAACGACGACAAACACAACTCAACGAATGAGAACGAAAAGAAGCGTAACTACATCGTTTGGACTCGAAACTAAACGAATGAGTAACCGAAATGACCGGAACTCAATAAGGAATCAAATAAGATCATGTTCAAGTTCAAAACACAAGAAACACAAACAAATAAATACTATGCAACACAAGCATGCCATATCTAAGCGATAGTGAGAAAACATGCAATTCTACAAGATTGTCAACAATAAGAAAAATGCATGTGCATGCTAAATGTGTGTGAAAGTGTTATACCAAATGTTTGAACAACGATGCAGGGACACACATGTATGAATTGTGTGTGTGTGCGCTAACGCCTTGTAAGAGGAAGAAGAATCTTGATACCTTAGCATCCAAGTAAGCGATGTTCCCCTTGAAGACGATATTTGCACAAGATGTTGCTTCTTTACCTTTGAGGCTCCTTTCTTCCAAGAAACACTTAAGCAACTACTAATACAAATATAGAGAGTTTTGCAATGGAATCAAGCCAATACAAATAAAGGATCTAACACAAAATGTCCTTCTATAAAAATGAGTAGAAAGTAGACATCCATACCTTTCCAACGATATATTATAAGAAAGGTTTTGATGTCGTTTGGTCATGTTTCGGAGCACTCGAATCTAGAGATACTGCACTGTCGTGTGTACCACGAAAATACCCATAGTTTTTCTAATTCTTCCAAAACGACATAGTTTCACTTGGGCACTATAAATACATATCTTTCTCATCATTTTGAGGGTAGAGCCACAAAATGAAACCCTAGAGAGAGAGGCTCCATCTTCTTGAGAGAGAAAGCACCAAGATTGCTTCTTTAACTCTCTAAACCCAAAACCCATCTCCATCTTGCATCATTCAACATCATTTGAGCATGGGTCTTCTTCAACACACATGGTATGATTTGTTGAACACTAATCTCATCTAATTTTAGTGTTTTACTTATCAATTTTATCTCTTATATTACGTGTATGTGTTTAGATTAATTTCTACATACATGATTGATATTATGTGTTGATTGGGTTATTTTGTGATAGCTAGGATTGTTCATGTTTATCTAACATCTAGCTAATTGATCTCATTAACATGATTGAGATTATTTGTGATAGCTTTGTATCTAGGATTGATTATCCTTTACTTAGCTAAAGCTGTATGCCATGTCATATAGCTATTTTTATATCTAGGATTGATTTTATTGTCATCATATAATCCTAGGTAAGCATCTAGAGTACCCTAACTCTATCTTGCATATTTGGATATCATTGCATATTCACTTAGGGGTTGATCTCTTCGGAGAAGTAAGTCTTGTGTGATAGATCGAGATTAGGTCGTACACCGGGATTAGGTGGTCACATGAGCAAATTAGACTAGATCCACTTTTATAGGCTTGTGGGTAGTGGTAGCGGGATATTGGCCGGGATTAGGCCGTCAAACCGGGATTAGGTTGTATACGTTATCACAATTAGTGGATTCGAGGTTCGAGTGTGGCGCACTTACCAACCCGTGGTTTTTCCCATGAGGGTTTCCACGTAAATATCAAGTGTTATTTAAATTTCGCACATATTACACTTGTTATATATATTGACTAGTTTGTGGCATTTTCGTAATCTTGACTTAATGTGAAAATTGGGTAAAATTTATTAAAATCTATTCAACCCTGCTCTAGATTATTATTAAAACACACCGAGTTATTTGTTTCACTAGCTAAAGGTATCGCTACGCTTCATCGGTAGAGGCGCCAAAACTTGACACGTGCTTTACGGTTCACACGTGTGTAGGTCTATCCCTCGCAATTGCATGAATCGTAAGATTTGTATAGAGGCAAATACGAAGTTCGTTTCTCTAGGAGATGTGGTATCTAAAGCTAATTCTCATCTTAATCAATTAAAACTAACTACGTGTATTAAAAGTAAATCAAGGTTGTCTTGGACAAGTTTGAAATCTAATTACTACTTAATTAAACTAATTAAATTAACTACAATTCACTTAAATATTACACAAGAGATGGTAGATGTAAGATGGTTATGGAGATGCTAGTAGGGGTGTGCAAAAAATTGCCAAACCGAACCAAACCGACCATCCCAACCAATAAAGTTTTGGTTGGTTCGATTGCAAATATAAAAAATGGGTGGTTCGGGTTGTCTTTTGGACAAACCGATTAAAGGTGGTTCGGTTTGGGTTGAGTGAAATAATTCTCCAACCTAAACCAAACCACATATTTTAGAAAGTAAAACTAAAATATAAAATTAACCTACGTTTTCTATTCAGTCTAGATTTTATAACTTTTTACAATTACTTTAAGCTTTTATAGTTTATTTATTTGTTTTGATACAATTCTTCTGATTGATTGATGTATTAAGGTTTCAAAAGCATAGATGCTGTCAAATATGTCTTTAATCGGGGTATATATATAATTAATATTTTATGTTATGATTTTTTATTTAAATATTTTTCATAATATAATACCAAAAAATAAAAAATAAAAAAAAAATGAGTTCAAATCTAAAGCAATAAACCTATCCAAACCAACCCGACCTTTTTTGGTTTGGTTTGGATCGGTTTGAAAAATCACATTGGTTTGGGTTGAAATATAGCCAAACCGATCCATATTGGTTTGGTTTGACATTGAGCTTCAACCCAAACCAAACCGAAAACGCACGCCCCTAGATACTAGGGAAAAGGGAGAGACTCAAACCCACAATCTCGTGGTGTGAGTGTGATAGGCTTACCACTACACTAGACCAATTTCATATTGTCTAGTTTTTTTTAATTGTTATGTTAATTTAGGTGACGACGTACGTGCCCTGTTATGATTGGCCTATGTCTATTTTCCTTTAATTTATTTAATGTTACACTTGGAAAGTTCATTTTGCCCTTCTCACCGTTAACTTTCAGTTAGTCAACCATTCAGTCAACAAAATCCAAGGGAGATTAGTGTAAGAAAATTATCTTTTGTCTATTGTTCCAATTTCACATAAAGATAGGGATATTAGTGCAATTGTCCCTTTAATAAACAATAACTACGAATTGAATCCCTAAGGGAGCATTCGGTGTCATTTTTGAAAATCGTTTTTTTCGTTTTTGAGTTTAAAAAATATTAAAAACTTGTTCGGCACATTGTTTTTTTTTAAAAAAAAAACCAAAACATTGAAATATGTTTTTTTTTTATTTTTTATTTATTTATTTATTTTTTATTTTTTGTGTGTGGTTTAAAGCATAAAAAGTCACACATGTGAAGAACAACAATTAGACGTTCTCAAATCTTTGTTCTTGTTTTTTATGGTCCCACCACATAAGTTATTATTACTTTTTCTTTAACAACTGAATTTATTATTATTAGTTTTTTTTTTTAATTTTTTTTTTTTAGTTTTTTTTTATATGCTGGATTGTTGTCAATCAAGCCAAAAGTCTTGAATTCTCAATCTCTCCACAAGATGAAGAGATGCAATAGACACCGTGAACGGAAGAAGAGTAGTGGCAGCGCCGTCGTGACTGGTGAGGAATGAAGAGAGCGATGGCTATATCTCAGATTTGCCCACCTCAAAAACTCGGAATCAAAGTTTCTCCATATTCGTCTTCTCTCCTTGAAGACAACCTTAATCAGAAAGAAAATGAATAATGATTATGTGAAATAATACTTTGTACTTTTGGGCGGGGTTTGCTCTGTTTATTTGTGCTTTGTTTTTCTCTCATTTTTTCTGTTTGCTTTTGCTCTGTTATGCATTATGTAGACTTGTGGTTGTTGAATAAAAAAATAAAGGAGTTTTTACAATTTGGTCCTAACTTAATTGAGAAACATCATTTTTTTACTCTTTAATTCAAATTTTATCAATTTGATCCTTATATAATTGAAAATCAATCAAATTAGTCCTACCGTTAGTCAAAACCATCACTTTGACTAATGGTGTTTTGACTAACGGTAGGACTAATTTGATTGATTTTCAATTATATAAGGACCAAATTGATGAAATTTGAATTAAGGAGTAAAAAAATGGTGTTTCCCAATTAAGTAGGGACCAAATTGTAAAAACCCCTTATTATTATTATTATATGTTATATGAAAAAAAAAAATTTTAAAAAAAAATAATATCATTTATTTAGTAATAATAAAAAATAATAAAAAATATTTGAAAGCCATGGTTATTTAGTCACAACAATTCCAATTCCATCCCATTAGTCGGTACATGTTTTGGGGTTGTAATTTATAACGTAACACATATGGCGGATGTTCATGACATATATTAATAACTAATTTCTTTAAATATGGAAATTTTCAAATTTAAAGAGATCTGGTAAATTTAAAAAAAAATTTAAATTATATTTCCAATTTTTCAGATTGAATCTCCACCATCCATTATAATTATAATTATTTATTAACTAAGGGGAATTTAAAAAAAAATTTGATTGTTATTATATATATGATTATTGTTAATAGTATCATTTAATGCGTATATTAATGATTTTGTGAACTCTAGAAGTTCAAACTATTATATATATATATATATCATAAATTGGAAATATAAGATTATTATTATATATTTTATTAATAAATATTATTAGTATTATATGTTATGTTGTATAATTAGATATATTAGAATATGAAAAAATTTCTTAAAAAAGATTCATAAGAATATAGTATCATTTATTGTATATCATGTATCGCGGCCACAACAAAAGTAACTATTTTTATGTTATATGAATTATTTTTTTAAAAATATGCTATCATTTAATATATGCATATCTAATAACAAGGGGTTTTTACAATTTGGTCCCAACTTAATTGGGAAACATCACTTTTTTACTCTTTAATTCAAATTTCATCAATTTGGTCCTTATATAATTGAAAATCAATCAAATTAGTCATACCGTTAGTCAAAACTTTATTAAATAATAATAATACTTTATTAATTGTAAAGTGATAAGGTTTCAAAAAAATAAAATTGCGCAGTGATAATATGCATATATAATAATTGAAGTCTTAGAAATTATTATTATATAATACAATGTTGAAAATGATTTTAAAAATATTCTACCAGACACATTTTTTTATGTTTTGATTCTCTAAATATCGTTTTCAACCATTGTTACCAGACGCATTTTCGAAGTTGAAAAATCCAAAAATCAATTTTTTGAAAACAAATGAAAACCAGGCCATCCTGTAAGTGTTTTTTATTCGCTATTTTTTGAAAAGAAAAATGAACATGAAAACATTGTTTTTGTTTTCAATTTCGAAATCTGAAAATATGTCTGATAGCATATGATAAAAGCTGGATTTTGAAAATGAAAAATGGAAAAAATGCGTCTAGTAGATTAATCGAAAATATCAAAAATTGAAATATCATTTTTACATTTTATTTAATATTATAACAATTATAAAATAAATTGGTTAAATAATTAATCAATATAATTTTGTTTTATTTAACTTTAACTATAAAAAATATAAAAAATTAAAAAAAAAAGAAAAGAAAAAGAAGATAGCTAGGTCAGTTAAGGAGGAGGAAGAAGGAGGATGAGGAGGAGGAAGAAGAAGAAGAAGAAGAAGAAGAAGAAGATCGTCAACAATGGAGAAAGAAGACAGCCATATCGACTGAGGAGGAAGAAGAAGAAGAAGAAGATCGCCTAAGACAACCATATCGGTTGAGGAGGAGGAGGAAGAAGAAGAAAAAGAAGAAGAAGAGCAGATCAGCAGCGAAGAAAAGTAGATCAATGGTGAAGAAGAAGTGCAGATCGGTGAGCCAATTGGTGGCGAAGAAGAATAGATCGGCGGTGAAGAAGAAGAGCAAATCGGTAGGCCTCTGATGTTGGAGCTAGATCGATGTCCCCGAAGAAGAAGAAGAAGTTAAGAAGAAGAAGAAAAAGAAGAAAAAGTCTAGAAGAATAAGAAGAAGAGTGACGGGATGACGTGAAGAAGAAGAAGAAAAGTAAAAAAAAAAAGCACATTAAAAAAAATGAAAAATAAAAACTAAAACAAAGAAAACATGTATTTGGTGTTTTTAAAAATTTTGACTTTTAGGGCCCGTCCTGTAAGCTGTTTTTTGTTTTTGTTTTTCGAAAAGAAAAACAAAAACGAAAACAGTGTTTTTGGATTTGTTTTTGGATTCAGAATACGCGTCTGGTAGCATTTACTGGAATCCGTATTTTGAAAATAAAAACGGAAAAAACGCGTCCGGTAGGATAACTGGAAACTTTCGAAAATTATAAAATATTAATTTTTAAATTTTGTTTAATATTATAACAATATAAATAAATGATTAAATAATTAAAAAAAAAAAAAATGGAGACCAGATCGGATCTGGAAGAAGAAAAAGAAGAAGAAGAGGAAGAGGAAGAGGAAGAAGAAGAGGAGGAGGAGATCTGCACGCGGTGGCCGAAAGAAGAAGAAGAAGAAGAAGAAGAAGAAGAAGAAGAAGAGGAAGAGGAAGAAGAAGAAGAAGAGGAGGAGGAGATCGGCGTCGGCGGTGGGAAGAAGAAGAAGAAGAGGAAGAAGAAGAAGAGGAAGAAGAGGAGGAGGAGATCGTCGGCGGTGGGAAGAAGAAGAAGAAGAGGAAGAAGAAGAAGAAGAGGAAGAAGAGGAAGAAGAAGAAGAAGACGGCGGCGCAGCGAGCAGCGACCGACGATCGGCGACCGGCGGAAGGCGACGGAGGGCCGGCGGCGAGAAGGAGGAGAAACCGAGAAAGCCAAACGCAGAAGAGAAGAAGGAAGAAGATGATGATCTGATGACTGATCCAAGAGAAAAAAAAAAGAAAAAAAAATATTATTTTTAATATGGGACCCACTTCAAATGAAAATCAAAAACAAAAACAAAAACAAAAACAAAAACAACTTTTTTTTGTATTTCAAAATTTCCACTATTAACACTACTTTTGTTTTTCATTTTGTTTTTGTATTTCGAAAATAAAATGAAAAACGGTTTACAGGACGTGAATTCGAAATCGTTTTTGGAAAATAAAAACGAAAACAGGCTGAAAACGCGCTGCAGGACGCCACCTTAATTTTGGTTTTGTTTTTTTAAAATAATATGAAAAATGGTTAAAGAACGTGAATTCAAAATCATTTTAAGATAATAATAATGAATCCATAGAACAGATCTTAAGAAACAGAAAACGAAAAACGAAAACATTGGCCCTATTTCTTAAACTCTCTTCCTCTGTATGTATACTTCTCATATTCTTCCTATTTCTTATCTTCTCTTAAGAACCCTAACACTCTCTTCTCTTAATAACTTCTCCTATTCTTCCTGTATCAATCTCGTTAAGAACCCTATCACCTCTCTTCTCTTCGTCTAAAGAAATAAAAAATAAAAAGTAGGGTTTCTTGCTATGACGTCTTCTTCAACAGCTCACTTTCTCGGTAATCTCTCTTTTGGGCCCAGAAGAGGTAACACGAACTACAAAACCTTGTCGCCATCCGCTTCGAGAACGGTGTTTTTCGGCCGAAGATTGGGAGACAAACCCCACTTCGGTCTTCCAAATTCTGCGTTTTTGAAGCTGAACAATGGTAGAAGAGGAGGATTTGGGGTGGGACCCGTGAGGGTGGTGGCGGAGAAGGTGGTGGGGATTGACTTGGGGACGACGAACTCGGCGGTGGCGGCGATGGAGGGAGGGAAGCCGACCATCGTAACCAACGCCGAGGGGCAGAGGACGACGCCTTCCGTGGTGGCTTATACGAAGAACGGGGACCGGTTGGTGGGCCAAATTGCGAAGAGGCAGGCAGTGGTTAACCCCGAGAACACCTTCTTCTCGGTGAAGAGGTTTATTGGAAGGAAGATGTCAGAGGTGGATGAGGAGTCGAAGCAGGTCTCGTATAGGGTTGTGAGGGATGAGAATGGAAACGTGAAGCTGGAGTGCCCTGCTATTAATAAGCAGTTTGCGGCTGAGGAGATTTCAGCTCAGGTATAAGAGGGTTTGAGCGCTTTTTAGTAGGTTTGTTTCAATTTGGATATTTTGTTTTAAGTGGTGGGTTTGTTTAGAATGTGAATTTTGGATTATTTGGTTTCTAGTGGAATGCAAGTTTGATGTGTTGTGTTGGTTTAGGTTATTATTTTGGTGGTGGGCTTCATTGAGTTTTGGATGCAATATAGTTTCTTTTTTCCTGAGCCATGGTAGATAAAAGTAAAGGTCTTAGTATTACTGAATTTATGATTTTGTACCTTATTTATTATTTAAATAGAATAATAAGAAAAATAATAAGAAATTTAAAATTTTCACCGGTGTAAGTATTGCTTTAACATTTGTAGGGTGGGCTTTTGATTGGGTGATATTGGTTTCTGAGAAATGGTTTTGATGAATTAGATTTTTGTTCTAGTGGCATGTGTAATTGAAGTGGAAAGTCTTAGTTCTCCGTGCTTCGTTGAGTGCATGATATTTGTAGCTGTTTTGTTTGAGTTGAGATATTGGAATGTGCATTCTGATGTCTTATGTGTGAATGTTGAGATTATAATGCATATATTATTTTCGTTTATCTTTGATTTATTAATTATTGTTTACGCTAAACCATATCCCATTTCAATTGGTCATAGGAATTGGTGACTTTCTTCTGTTTTCATGTTTTCTTTTGGGTCTATCTCATATCGCATAATTAGGCTTCATGCTGACAATTGATTTATTGTGTTTCTGATGTAGGTTTTGAGAAAGCTTGTAGATGATGCATCAAAGTTTTTAAATGATAAAGTGACTAAAGCTGTTGTCACAGTGCCTGCTTACTTCAATGATTCCCAGAGGACAGCTACAAAGGATGCTGGTCGTATTGCTGGCTTAGAAGTTCTTCGTATCATCAATGAGCCTACTGCTGCTTCATTGGCATACGGGTTTGAAAGGAAAAACAATGAGACCATCTTAGTATTTGACCTTGGGGGTGGTACTTTTGATGTTTCAGGTATTTATTTGTGTTCACTGTCTTAAGAATCTATGTAATAATGACATCAGTAATTATATGATTAGAAGTTTATTCTAAAAATGAAATATAGGATTGCAAATTGGTTACGGTGACGGTCAAACTACTGTCTTAAGAATCTATGTTAATAATGACATCAGTAATTATATGATTAGAAGTTTATTCTAAAAATGAAATATAGGATTGCAAATTGGTTACGGTGACGGTCAAACTTGTAAATAATGCTGTATTCGATTGGGAAGGTCTGTCAACTGATTACTGGCTTATTGTCTCATTCATTTTCTTTGATACTAGTGCTTGAGGTTGGTGATGGAGTGTTCGAAGTGCTCTCTACTTCAGGAGATACACATTTGGGTGGTGATGACTTTGATAAGGTTGGAAAATTTTTTCTCCCCTATATATGTAAATATGCATATAACATGTTTGTATACATGTAATATAGAAAGTTGTGGTCTGGATGGACTTAAAGTTATCCCTTTTTGTGTGCAGAGGGTTGTTGATTGGCTTGCTGGAAGCTTCAAGAATGATGAAGGCATAGATCTTTTGAAGGACAAACAAGCTCTTCAGCGGCTAACTGAAACAGCTGAGAAAGCTAAAATGGAGCTCTCATCTTTGACTCAGACAAACATCAGGTGTGTTGCTTGTTTTTCAGCGACTCTCTTTATGTGTTCTTTGTGTTCAAAGCATGATCATCCCTTGTCCTGGCTGAATGTCGTACTGATAATTTTGTCTTTCCAGTTTGCCATTCATTACTGCTACTGCAGATGGGCCTAAGCATATTGAAACCACCCTTACAAGGGCCAAGTTTGAGGAATTGTGTTCTGATTTGCTAGACAGGTATTTGATATGGTTGCTTTTGGTTATTTTTCTATGGCATGGATTACATGTTATTACAGTTAGGACTTGTATTGTCACTAGTGTGGCATTAACTGTCATTAGTCCTTGTGTTGGTTTTATATGTTATTTGTACTATTGTGGTTCTTAAACTACTTCGTGGCCATTCGAGTTCTAACAGTGTCTCATCTCTGCAACTTATCTTTCACAGGCTCAAGACACCCGTTGAAAACTCCTTGAGGGATGCAAAACTTTCCTTTAAAGATCTTGATGAGGTGATCCTTGTTGGTGGGTCAACACGTATCCCTGCTGTTCAAGAGCTTGTAAAGAAGTTGACTGGAAAGGATCCCAATGTAACAGTCAATCCTGATGAAGTTGTTGCACTAGGGGCTGCAGTTCAGGTAGTTTCAACCCTACTCTGTTATTTTCTAAGCTACATTATTGGTGTGGTATATTAATTCTGATCTTAATGCAGATTGTCAATGTTGGTTTAAATTTTTTGTGTCTAATTCCATAACCATATTTACATCTTACATAACATTATTTTGTTTGATTCTAGGCTGGTGTTTTGGCCGGGGATGTCAGTGACATTGTGCTGTTGGATGTGACACCATTGTCTCTAGGTCTGGAAACTCTTGGTGGTGTTATGACAAAAATCATCCCAAGAAACACCACACTACCCACTTCCAAATCAGAGGTGTTCTCAACAGCTGCGGATGGACAGACTAGTGTGGAGATTAATGTCCTTCAAGGTGAAAGAGAGTTTGTTAGGGACAACAAATCTGTTGGTAGCTTCCGTCTGGATGGTATCCCCCCAGCACCCCGAGGAGTTCCTCAGATTGAGGTTAAATTTGACATTGATGCCAATGGCATTCTCTCTGTCACTGCTATTGATAAAGGCACGGGAAAGAAGCAAGACATCACAATTACCGGTGCTAGTACCTTGCCCAGTGAGGAGGTATGTTTAATACTAGTTAATTTGGTTTTGTTTTACCTCTTAAGTGTGTCTCGTTTCTATATTTCTCTGGCATATTACATGATTTTGGGTTATGTAAATCACTTTTGGAATCCTTTTGATAAGGGGAGACTGTTTGTAGTTATTATGTTTGGGGAAGCTTCCAAATTCTCTCAACCTTTGACTTTTCCATGCACCGTGTTCATGAGGACTCCGAAGTCTCATGATTGATATACTAACTTGTAGTTCATATTTTTCTTACACTTGATTCCATTCATGGTGTAGTTTATTATGCTAAGTAAATGTCTGAAAAAAATATGCAGGTAGAGAGAATGGTGAACGAAGCTGAGAGATTCGCAAAGGAGGACAAAGAGAAGAGAGATGCTATAGACACAAAGAACCAGGCAGATTCTGTCGTCTACCAGACGGAGAAGCAGCTGAAGGAATTAGGTGAGAAGGTTCCAGCCCCGGTCAAAGAGAAAGTCGAGGCAAAACTTAAAGAGCTTAAGGATGCAATTGCTGAAGGGTCGATCCAAGTGATTAAAGATGCCATGGCTGCCCTTAACCAAGAAGTCATGCAACTTGGCCAGTCCCTTTACAACCAACCCGGTGCTGGTCCCACCCCAGGTGCTGAAACTGGCCCATCTGGCCCATCTGGCCCATCGGATTCAAGCAAGGGACCTGAAGATGATGTCATTGATGCTGATTTCACTGACAGCTAGTGAGGAACCACCTAGTTTTTGTCTTTTGCCCATTATTATAAACTATGAGAAATGCAAAATGATTGAATGTATCATGTTTTCTTAGATTAGATGATTTATAATCTGATTAAACAATGATCCTATCACATGGAATTATATATTTTTTAACGCCTTAATGGGGTTATTAAATTTTATAATAGTCGTAGTGCCTTGGACCAGTACTATCCTACATTTAATTTAATATTATGATATGTTCATCACAAGATTATATTATATGATTAGTTTGATGAAATGTATATGATAGGTGGTTCCGCATCATGGATCGTGGAGGTTTTAGATGTTTGTAGCTGTTGATTCAGGTTGGTTCAGTTTTGATGGATTGTTGTTCTATTTTTGAATTGATATAATGAGGAGACAGGTTGATGGGGGATGCTTTAAAATAAGAGATATGGAAAATGTTCACATTTGCATGATGTTAATTTAATTTTATTTTTTAATGAATTTGGGGTTCTCTTAGGTTTATTATAGAAGTCTTCCTTCTTTGACAGCTGTATTGAACAAATGTTTTATGAGTGCCCACCACGAAAATCAATATTCTTTTTCGGCATATTGTTTTAGAGTCGTTGAACCAAAAAAAAGTTGTCAAATTCCTATTTAGTTCTTAGTTAAAGGTATTTAAGTGATTGAGTTCTGGGATGCAATTATCTTTTGCAAACAAGGTTACTGCAATACCTCAATTTCTGTCTTTCAAGGCTGCTCAAGAAGACAGGTAAAGAAAGATCGTTAATGATCCTCAAGTCTCCTCCGGGTTTATATCTACTTCAACTGCTGATGCTTTTGATTCCAACCAGAAGTCCTATTCTGGTATGATCCAGGTTTGTTTTTTTGCCTTTCTCTCAGGGTCTTGAAATTTAACCACAGTACTTGTATTGCATATTTTTGCAACCATATAATGTGAAAACTTCAAATACCTGTAGTCTGGTGTTATTGGTAACCCTTTCATTTCTTAATGATTCCCTCCATTTTTTTTGGATCTATTGTTTGCAGAAAAATTTGATTCTTGATAAGCAAGGGGGAAACTGCTGTTATTCTCTGCAACAGTTGGATGCACACCAAATTCACTGCTCTCAAGAAGCAAGGATGTTTCCAGTCTCCAACCAACCAATTCAAACAATTATGGTTTCAATTAGCAGTCCTTTTCTTCACTCCCCCCTTGGTTCCACTGGGCAGAATGTGATTAGTTCTGCCATAAACCGTCAACCTCTTGGAAGAGTTCCTGTCATATCCCCTGTTTCTGTTGTACCATCTACAAGTTCCGTCATTGGTACTACTACTGATCTTAGGTAGCTTAACATTTTTGAAATGCAATTGTATGGACTATGTACTAGACTTGTAAAATATGGGATGGCTAAAAATGAAATTGAATATCTTTTGTGGGAATACTTCCAAACCTTACGGGGCACCTGCTCAGCTTACGTTCTGTATGTGCTTATGATGATGTGTCTCCTTTGAAGGTATGAGTTTCATCTGTTCACCTTTCTGATGACTTTACTAAAACATTAGTGGGACATTCCTTTTCTCATTTCGTTGCTTCTATATCCAGGCTCAGGCTAATATGTTGTTGGCTGGAAATGGTTCCTACGCGACTCAGAATAAGATACTTACCACAGCCCAGGTTCTGGCATCAATCCGTAGGCCTTCTATAGGTGATGGTTATATTGGGAACAATTCCCATACTCTACATCACCATGCTCAGGCCTTTCAAGCTCCATTTCTGTGACATCCCATGTTGGTTCTCAGTCTGCTGCAGGACCTAGTTGCAGTAATGATATAGCTAGAGTGAGACCTATAGGAGTTTTAGCCTCTTCTAATAATCAACCAGAGCCTTCCAAAGCAGTTAGCTCTGTGGGAGCTCCTCCTACTACTCTGATTCCAGCAGGTAATTTATTGGGTCTTATATCTTGGCTTCTTCAATTCCTATGAAATTTATACTTAATTTTCTTTTTTCAGTCGCTGATTCTTTATGCTTAATATTTGATATCTTTGTAACAGCATGTAAAGCATCATTTGCTCGATTTTTGGAGAAGCGCAAAGAAAGATATTCCTAGTGTTCTCAGTTTATGAAATTTATTTTCTTAAATATAAAATTAGTTTGGGTGTGTGAGTTGGCATTGTTATTACCTTTATCATGAAAATGGGTAATGGATATTCAAAAACCATTATTCTGGTCACATGTAATAATTCCAAGTTTATGTTTAATATATGAACGATGGAATTAGTCTGCAATTTCACTTGACACTGATTTCATCTTATGCTTGCTTTGCAGTATTTTAATGTGGAATTCTGAGTTTGGAAGTCCTTAATTCTAGGAGTTGATATTTCCTTATGAGTTGTAATGGGATTTGGTTATCTTCTGTATAGAATCTCATTTTTTATTAGTTTCCTGTCATATAGGTCTAATTAGTTTAATTCCTATTTATTTTATTTCCTGTTTTGTGCTGCTAGAATCAAGGGAGAATTATGGCAGAATATTTGCCATCTTTTCTCTTTATAAATTATGTATTATTTTTCAGCAAGTGATAAGAAAATAAGAAGAGGTTTTCCTCCTCTTCTTCATGGTATGAGAGCACGATTTGAACCATTGAAATCTAGATGATAAAGTATGGCATGGCCAGTGACAAGACAAGTTCAAGTTCAGAGGTAATGTTAGATCAATGAGTTGCAGTCTCAAGCACTCTAAGTGGACCAGAGGGGCCTCTCAACGGAAACAACTTTATTCTTCCAATCATAGAGCACTACTCATTGGAAACAACTTTCTTCAATGGTCTCAATCCATCATGATGTTCATTTGTGGAAAAGGAAACGATGACTATCTCACTAGTGCAATGGTGTCACCAAAGCAGGAAGACCCAAAATTTAAAAGCGGGAAATCAGAGAACAACATGCTAATGTTGTTGTTGATAAATTCTTTGACCAATGAGATTGGTGAAAACTTCATGTTTTATGAGACAATAAAAGAAATCTGGGATGAACCAAAAGAAACCTACTCCAACAATGACAATACATCAAAAATCTTTGAGATAAAGAGCCTCCTTCATGACCGAAGACAGGGAGATCTCATCGTTAGTCAATACTTAAACACATTGACTTGGCATTGGCAGCAACTCGACTTGTTTGAGGAACTAGAGTGGAAGTGCATGGAAGAGAGTATCAAATACAAGAAGGTTTTTGAAAAAGAGTGAATCTTCAAGTTCATATCGGGCCTTAATAAAAATCTTGATGCAGTCCGTGGACGAATCCTGAGCACAAAGTCTTTGCCTCAAATTCGAGAAGCTTTCTCTAAGGTGTGAAGGGAGGAAAGCAGGAAGAAAGTGATGCTTGGGAATAAAACCAGTGCTGTGTCAATAGAAAGCTCAACCCTTGTTTCTCGAGGAGTCAATCTATCAAACATTGATGACGGAGTAAAGAGGGCCAGATCGTGGTGTGAACACTATAGAAAACCCAGACACACCAAAGAAACATGCCGGAAGATACACGACAAACCGTCAAGATCCCCATATGATCGTGAAAGCTGTGGCTACATGGCTATCGGGGAAGAAAATTCAACCCTTGAATTAACTCTTTTCGGCAAGGAACAAATGGATCTACTACAAAAATTAATCATTTTATCTTAGCTGAACATTGGAAATTCTGTCATTGGAATTGGTTCCCTTGCTCAAAAAGGTAACTTTTCTTATACATTGAATGCTAAAACTGAGAATCCAAGGCCATGGACTATTGATTATGGAGCCTTGGATCACACATGACTGGAGATGGTTCTTTGTTTCAGACATATAATCCATGTTTTGAAAACTTTAAAGTTCATATTGTCGATGGATTCTTATCCACTGTGACCCTCATTGTGGATTTCAAGAGCTTCATGGAAGGTAGCTACTTGATCTTGACTCTTATTTGAAGAGATTTAGTTGCACACACACACACTCTCTAGCATGCTTGTGTGATATTTACTCTTGTATGTTTGTATTTCACACAAATCACACTTGCACATCTTTCTTGTGTATTGCTAGCTTTAGGTGTGTGCGCTGGTGCCCTGACTTGCGCTGACCCGCACATTGCGCTGGTCCTCAGGCAGTGCACCAGCACAAGTCACCAGCGCAAGTCACCAGCGCAACCTTAGCAGAGGTTTGCCGCTGGTGCTGCGCTGATTGTCAGGCGCAGCTTCACCAGTGCAACTCTCCCAGAGATGTGCCGCTGGTGATGCGCTAGTCGTCAAGCGTAGCCTCACCAGCTCAACTCTCCTAGAGATGTGCCGTTGGTCGTGCGCCTATGAGTTGCGCTGGTCGTCTAGCGCAAGGTGTGCGTAAAGGCTGTGCGCTGGTCGACCAACTCACCACCAGCGCACCTGACGGGAATCTGAAGCGTTTTTTCCCAAAACGACCTCATTTCACTTGGATCTCATATATATATATGTCTTGTTTGCCTTGGCTCGTATTGAGAGCAAAAATTACTTCTTTTTGAGAGCTTCTAAGTGTCTTAAAAGCCAAGGTATCAAGATTACATTTTTATTACTCAAAACATAAAAACCCATCATACTTGTATGCTTCATTCATCATCTAGCATGTTCTAGTTTGATTCTCATAGGGTTTTCATCTTTGCTCACATGACTTGTAGCTATAACATCACTTGCATCATTTCACATGTTCTTTCTTTACAAGATAGCTCATTTATTACTTGCATAGTCTGAAGATTGCATCTTTATGACTTGACTAGTTTCAAGATAGCATTTATTATGTTTTGTGAGTTGTATTGTGGTAGATATTGCATATAGGACTTTGTTTGTCTATTTTTGTTATGATATATGCATGCCATCTAGGAAAACGATATCTAGGAATGTCTAATATATTCATCCTTGCCTAGATAAGCTTAAATGTCTAACCTTGCATTTATGCATCTTGAATATTGTTAATATTCACGCTAGATTGTTTTATCTCTTCATTTAGAGTCAAGTCTTGTGGTTGCCTTTTGGTAGATTGCAAGCAATGAACTAGATTCACTTTTAAAGGCCCACGGGTAGCAAAGACAGATTAGTAATCATATGTGTGATGTGGTCAACCTAGATTGTAATCGTATTTGCAATTAGTGGATTGAGGTTTTAGTGTGGCGTACAAAACAGCCTGTGGTTTTTCCCCGTGTGGGTTTCCATGTAAAAATCTCGTATCTTTTATTTTCCGTATTCTCTACACTTGATTTTTGTTGTTGGTTTGTTGGGGTTATTTTTGTAACTTTGATTAATCTCGAAAATTGGTAAAAAGGGATTAAAATCTATTCACCCCCCTTCTAGATTATATTAGGACTCGTTAACATATATTTTCACAAACTAACTAAAGTTATAAAACTAAAGATAGTAAGGTAACCAGGTGCTTGCCTTTCTAAATTAGACTACTCCTAATTAAGTTAATCTACTCCTAAAGACAAACACCCTAAGCTACAAAAATAATGGTGGCTTGGAGATATGCAATAATTTGGTCACACTATGGAAATCGGTTCACCAAGCACAAGATGCAAATCATGTAGATCGTAGAGTACATGAATACCATTTAATTTAAATAAAGGGTTCGTTCTCTTGATTAAGGAATCTCCAAACCAAATCATTTCTTGATTAAGGAAACCAAAATCAAATCATCACTCAACCAAGGTTATGAAAGTGTAATGTGTCTTTGGTCAAGACCTATTAAGCACAAGAACATTGAACCAAAGCTATCCTAGCAAGGTTATGCATAAAACAACAAAATAGAGAAAAGAAACTCCTATCCCAGTTGATCGAGCTGAATCCATCCACTGCCAGACAGGTGCATCAAAGTAGAATATGGAATGGAGAGGGCATTAGATTAGTAACTAAACTAAAAATATATATGTGTGTGTCTAATACAACCTGGGGGGTGAATGGGTTGTTAATTCAATTATTACCAAAATTTTCGGATTAGTCAATATTATAAAAATAACTCAATTCAATGAAATTCAATCAATGTAATTTAAAGTGCGGAAAATAATAAATTGCAAGTTGATTGATTTACGTGAAAAACCCTCAATAGGGAAAAACTCACGAGCTATTCTGCTAGCCACACACGGTCCTTAAATCCACTACTTGTAATGATGTTTACAACTTAGGTTGCCCTCAACCATTCTTGGTCACTAACCCACCACCACCACCACTACCCTACGGGCCTTTAATAACGAACATAGACCCACTTGCTTGCACACTATGCAATTTAGTCACAAGACTTAATTCTCAATGAAGAGATTAACAACCTATGTGAATATTATGAAATATTCAAAATGCAATTAATGTTAGGCAACACTAAAAGCTTACCTAGAGATTAAATGATGACAATAGAATCAGTCCTAGATATCATATTGCTATATGTCATGACATACAACTTAGCTATATTAAATAAAGCAATCCTAGATGCAATAGCTATCACAATACAACAACTCAATCAATCAACACAAAAATCTCAATCTTGTAAATAGAATATAATCTAAATGTATACAAGTTAAAAATGAGATTTCTTATTAAGTAAGAACACAAAAATGAATAGATGATGTTCAATTTACCAAGTCATGTATGTTGAAGAAGACCCATGCATAGATACATCCTAAATGATCCTAGATGATGTTTGATGCACATGGAAATGAGTTTAGAGAATTAAAGATGCAAACTTTGTGTTTTCTCTTAAAAATCTCTCTTTCTCTTTTAGGGTTCTTGATGTTCAAAGAACTGAATGAAAGAGAGTGATATAATGGTATATTTATAGAGAGCAACAAAAGGCTTGGTGAAAAGATAAGTTTGCCCTTGAATCACACCGATCGGCAGTTTCATTCGAAGGTCACCAACCATCGAATTGAACCCAAGAGCATCAGATATCAGCGGCGGTTTCAATCGGCAGTTTCGTGACTGCTAATTCCGACCGCCGATTCTAACCACAGATTTGAACCCGAGAGATGAAATCAATCAAGTCTCAACGGCGGTTTCATTCGATGGCATGGCCACCAATCATAACCGTAGATCCACTCCAAATCCTTTTTGGAATCAAACGGAGGTTTTCATTCGGTGGTCGGGGCCGCTGATCATAGCCGCTGTTTCACCAAAATGGTGAAACCAAAAGAGAAGCCAAGGGCTTTCTCCGATGGCGATCCTTGCACTAAACCAAGCACACCAACGTGCAAGCGCGGACATTTTCGAAAGAACATTGGGAAATGAATTACTAGACACAATAGCACACAACAAGATTCAACTAAGAAGTGCAAGTGTGAAATGTGAAGAGAATGCACACAAGAGCAATGAACACATATGCAAGCATGAGAAAAGTGTGTGTGCAACTAAGTTTCTTCAATGAATTAAGCACTAATGATTTACCTTTGAAGTGCTTATCATCTTGAGGTCTTGAGAGGGCCTTTGAGTTTGATCACCATCAATAAGGCCCCTAAGCTACCCTTACATATCAAACCCTAATTGTGGTTTGTCACTGAAATAAGCCAATCAAAATTGAGGAACTTTTGTCTATTTCGTGACAAAACCATCACTCACATTTAATTCTCACAAAAATAAAAATAAAAAATGAAACTAAAGGTCAACAATGATTTTCTACATTACAGAGAGATTTCTAAAAGCTAGAACTTTAAGTCTTCAATCTCTTGTAAGACAATCAATCCTTCAAAACAAAAAGATTACATTTTCCAAAACAAATGTATGTGAGGTGATCAAGTGAGGTCAAAACAAAATAGAAGCATATGCATTAAAGAAAGTAAGCAACATCATGCAATGAATGTGCAATGCAATGCTCCCCTTCAACGGTTTACTCCCCCTCAATAGGCAATCTCTTTAAAATGCAAATTAACTACTCTCAATTAGTAATCTCCCTTACCACATATTACTCTCCCTTTTTGTCATGAGATAGGCAAATGAGTATCCTCCAACCGGGTCATTTTATCAAAGAGAGATAGTAGCATACAAGACATTTGCATAGTCAAATACAAGAGCTTTATGCAACAATTAATCGGAGAGAAACAAGGAGATTTATTTTATGAAAACGTGTGATAATAATGCTTTGCATGCAAGACATGTTGCATTCAAGTCCAAAGGCAATGGTATTTGACGAAACAAATGACAAAGATTTCAAATCAATTTCACCATTTGTCATGAATTAAAGCAAGGATATATGTATTTTTTTTCATTGAATTCAATTTAAGAGGCAACTATATCCAACTTTATAAGAAAAACAAGGCATGAGCGACTTTTGCATCCTATTCGATTTTTTCGAGTAAGATACCCGTATGATAGTAACCATGTTTAACTAATATGGAAAGAGAGACTTTGGATTTTAAAATCCGTAGAATGGATATAAGATCCTTTATTCATTTGAGTTTCATTATTGCTTTTCACACATAATTTTGCATTTAAAGATTTGCATTCAACAATTCATGCTTGTCATATTTAAGCATGTCAATAGAAAAGAATCATCATGTCATGGAGATAATTATTGGTCATTCAAAGAGTACTTCCAAAGAGATAGTCCAAAAATGCATGTTTGAACATAAATATGATATAGATTGCAATCAAAGCAACGGTTCACACTTATTGAAGAGAATATCATATAAGCATATGTGCCACCGAGATATTCAAGCAATTAATAAATAAGCATAATGTTTATCAAATTTTTGCATGTAACAAGTATGCAATTTTGATCTCTTTTCTTGAGCTCCCCTTATGGGGTCAATCACCACACTGTATCCTCAATTGTGAGTGGTGATTTTGTCACGAAATAGCCAAAAGGGGGAGATTGTAAGTTCCTCATTTTTGATTGGCTTATTTTGCTAACAAACCACAATTGGGGTTATGATGTGAGGGTAGCTTAGGTGATTAATTGTTAGTGATCATGCTCAAAGGCCATCTTAAGACCTCAAGATAATAAGCACTTCAATGGTATATCACTTATGCTTACTTAAATTGAAGAGAATAGTTGCACACAAACACACCTCTCTTGTATGCATGTGTGTTCATTGCTTTTTATGTACATTCTTTTTCACACTTCATGTAGGGAAAAATAATTGCACGCAGTGGAAGTAAGACTAAAAAAGAGTTTAGCATATTTTAAAAATTTTTCTATATTGAACATTAACCCTTTAATTAATTAATCATACATACAAAAAGATGAAATACCTTTGTCGCGTGATCCGATTGACTAACGTCGATGGTAATCCGCTAGATCTTCCAAAACCGATCATGAACATGAATCACCTAGGAGCGTGGTCTCCCTTCTTAGAATTGTGAACTTCAGAATGAACAAACATACACTTTTTCTGATTTTGTTAGTCACTATAATCTCCAAAAGGTTGCTAAGAATGTTCCGGTCACTTTTAAATTTACAATCACAAGATTGAAATTCGCGTGAACCTAATTCGAAAGTGCGTACAAGATCTCTTGATGTTAAGATCACTAGTACAATATCGAAGCTAGAACAATTCTTCTCTCACAAACCACCTTGGCCGAATTCTCACTAGTAATAGAGTAGGATTTTTATTTTTTCTCTTTTTAGCCAAAGAAAATAAATTCTTCAAAAGAAAAAATCTAGGGTTGGCCGAAAATTCTCACTATATATTTATAGTGACCAAATTTTTTGCCCTAGATGATTTAGGGTGGCCGAAATCCTACCCTAGTTTATTTAGGGTTTCCGAATTCTTACCTTGTCCAACAAGGTGATCACCAAAGTCCTTTTCCAAATAGGATACAAAGACTTCTTTAGAATTCAAACCCTAATCCAACTCTTTAGTGTATTTGTGACTAAATAAAAGACTTCCTAATTTGACTAACAAATAAAGTCTTTTATATTTAGTATAATACTAATAGTAGTATACAACTAGGAAACATATTTCCTAGTCAGAAAAAGATTTGATTTTTAATTAAATAATTAATTAACATATTAATTAATTTCAATTTAATTAAATAATAAAATAAAACAATATTATGGGCTAATTATTACCCATTGCCGCCTATGACAAGAGACTTGGGCCTACATATTGTTTTCTTATTTTATTTAATCCATTTGGACTTTAATAAAACGCCCACATGTGAACTAGACCCATTCTTACTAAAAGAAACAAGCCCACATGCCTTTCATTAATATATTAATAAAATTAAACAGCCCATTAATTAAATAATATGCAAATTATATTCTTAATATATTAAATACAATTCTAAATGGACCCACAAATAGTCCGGTAGAATATATCAAGTGATTCATGCAAGTTCGTGCGGATTGGGGATCTTGGCGGGCTTATCTAAATTTAAGCACCAATAGACATAACCTAATCACAATCAACAAATGATTCACTTAGGTTCAATCTATTAATTTTAGTTCATTCCACTAAAGAACTAAAATTGCACTCTTAAATAAAGATGGAATAAGTTAACGATACTCATTCATACCCTAGACAATCATATGGGAGATAGTGAATCCTCATGAAGAATATCAGTAATCGCTAAGAGCTCATAGACTGCATATAGCTCTTTAAGTTACCATATTTACTCATATGACCATACTTTGAACTTGGATATATATTCTGACTTGTCCAGAAGTCATCTTTCAATAGACACTATTGAAAACTTAATGTTAAGATTTCATATCCAAAACCACAAAGCATCCATATTATGATATTCTACTCATATTTAATAAATGGAGCCACGATGTCCATATCTATAAATGAAGTCCTCTATCGATTAACAAATGAATACCACTAAACAATCGAGGATAGACTATGCTATATAATCGTACTCATTGATAGCTCAAATGATAACACTTGCAACCATAAGTCCATCATTTATGTCAGGATTAAGATAGACTCTCCGATTGTCCTGACAATGAAAAGACTTTTATCTATTGACGGTTCTAGAAAAAGTATTTCATTGTGATCCGGTTCAATGCACCCAATGCACTAGATTCTTTTACTCGAAGACCCTTCGATGATTTTAGACTCATTACAACACATTTGATCCCACTCAAATGCTAGTAAAAGAATTCTACAACTTTAACAAGATAAAGGTGCCCAACCTTTAATTTAAGTTGTGAATGTTATTCAAGACTAACTAAAGAATTGTGTCTACCTCATACATATCCAGATGTACGAACAATTCTTCTTTTCTCATAGTCTTTTGACCTTATGATTATTTACTTTGACAATTATAATAATACATGCTATATAAGATTTTGTTAACTAACAGAAATCATTTTATTAATATGAAAAGATTGTCAAGTACAACATTACACTCTTGCTATTGAGCATAACCATAATAATCTCCCACTTACGCTATAGCAAATGTGTCATATCTCTCATTCCCATGTTCTCTAGGTGCCCATCAAAACTCTTCTGTGGTAGAGCCTTTGTGAAGGGATCCGCTAGATTTTCTGCTGACGCGATTTTGGTAATCGTCACGTCACCCCTATGAATAATCTCCCTAAGAAGATGATACTTCCTTTCAATATGTTTTCCTCTCTTATGACTTCTTGGTTCTTTCGAATTAGCCACTACTCCACTATTGTCACAGTAAATAGTGATCTGCTTATTCGCACTAGGAACCACTTCTAAGTCAATCAAGAATTGGTGGAGCCAAACAGCCTCTTTGGCAGCTTCGCATGCAGCAACATACTCAGCTTCCATGGTGGAGTCAGCAATGCAAGATTGCTTGATACTCCTCCATATGACAGCTCCTCCTCCAAGAGTAAACATAGATCCTGATGTGGATTTTTTAGAGTCAGAATCTGACTGGAAATCAGAATCTGTATACCCTACGGGAATCAAATCCCCTACAGAGTATACAAGCATATTGTCTCTCGTTCTCCTGAGATGCTTGAAAATATGCTTGACTGCCGTCCATTGATCAGGACCAGGTTTCGATTGAAACCTGCTAACTATACCAACAGCAAAATAAATATCTGGTCTAGTGTAGAGCATTGCATACATGAGACTTCCAACTGCCGAGGCATATGGAACCCTACTCATGAATTGCTCTTCATGCTCATTCTTAGGAACTTGTTCCTTAGAAAGTTTGATTCCATGCCTGAAAGATAACATACCTTTTTTGGAATCCTGCATGGAAAATCTAGACAAGATTTTATCTATATATGAAGCTTGGGATAGTGCAATCGTTCTATTCTTTCTATCCCTTATTACTTGGATATCAAGAATATAACTTGCTTCTCCTAAGTCCTTCATATCAAATTGTTTTGCTAACCATTCTTTTACTGATGTCAATACACCTACATCGTTTCCGATGAGTAGCATATCATCAACATAAAGAATTAGGCAAACCAACTTGTCGCCCTTGATCATTTTGTATACACAAGGTTCATCAAGGTTCTGAACAAATCCAAAACCTTTCACAGCTTGATCGAACCTTATGTTCCAGGATATGGATGCTTGCTTTAATCCATATATGGATTTTTACAACTTGCATACCTTTTCCACTTGGTCTTTTTCAATGAATCCTTCTGGTTGCATCATATAGATGCTTTCGTCAAGACTTCCGTTAAGGAAAGCTATCTTGACGTCCATTTGCTAAATCTCTAAATCTAAAGATGCCACAATGGATAAGAGTATCCTAATGGATTTAAGCATGGTCACAGGAGGGAAGGTTTCCTCGTAATCGATACCTTCTTTTTGTGTGTAAACTTTAGCTACTAATCTAGCTTTAAAGGTTTCCACCTTTCCATCCATACCTCTTTTCCTCTTGTATACCCACTTGCACCCAATGGGTTTTATCCCTTTAGGCAAGTTTACAAGGGACCAGACTTTGTTATTGAACATGGACTCAATCTCAGATTGCATTGCCTTTTGCCAATGGCGACTATCAACATCCTCCATTGCTTCCTTATATGTGTAGGGATCATCATTGTCCGGGAGATTCTCCACTGATTCTCCCAGACCGATGTATCTCTCGGGTTGTCTTACAACTCTCCCACTACGATGAGGATTGGTAGGTTGTTGATCTTGTGATGGTTTGGAACTTACAATTGGGCCAGGTTGTGAAACCTCTTGTGGAATTGTATCTCCTGACATCTCATTCAGGACAATTCTACTTTTAGGTATAAACTCATTCATATAGTCCTTTTCTAGAAATTTTACATTTGTTGAAACATATACTTTAAGATCTGAAGGACTATAGAAATAATACCCTTTAGTTCCTTTTGGATACCCCACAAATATGCATGTTTCTGTACGGGACTCTATCTTTTCTGTCTTTCCTTTTAACACATGCGTAGGACAACCAAATATCCTTAAGTGTTGTAAACTAGGCTTTCGCCCAAATCCACAACTCATGCGGTGTTTGAGGAACCGACTTCGATGGTACATCGTTTATAATGTACATTGCAGTTTGTAGAGCATATCCCCAAAAAGAAACAGGGAGTGTTGAATAACTCAACATTGACCTAACCATATTCAAAAGAGTTATATTTCTTCTTTATGCAACCCCATTCTATTGAGGTGTACCTGGTGCAGAAAACTGAGAAATGATTCCATTATCAATAAGATATTGCTGAAACTCACCAGATAGATATTCTCCACCACGATTAGATTGATGACTCGCTTTTTGTGTCTTTACCAAATTGCGAATTACCAAAAGAATGTTTATAAAATGAATTTTTACACAATATATTTTAAGTTTTGAAAATGAGTATTGTGGTAAGCTTAGAATTCGTTCTATAGGGAATTAGAGTAATAAGTTGAATTAATTAGCTAATCTATAAACAATAAAATAAATCATAAATGGATGAATGATTGTATGGTTTGTCAAACCATCAAACATACGTACAAAATAAACCTAACTAAAAATATGGTGATATAAAAAATAGAAGACTCACAATCTTGATAAGAAAAATGGATATAAACATTAATATAGATGCTAGGGAGTTGATTGATTAGCAAGTGGGCATGGGTAGTGCTTTTCAAGTCACTTTAAGGACCAATCTCTACATGTTAACCAATTTAGGTTTAGATTAATGTGGTTGATATACCCTCCACTAATCTATCCTGTTTATTGGGTTCTTAATCACTCAAGGGTGTCAATCCAAGAATGATTATATAACATGTTATTCTAAACAAGATTGTAATTAACAAGTGATATACAAGTTAATCACATAATGAATAGAATCTAATTAATTAATAAATAGAACACATATAGAGATTCATTACAAGCTTAAGCAAATACCCACAACCAAATGTTTATCAAATCAATCCCCTAGATTAGGGTTTTAATTACACATAGTAGCAAAAATAGAAAACAAGTAAATGATAAGGAAATCACCCTTGGGCCTCCTTCTTTAGTGTTTGCTCCTTGCTCTCCTTAGATGCTCCTAGTGCAAAGAATGGAGGAAGAGGATGTGTCTAGATAGGTGGATGGCTTATGGTGAGTGACAAAGGATTTGTGATGTAGAAAATGGTAGGGAAGGAATGGTCTAGGGAAGTAATCAAGATTAGATGTGAGTTTTTGGGTGGAAAAGATTAGTTAAAGTGTAGAAATTGAGGAACTTGGGAGGTGATTAATGGAGGAAAAGGAGATTGGTAGGAGAGAACAGGCTTGGTATTTCAAATTGAAAAGAGGGATGAATTTATAGTATTTTTGAATTAGGTCACGGATGGTAAATTACCAAAACACCCCCTATACTTGTCAAATTGCCATTTTGGCCCCTCAAGGGGGCCTTTCCGTAATTTTACAGCCAAAGTTGGCCAATCAGAGGTGCACAGCAGTGAGGTTCGTGGTTTGGCACAAATGGCGACCTTGGAGCGACAAAATGGCGACCTCATCAGGTGTGGAAATCACTTTCTATCGCCATGGCGACCTCGAAATGCCAAATGGCAACCTAGGGTGACGTGGACGTGACAAAGGGGCAAAATGGGAAGAATTCGGTGAGAAATGGATGGCTGGATTCTGACCATTTGGGACGCCGGAGTTGGAACGAGTGGGAAGACGGTGTGGTGGCCGTTAATTTGGATAACTTTTTGACCGGTGGTAGGTCCGTTTGGTCACTTTTCCGGCTGGTGAGGGTTTGGGGAGAAGGGAGCCATGGCTGCTCGTGAGAGATGAAGAAGAAAATGAATAGTTTGGGTGTATTCAGCAAACGTGGGGGGTGTATGCAGCTGTTGCAAATTTGTCTTGAAAGGGCTGTGTTTAGAAGATGATTGGGGTGTGCTTAGAAAGTGGGCTGGGTGCACACAGCTGCTATTCTTTAACTGATTTGGGCTGCAGTTAGATGTTGGGTTGGGTGCAATCAGTCTTCACTTGATGAAGGTTTGGGCTCGCGATTGGGCTTGTGCAAGGGTGCAATAAGGACGAAGCTAGGGTTCACTTAGCAGCCCATTCTCTTCTCTTAAGCAAAACGCGCCGTATTGATGACGTGGCGATCATGGCTGATTTCCTTGGCTAATTACACAATGCTCCCCTGAGGTCTTATATAATCACAATAACTTCAATATTCTCCTTATATTTTACGCTTTTGCCCCTAAATGACCAAAATTACTTATATGCCCTTCAACTTTTAAATACCTGAAAATACTTAATAAACAACATTAAAACACGGGAAAAATGTCCAAGAATTATGCAAAAAGATATAGAAATGAGGGCTAAAATCATACCAATTTTGGTTCGATCACAGATCTCAAGATTTTTATGTGTTTCTCTAGCTGATTCTCCACTTTAGCTTTGAATGCTTTGAACATCTCAAAAGCATCCGACTTATGTCTCATGAGATACACATAACCAAATCTTGAATGATCATCTATGAAAGTGATGAAGTACTCATATCCACCTCTAGCTTGAATGCTCATAGGACCGCATACATCAGAGTGTATTAATCCTAAACATTCAGTGGCTCTTGTGCCTTTGGTCGTGAACGACCTTTTAGTCATCTTACCTTCCAAACAAGATTCACAAGTTGGTAGATCATCGACCTTTAAGTCTTAAAGGTCCATCACTAACCAATCTTTTAATCCTATTAAGGTTAATATGACCTAAGCGCAAATGTCATAGGTAGGTTTCATCTTTTGATATTTTTACTCTTTTAAGATTAGGTTCCATTGTTTCTGTGTCTAACAAGTGAGAAATATTCCTATGCAAAAAGAATAGACCGTTTTCCAATGTACCTTTGCAAATAAATTTGTTATTCTTACTAATAAAAAAATCTTTATTAAAAGTAACCGAATATCCAAAATTATTCAAACAAGAAACTGAAATCAAATTCCTCTTGAATTGAGGTACATAATTGATGACTCGCTTTTTGTGTTGTTACTAAATTGCAAATTATCAAAAGAATGTTTATAAATGAATTCTTACGCAATATACTTTAAGTTTTGAAAACTAGTAAAGCGGTAAGCTTAAGATTCGTTCCACAAAGATTAGGTTAGATTAATCAATTTGCTATCTAATTTAAGTTAGTCTAACTAGTGTGCCATAAAGTAAATCATGATTAGTGGGATAGTGTGTGGTTTGAGAAACCACCAAACAATGCATGTAAATAAATGTACAAAAATGTAAAGAGAATAAGAATGGAGATAGGAATCCAATACAAACAACTTAGATAAGAAAATGGGTTTAAACAATTAAGAGAGGTTTAGGGAAATGATAGGGTAGCTAATGGACCATTGAGCAATTAATACAAAACTTCATTAACACACAATCTACACAATCAAGGACTGATCTCATTCAAAGGTGTTGTTTAGGTCGTCACTACGAACCCTAAACGACTTCCCACCAAAATGCCTAACCGATTAAGGAAAGGGGGTCAAGGTGGGATCGGTTAGTGACGATCGAATGGCCTAGGCAATTGGGATGATATCCCCACCAACAACCTAACCTATTCACTATGTGCTCTAATCAATCAAGTGTGTCAATAACTTAACCAATTTTATCACAAATAAATCCTACAACATATTGTAATCAACAAGTGTGTCAATACTCATTTAATCACATAAGTTCAAGATCTAATTAAAAAGTAAATAGAACTATAATTATGCAAACATAATATCCAAAGTTTTAATAAATACTCAATGTCCAAATAATCTCTCAAATCATCCCCCTAAAATGGGGGTTTAATTACACATAATAACAAACAAGAAAAGGAAGTAAAATGTAGAGAAATCACCCTTAGGTCTCTCTTGTAAGCTTAATCCTCCCTTGAGCTTTCTTGCTTGAATCTTGTGCAAAGATTGGGTGTTGAGGATGTGTCTAGATAGGTGAAGTCATATGGAAAGTGACAAAGGAAATGGGTGGAGAAGATGGGAAGAGAGGAATGATTTAGGTGGAGTAATCCAAGTGTTTATTGGAGAGGAGAATGATAGGGTTAGGAATGGTTGAAGAAGGAAGGTTTCTTGACGAACAAGAGTTGTCGAGAGTTGTCAATTCTTAGCATAAAATGGTGTATTTATATGTTAGAAAAGCTAGGGGTATGAAATGAGCATGAAAGGACAAGAATACCCCTAAAAAATGGCTTGAAAAACATCCATTTGTTTGATTCTAGAAAGTGGAGGTCGCCATGGCGACCCCCTAGGGTCGCCGTGGCGACAGGGAGTGCGCAGCAGTTACTAAAACGGACATAACTTTCTGTAGAAAATTCAGAATCACAATCCATAAAAACAGCTGGAAAGTAAACTTCTGGGGCTTTTTGAATATATGTAATTGGAAATATGGTTTGATCTGATAAGAGAGATATGTCTCTTTGAAGATGAATGATCTGCACACACGTTTTACAATTTCAGCCCCTTTTGCCACCAATATTACTCCAATGCCTTTGAACTTTTTAAAAACCTGAAAACACTTAATTCACACCATTAAATCATGAGATATTGCCCAAGAATCAAGCAAAAAGAGAAGGAACTGAGGGCCAAAATCATACCAATTTTGGTTCGATCAATAATAAATGTCTATTACATCTAAATGCATAATAGAATCTAAGATAACTCTAACATCTCCCACTGCACTGGCAGACACCAACACTCCGTTGCCTAAACGCAAGTTGATTTTATCTTTATTCAGCTTTTTCTTTTCCTGAAAACCTTGCAAGGAATAACAAACATGATTAGTGGCTCCTGAGTCTATGATCCAAGAATCGGTAGAGTCTGCCAAAAAACATATTTCAAGATAATTAATATTACCTTGTTCCTTCTTTTTTTGAGACTTGGGCAATTACTTTTCCAATGTCCCTTTTCACCACAAAGGAAACACTTCTCTTTGATCTTGGTTATTTTCTTGGTCTCCTTCTTGGTAGGCCCAGGTTGCTTTTTCTTCTGTTGTTTCTTGACCTTCTGACGGGTCTTAACAGTAGCAACTTTACCAACCATATGAATCTCTTGACCTTTGCCTTTCACAAGGATCTTTTCAGCGCTTTTAACATCTTGCATCAGGCCTTGCAAGGTGTATTCCTTATTGTTCAAGGTGTAGTCTAACTTGAATTGGTTAAAGGAATCTGACAGTGAGTTGACAATCATGTCAATTTTGGTCTCACCATCTATCTCAGCACCATTAAGTTCTGCAATATTTAGATGTGCTATGACCTTCATCATGTGATCTTTCACAGCCTGTCCAGGTTTCATCCTAAGATTCATAAAAGCAGTTACTGCTTCTCTCTTAGTCGACCTAGATCTCATAGCAAACATCTCATCTAGAGACATTATTATATCAGCAGCAGACTCCATTCCTTCATGCTGCTGTTGCAACACGTCGGAGATAGTGGCCATGATATAACATTTAGCCATATCATCTGAAGTCTTCCATTGCTCATACTCATCTCTTTGCAAAACACTGGATTCAATAGTAGGTGCAGGTGGTTTAGGAGTTGACAGAACAAATTTATGTTTTTTCAGCTTGCAGCAACAACCCAATTTTCCTTTTCCATGTGACATAATTATCTCCAGTTAAAGTGTTATCTTTTAGGATGTTCATTAGGGATGGGGTCATGATTTCTGAATAAAACAAAAAAATATATATAAGTAAACAATCATTTTTTAGCATTTTCGAATATTTATCTTGAATTAAATATTTATAATTCAATCGTAAAATTCAACGTTCGATCCAACACCAATAAATGTTACGCCTCCTTTGAGAGTTCGCACCATTTATTAGTTGGACTAGGTCCCATCTAACTGTTAACATAACAACCAACGTTTTCAATTTTAGCCTTGTGATTTTATTAATAAGAACTCTTGGGAGGATATCAATAAAACCACATTGAGTGTACTACCAAGATTTCGACCCTCAATATATTCCCTCACGAAAATCCCTCCTTGGGGAGTAGATCTCGTTTGAGTCAATTGTCTAGTCTATCCTTGTACGGAAGTATCTTGCTATATTCCATTCATGGACGCCCCTTGGGGGGATTACCAAAAAATAATATAGTTCAACTAACCTTGGAGGCCATAGGTGTTTGCAATACACCTTCTCCCACTCAATTATTTAAGGCATGTGATTAAATCCCATAGAATGATTTACCAAGTTATCTAGATGCCAATTAGATACCTAAATCATTCAATGCATGTTCATACCAAAAGAGATATATGAGTGGCACTCCTATTCTACATGACATGTTATCTAACAATAACAAATATTGTAATATGTACACAAAATAAATAGTCACGATTTTGATCCATCCTATAAAAGCAAGTAAATTACAATTGTTTGGAATACAAAAAATCTACTTTCTTGGCGAACAAATATTCAAGCGGCCATGGATCACTTGAGCACCCACGGCTGCCCAATTGGTGTGCACACTCCACAAACCTAACAAGGGCTGCCGTGTGCAGCCCATGGACTCCATGGGGCTGCCATGCGCAGCCCACAGTCCAACATGCACAGCTGCGTGCAATATTGCACGCGTGCACGTTGCTATGGTGCGCATGGTCCCAAACTCGTTCCGGTTGCTACTAATTCTTCAAGTCTTCGAATCTTCGATGCTTGAACATATTACAAACATATTTATACAATAAAAATACTGCAGTTTTTATTTTTTATTTTTATTTATTTATTTATTTATTTATTTATTTTTAATAATCACAGCAGTATTTAATACAAAAAAAAATACTGCACTATATTTTAATACATTAAAAAAATACTGCAGTTTAATATAATACATAAAAAAATATTAGCAACTACCAAGAAGGAAATTGTGACGATAATAGACCACTCTTCTTGTTACAATTCCGAAACAAAAAATACATTGAAATTCTAGGATCAAAATCGAGCAATAACAATTCACTTTATATCAAAATATAACATATATAAATCCATACATTCCAATGCAATTATATATGAGAATACCTAGAGTGCCATCTCTTTCTAAACATGCATAATCACAATAAAACGAAAAAGATTCACGTATATATACATTAATTAATTAAAGGGTACAACCAGGCTCTGATACCAATTGTAGGGAAAAATAAGTGCACGCAGCGGAAGCGAGACTAAAAGAGAGTTTAGTATATTTTAAAAATTTTTCCATATTGAACCTTAACCCTTTAATTAATTAATCATACATACGAAAAGATGAAATACCTTTGTCGTGTGATCCGATTGACTAACGTCAATGGTAATCCGCTAGATCTTCCAAAACCGATCACGAATGTGAATCACCTAGGAGCGTGATCTCCCTTCTTTGAATTGTGAACCTGAGAATGGATAAACAAACACTTTTTCTGATTTTGTAAGTCACTATAATCTCCAAAAGGTTGCTAAGAATGTTTCGGTCACTTTTGAATTTACAATCGCAAGATTGAAATTCGCGTGAACCTAATTCGAAAGTGTGTACAAGATCTCTTGATGTTAAGATCACCAGTACACTATCGAAGCTAGAACAATTCTTCTCTCACAAACCATCTTGGCCAAATTCTCACTAGTAATAGAGTAGGATTTTTATTTTTTATCTTTTTAGCCAAAGAAAATAAATTCTTCAAAAGAAAAAATCTAGGGTTGGCCGAAAATTCTCACTATATATTTATAGTTACCGAATTTTCTGCCCTAGATGATTTAGGGTGGCTGAAATCCTACCCTAGTTTATTTAGGGTTTCCGAATTCTTACCTTGTCCAACAAGGTGATCACCAAAGTCCTTTTCCAAATAGGATACAAAGACTTCTTTAGTATTCAAACCCTAATCCAACTCTTTAGTGTAATTGTGACTAAATAAAAGACTTCCTTATTTGACTAAACAAATAAAGTCTTTTATATTTAGTATAATACTAATAGTAGTGTACAACTAGGAAACATATTTCCTAATTAGAAAAAGATTTGATTTTTAATTAAATAATTAATATTAATTAATTTCCATTTAATTAAATAATATTAATTAATTTCCATTTAATTAAATAATAAAATAAAACAATATTATGGGCTAATTATTACCCATTGCCGCCCATGACAAGAGACTTGGGCCTATATATTGTTTTCTTATTTTATTTAATCCATTTGGACTTTAATAAAAAGCCCACATGTGAACTAGACCCATTCTTACTAAAAGAAACAAGCCCACATGCCTTTCATTAATATATTAATATAATTAAACAGCCCATTAATTAAATAATGTGCAAATTATATTATTAATATATTAAATACAATTCTAAATGGACCCACAAATAGTCCGGTAAAATATATCAAGTGATTCATGCAAGTCCTTGCGGATTGGGGATCTTGGCGGGCCTATCTAAATTTAAGCTCCAATAGACATAACCCAATCACAATCAACAAATGATTCACTTAGGTTCAATCTATTAGTTCATTCCACTAAAGAACTAAAATTGCACTCTTAAATAAAGATGAAATAAGTTAACGATACTCATTCATACCCTAGACAATCATATAGGAGATAATGAATCCTCGTGAAGAATATCAGTAATCACTAAGAGCTCATAGACCACCTATAGCTCTCCAAGTTACCATATTTACTCATATGACCACACTTTGAACTTGGATATATATTCTAATTTGTCCAGAAGTCATCTTTCAATAGACACTATTGAAAACTCAACATTAAGATTTCATATCCAAAACCATAAAGCATCCATATGATGATATTCTATTCACATTTAATAAATGGAGCCACGATGTCTATATCTATAAATGAAGTCCTCTATCGATTAACAAATGAATGCCACCAAACTATCGAGGATAAACTATGCTATATAATCGTACTCATTGATAGCTTAAATGATAACACTTGCAACCGTAAGTCCATCATTTATGTCAGGATTAAGATAGACTCTCCGATTGTCCTGATAATGAAAAGACTTATCTATTGACGGTTCTAGAAAAAAGTATTTCATTGTGATCCGGTTCAATGCACCCAGTGCACTAGATTCTTTTACTCGAAGACCCTTCGATGATTTTGGACTCATCACAACACATTTGATCCCACTCAAATGCTAGTAAAAGAATTCTACAACTTTAACAAGATAAAGGTGCCCAACCTTTAATTTAAGTTGTGAACGTTATTCAAGACTAACTAAAGAATTATGTCTACCTCATACATATCCAGATGTACGAACAATTCTTCTTTTCTCATAGTCTTTTGACCTTATGATTATTTACTTTGACAATTATAATAATAAATGCTATATAACATTTTGTTAACTAACAGAAATCACTTTATTACTATGAAAAGATTGTCAAGTACAACATTACACTCTAGCTATTTAGCATAACCCTAACACTTCACACTTGCACATCTTGCATATAGACTAAGTGTGACTTGTTATTTTTTAAAAGAGAAGTTTTCTCTTTACCGCTGCTGGTGCCACCCTTGGTACTGCTGCTGGTGCACATGCATGAGCCACGGTCCATTTGAAGTGCAACCCCTGATGATTTTCACAGTGCATACCGCGGTCGAGACACCTTACCTCTGGAGTGGTCCCCAACCGTGAAAATTTCTAAAGCTCACACACTTGGTGTACCGTGGTTCAGACACTTGTCTGTACCGTTGTTCCAACAATGGTTGTGATGGTTTTTGATTTTAAAATATTATCAAAACGTTGTAGCTTCATGTAGATCTCGTATATAAGTGCCACTTTGTCTCTAGGTTAGTTTTTTTATAGTTCGATATCATATTTTTGAGAGATAGCATTTTCCAAGAGAGAAAATCATCCAAAAACTCATCTTTGATCATTAAAACTCATTTCCATGTGCATCAAATATCATCTAGCATCATCTAGCTTCATCTAGGATGCACTCTTGCATGGGTCTTATTCAACACACATGACTTGGTAAGTTGAATACCATTTTAATCCATTTTTTTGTGTTCTTACTTAGCAAGAAATCTCATTTATTACTTGTATTCATCTAGATTAAATTTTATATACAAGATTGAGATTTTTGTGTTGATTGATTTAGTTGTTGTATTGTGATAGCTATTGTATCTAAGATTGTTTTTAATCTCTTATAGCTAAGTTTTATATGACATGTAGACACATGATATTTAAGATTGATTGACATGCTCATGTATGATTTGACAAGCATCAAATGTGTTAACCTAGCATTTATGCACTTGATTTACACATAGGTTGTGTTCTCTTCATTGTGACTAAAGCCTTGTGACTAAGTTGCTTAGTGCACAAGCAAGTAGGTCTAGAATTGCTTTTAAAGGCCTATTGGGTAGTAGTGGTAGGTTAGTGACCGAGAATGGTTGAGGTCAACCTAGGTTATAAACATCATTACAAGTAGTAGATTTGAGGACCATGTGTGGCTAGCATATTAGCCCGTGAGTTTTTCCTAGTTGTGGGTTTCTCATGTAAGTCAATCAATAAGCAATTTATTGTTTTCCACACTTAGAATTAGTTGATTGTATTTTGCTTAAATTGGGTGAATTTTTGAATATTGACTAATCAACAAAAGTTGGTAATTAACTTGATTAAAACCTATCCCCCCCCCCCCCCCCCCCCCCCCCCCCCCCTTTTTAGGTATATGTAGACATGCCTAATTAGTTTCAAGATGAAAATCCAAGTAAGCAAGCAATGTGATATAAAGATACCTTTGCAAGCTATTTTCATCAAATGTAAAGCCTTCGCCCTTTTTATGAGCCCTATTGCCTTGTTTGTCCTCATGACAATAAGTTGTTGGTGTGTCGATCCAAGAGACTAAAGACTTAGCATTTCAACTCAAACACAAAAAAAATGACTTTCTCTAAAAGTCTTAACATGAATATCACCATATAGATTTCATTAAAAAAACTTCTCAAAAGTTAATCAATGGATTTCAACTATCATAACAAGAATGTGAGATAGCTAAGTTCATGTCAAGTTATAGAAAGACAAAGATAGCAAGCTAAGTTTCTTAACAACTTGGCACTAATCTTAAAGCTAACTCACATGTGCAACTTACACTATTGGTAATATCACTCACCTTTGACCAATTTGGTCTTAGGTGAACTTGTTGGGATTTATGCCTTAAAGCTTGTAATATGTAAATGTTATAAATTCAATAATAAAAGAATTAGTTATTTTATTCAAATATTTTAATTCATAAGCTTATATTATATATGCAAAAATCCAAGATTGCTAGATGTAATCTCAAAATGAGTATATGAATGTCATATACAGAGGAATTCAGTTTGAGACATGCAATCTAAATAATCCATAGAAAGCAAATAAAGTTGGATACTTTATTTGTGGTTGATCTACTGTTGCGGTTCATTCCGTATTGTACGGTGGTCTTATCCTAGACTACTCATATGATGTGAATGGAGACACCTTATATGATGTGATCATATAGGACTAGGCCACGATCTATATGAATCTGTCAGTAAGATCTATTAGTTGAAAATATTCATATATATCGACTAATGATAGCTATGGGTGATCTAAATCTTGAGTGTTTTATTGACTTCTTCTGGTTAGATCGTGGTTTTTGATTTACCATAGGTGAGATTGAAATATCATTCTTGGTCAATATCTCTGTATCTTGGAATCACGGTCTGGCTTGTGGCTAGGAAGGTATGCACACTATAAGTTCTTCAAGTTTGATAGGCTTATTTTGGTGACAAACCACAATTAGGGTTTGTGTTGTAAGGGTAACTTAGGCTTCTTCTCAAGACCTTAAGATGATAAGCACTCCAAGGTAAAACACTTGTGCTTAATTGCATTGAAGAGATCTAGTTGCACACAAACACAACTCATGCATATCTATACTTATTGTATGTTATGTGTTTTTATGTTTGTGCATTCATGTTCATAACTCTTCATGCATTTGTTTATTGCCATGCCATTTAGAAGCTTAAGAATGCATGATTTTTTTACTTAAGCTTGCATGGCCTTGGCGACCGTTGTCAGTACCACTGCTGGCTTTCGCAGCGGTAGTCATAGCGGTGAGATATCTGTCTCGGCTGCTACTTGACCGTTGTGGGTTTCTGCAGCGGGTGGTACAACGGTTTGTGCCCAGTGCATACTGCTATCTTAATTGCTGTGGAAGCCACAGCGGTCGGCGCAACGGTTTATTTACCTGATGCGTATTTTAGTCCACCGCTATGGATACCACTGTGGTTTTGGCAGCGGTTGACCCCTATTTTGTCAAAATGGCGTTGCTTTGTTTTGGACACCTATATATATTGCTTTCTCTTTAGGTCATCCTAATGAGTTCAAAATCAGATTCTTTACTTATAACATTTTCCAAGAGAGAAAATTTCACAAGAACTCACCTTTCATTACTCAAATCATTTCCATGTGCATTCAAACTTCTTCTAGCATCGTCTAGGATCATTTAGGATGCATCTATGCATGGGTTTTCTTCAACACACTTGATTTGGTAAGTTGAACACCAACTTATTCATTTTAGTGTTCATATTTGTCATTTAATCTCTTTAAATTACTTGTATTCATTTAGATTAAATTCTATACAATATTGAGATTATTGTGTTGATTGATTAAGATTTGTATTTTGATAGCTATTACCTAGGATCGCTTAATCTTTGATAGCTATGTTGTATGCCATGTCATATAACAATATTGATATCTAGGATTGTGATTATTGTTATCCTTCATCCTAGATAAGCATTTAGTGTAACCTAGCATTACTTGTATAATTGAATATCATGATATTCACTTAGGCTGTTGATCTCTTTAGTGAGAATTAAGTCTTGTGGCTAAGATTGCTTAGTCCGCAAGCAAATTGATCTAGGTTCGCTATTAAAGGCCTGTTGGGTAGTAGTGGCGGGTTAGTGACCGTATAGGGTTTGACGTGGTCAACCTAGGTTGTAAACACCATTACAAATAGTGGACTCGAGAATCGTGTGTGGCACACATATTAGCCCATGAGTTTTTCCCTATTGAGGGTTTCCCATGTAAATCAATCAATGAGCAATTTATTGTTTTCCACACTTATAATTAGGTTGATTGATTTTTGACTAGTTTGGGGTTTTTATTGAACACTGACTAATCAAGAAAAATTGGTAATTAACTTGGTTAAAATCTATTTACCCCTCTCTAGATATAATTAGCACACCGTTATTTGTTTCACGCACAATAGTGGAATCCACTCCTTCTTGCGAAAAGTAGATAAGTAGTTCCCTTAAAGGTTGATTCGGGGCTTGAACGATTAAGAGCACTCTCCTTCTTCCGTAAAGGAATGAAGGATATAATTATTCAAGAGAATCAATGGTACTTAAAGAAAAAGATATAATTAGAGAGGTATAATGGACTTTATGACCTAGCTCTAATTATGAACTACTTATGGAGGATCATGCCATATGTAATATAGCTATATCAATGGACACTAATAAAATTGGTTGTGTACAACATATACAATTACGAGAATATAACCTTGGGTTTTTAGTGGAATAACTTCAAGTTTAATAATTATGAAATATTAATTAAAGAGTTTAATTAATTTTTTCTAAGAATTATTGGAGCTCAAAACTGTGGGTCAATTAGGTCCCTTTGCTAGCCCTATACGATTGATAGTAACAAGGACTCATGGAGAATTGGATGGTCCAATTAATTGTGTTACGAAAGTAACTTAATTATATTTCGGGAATTAATTAAATGATGTGATTATTTAATTAATATATTATTTAATATTGAATTAAATGTTATTAAATAATATGATTATTTAATTGACATATTACTAATTAAGAATTATTAAATTGTCATATGGAGGTTTTAGTTTCTAATCTTGACAAGAGCAAATAAAATAATAAGTGATTATTTTTATTTACTCTAAATAGGTCAAAGGTTTAAACCCTAGTAAAAAGTAATAATTAAAAAAGGATTTAGAATCTTATTTTAACTTTGATTACTAAACCCTAGGTTCCCAGCACATAAGATATACTTGTTAGGAAAAAGAAGCCATTTGGAACCTACAGAGAAAAGAGGTGGGCGGCAACTGTAGAGGGAAAAGAAAAAAGATTTTTTTTTCTCATACTAGAGTTGGCCGAATTCATCAAGGGGAAGCAAAGTGTTATCTTTCGGTTCTCTAAAGCCTCCATTCAACCGCTTCCGGAATCCGTGACGTGCTAACACACGTTGCTAGATTGCAGGACATAGGTAGGAAGGCTTAGTGGTATTGGATCGGAAAGAAAACGAAGGAGTGTTCTTCAAAGGTATGAAAATAAATCTCTTCCTCATATTCGTGTATATACAAAAGGTCTGAAGAAGACGATAGAAATTTTTTGAAACCTATCGTTCTTAATTTTATTGATTAATTTCAAATAAAAACCCTTTATTTTCTGCTGTGTGACATACAATTGGTATCATAGCCAATTTTTGTAATACACGAATATGTTATATTTGTTTTAAAAGTCTTTTCGATATGTATGATTTGTTTAGGCACAATCTAGGGTTGTATGATGTTTATATATATATATATTTATATAAACATGGTTGATCATTAATTGTATAGTACGATGAGTTTGGTTAAATTCGTTTCGGGTTGTAATAATTAGTTATTAATTTTTTTTTTGATGTAATCGTTCTATGTAAATCAATATTTTGTAATATGATTATGTAATCATATACGAAGAAGAAGATTCGAGAATGAATGAAAAATGAAGACACAGCTGCTACACAAAAGGGCTACTACGCGCAATGCAAGGGTTGCTACATGTAAGGTAGCCGTGCACAACAGCTGCCACAAGCTAAGGGTTGGCAATGCACATAGCTAGGAGCTATGCATAAGGCATGCATGCAAGCATAGCTTGGCAGTGCACGCTGTGCGCACACACCTAGGCTGCAGTGCACGTGTGCTGGTCTTGCACGACACAAGGCACCCCCGCACTACGTGTGCAAGAGGTGCTACACACATTTGCGCAAGGGTTGGCACTGCATTCTACGCGCAAGGCTACGGATAGCCACCCTCTCGTGCGGATGACAGCTACGCATGAAAGCGCAAGGTCGAGTGTTCGTGATGCTAGGGTTTGCGTATTCGAAAGTGTGAAAGGGTCGGAATATTTTTATTAATGACTTGTGCCTCCAATAAATGTTAAGTGTAACATATGGGCCTTAGTTAATGATTCATGAGATGGATCACCATTAAAATAATATATTAGGGTTAATCAAGCTGGACTTGTTTAAAAGCTCATTAGATGCAAAATATGGACTTGAAGAAAAGATTACAAGAAGACCAAGGAATGCCCTAGATTAAATTTTGTAATTAGATTGTTTATTTATTTTTTTTTATTTTTAATTTAGATAGCTAATCGTACTCGGTCAACTCATGTATGTTTTATTTATGAGATGATTAAAGCATTGTCATGCATACTTATGACATATAGATTAGATGTGCCTACACTTGCATTATAATATATCATACATGATTAATAGCCCATTTGATTTATATGTTGTTTATTTTTAATATGATTAAAATTGAATAATCACATAAATGGCTATTAATAATGCGATTAGTTTTTAGGAGTAAAAACTTGGTAATTCTCATTAATTACTGATCTTTCATTAAAGAGTTTAATTAAATAGATTAGTAACGCCCAATCCATTATTAAGATTAATATGATTAAGGCCTTAATAATAATTAGACCAAATAATGTGATTTAGTTTTAATAGTTAAAACTCGGTAATTTTCACATTTAATTCTAGTGTATTTAAAGTAGTTTACATAGAATAGAATTCGAATAATAAATCAGTTTTTAATAGTTAAAAATCCGGTTTATTATTTAATGTTGATAGGATGAGATTCTGGTAACATAACCTAAAAGAACTAGATTTTTCTTAGCCGTTTAATCTAGGTTCATCTAGAAACACTAGAAAACCCTAACAATCAAATAGTGAGTGGGAGAGGGATATATAACAATGTATCTCGCAGTCTCCATCATTAGTAGAAACACGGTGAGATTCAAGTGGGGCCTAGAGACATCTTTGTTTTCGTCCTCCCTAAGGAAGGTCTCCATAAGAGTCAATACCAAGGTTAACTTTCTAACGAATAGGATTTCTAGATGTATTTTGGGATTGACTATCCCTAAGGCAGCAACTCTCAATTTAAGTTTTAGAAATCTGAAATGATGGGTTGCACTCACAAGGATTTAATTAAATAGTTAATTATAATCTTGACTAAAATAAAATATGATTATATTATATAAGAATAAAGAGTTATTCTAGAGTATCATTTAATTGAGAATGTCTCGATCCAACATACAAGCACTTGACCTTCCCTAAGGCGGCACTCACTTGTGGCATGTTGGATTATCGTGGCATAGTAACTTTTTTAGGGATTTTTATTGTTCATTAAACATGTTTCATACATCATGTTTAATTTTATGCCAAATAAATTTATATATGATTTAAATGTATGAATGAATGAATAAGTTTTTATTTATGTTTATTTTAGCAATGTCTTCTGCTTTACTTTCAATACTTGCCAACGATAAATTAATCGGGGATAACTATACTAAATGGAAAAACAACATAAATGCAATCCTGGTCACCATATACCTAAAATTTGTGCTTATGGAGGAATGTCCTCCATAGCCTGTAGCCAACGTAGCACGAACTGTTCGTGAGGCCTACGAAAAATGGATTTCAGAAAATGAAAAGGCCCGTATTTATTTGCTAGCTAGCATGACAGAAGTGCTTTATACAAAACATAAAGCAATGACAACAACATATGAGATGATGAAGTCATTACAGGCCATGTTTGGGCAACATTCTGAGCAAAAGCGACACGAAGCTGTTCATTCCGCAATGATTGCTCGTATGAAGGAAGGATCATCAGTCCGAGAACATGTCCTGGGTATCATGTCCCATTTCAATACTAATGAAGTCAATGGTGGTACCATAGATGAGGCTTGCCAGGTGAGCATCATACTGACAACTCTTCCAAAGAGCTTTGATCAATTCAAAAGCAACTATGGGATGAACAAGTTGAAGTTCAATATGACTCAGTTGCTTAATGAGCTCACAACTTTTGAGTCCATGATTAAGGACAACAAAAGTAAGACCGGTGAGGCAAATATTGCTAAACCATCTTCCTCTAGATTAAAGAAAAGAAAGTGGTCTACTGGCAAGGCAAAGGCTAAGCCCAAGAAGAAACAAGTTCAACATAAGAAGAAGAGCACCACGACTGACAAAGCAAAAGGGAAGTGTTTCCATTGGGCCAAGGTTGGTCATTTGAAGAAGAATTGTTTGCAGTACCTCGAGG
Organism: Acer campestre; assembly: GCA_954870605.1. Classification (NCBI taxonomy): domain Eukaryota; kingdom Viridiplantae; phylum Streptophyta; class Magnoliopsida; order Sapindales; family Sapindaceae; genus Acer; species Acer campestre. The sequence continues at coordinate 10,685,455 of OX940806.1, read as the reverse complement.
AGCTCTCTAAGAAGAAAAAAATGAAAGGTAAATCTGATTTACTTGTATTTGAATCGTGTTTAATGGAAGATGAGTCTTTACCTTGGATAGTTGATTCAGGGGTAACTAACCATGTTTGTTCTTCTTTACAGTGGACTGATTTTTGGACAGTGATTGAGGAGAGGGCTTTCTCAATGCGCGTTAGAACAGGGAATGTCATTTCAGCAAGAGCAGTGGGAGCAGTTAGACTAGCTTTTAATAATAATTGTTTTCTTTCATTAGACAATGTTTATTACATTCTTGGATTTACAAGGAATTTGATTTCTTTATCCAGATTATTGGAACATTTATATTTAGTTTCTTGTAATAATAAATCAATTATTGTTTCTAGAAACGGTTTGAATATTTGTTCTGGTTTGATTGAAAACAATTTGTATGTTTTGAGATCATCATTACATACATCACTGCTTAATACTGAATTGTTCAAAGTTGAAAAACCTAAAACAAAGTGACAAAAGATTTCTCCAAATAATGAAGTGTATCTATGGCATTTAAGACTTGGCCATATCAACCTTGACAGGATATATATACTAGTAAAAGGCAGATTTTTAAGTTAGTTGCAGATCGGCACTTTACCTATTTGTGAGTCTTGTTTAGAAGGTAAAATGACCAAGAGACCTTTTACTGGAAAAAGGCTTAGGGCTACACAACCGCTAGAGCTTATACATTCAGACGTCTACGGACCTTTGAATGTTAAAACTAAGGGTGGTTATGAGTATTATGTCACATTTAGTGATGATTTGTAAGATCCTAGATCTTTGTTGGCTTGATTCTGTTGCAAAACTCTCTTTATTTGTAATGGTTAGTTGCTTACGTGGTTCTTGGTGAAAAGAAGCTTCAAAGGAGAAAAAACAACTTCTCATGCAAATATCGTCTTCAAGAGGAAAAACGCTTACTTGGATGCTAAGGTATCAAGATACTTCTTCTTCTTGCAAGGCGTAAGGCACACACACACACATGGCATTCATATGTGTCTTTGCATGGTTGAACAACATTTATGTAACACTTTCACACACTTGGTAATGTATGCACATGCATTTGATTTATATTGATAATCATTGTTAATTCCATGTTTTTAGACTATATCTAGGAAATGGCATACGTGTGTGACATTGTGTTTATTTGTTTCCATATTATTGTTTTTAGATTTGAATATGATCTCTTATGATTCCTTTTTGAGTCTCAGTCATTTCGGTTACTCATTCTGTGGATTTCGAGTCCAAACGATGTAGCTACACTACTTTTCATTCTCATTTGATGAGTTGTTTTCGTCGTTGTATTTCGAGATGAATTCTCAACATTTTATCAAAGTTTCATAGTTGTCATTGTGCATGAGAGAGTCACGATTTGTGATCCAAAGACAGATTCGTACTTTGAAGACAGATTAGAAATCGGAGTTCAGAGGCCTGGATACTGCCAAAGAACGTGAGCGAAGTGCGAGAGGAGCAAGATTGGCCAACGGCCAACCTTGGTGAGCCACGTGTGGCACACAACCAAGGAGGCCCTCTGCCCACGTGTGCCACACGCACCCCACATGTGGAGGTGACATGGTATGCTGTGATTGGCTCTTGTTTTCCCTCTCTTGGTTTCTTTTAACAGTTCTCCATTCCCTCCCATTTCATTCCAAGAAGAAAAATTAGAAATTCTCACACCAGAATTTTCTCTCAACTTTTTCTCACCTTCCAAACACCATAACTTTCTCATACGAAGTTGAAATTGGTTGATTTAAGTTGGAGATTATCTGTTATCAAGTTCTTACCTTTTCCAATTAGTCTTGTAGCTATTTGATCTACTTTTCTGGTGGTTCTACCCAGAAATACGAACCAACTTTTGATCTTGAGGTATTGGTCATATCTTTGAGATTTCTTCTTTTATAATCTTCAATTTGCTTCTGGTTTCTACTTCTATATGTATGTATATGTATGGTGAATGCTATTGAGAAAGATAGTTTTACAATCAAACCTAATCAAAAGTCTAATTAGAGACATATGTGAACTAGTTTCTTAGATTCTAGGTTTTTCACATGATTGAGAGTTGTACTGTGATTAGTTTGATATCTAGGATTATTTATGACTTAATTGAATAATTTTATAATTAATAATCCTTGAAATGTGCTTTGATCCTTTGATTGATAATATCTAGGATCAGTGCTTGTGTATGTGTTTTTAGAGACATCTAGGATTTAATTGATTTATCATTATATCATTGCTCTAAATCTTTGGCTAGAATATTCATTGAATACATTTTATGTTTCTAGCATTTATGTGTATGTTTATAGCATCTTGAATATGTGCTTCATGTTAATGATCTATTCAAGTGTTATTTGTATGAATGAGGAGCTTTTGTGTTAGGTGTTTTCACATGCTCTAGGTTTAATTCATGTTTTTGCATCTAAACTTTTATTACTTGTGTTCTCACATGTTTAGGCCTAGTTGTTCCATGGAATATATTGATCATATGTTCTAATTGTATTGATTGTGATTTGCATCATTTGTATTACCTAGATCATTGCCTTGCGGAAAGGTTGAAGACTCTTATTAAAGTGAGTGAAGCTTTAATTTGAGCAAGAAAACTTGGATAGGAAAGTGTTCCGAATAGCCAAGCAAAAGTCTTAGCAAGGAGTTTGGTACTCCGGATGGTTGAGTTAGGGAAGCTTGATTAGGATCTTTGTGATCTAGATTGCTAAGCAGAGAAATCTTCCTAGAGGCTTGAGAGCCTTGGATAGGAAGTTGCGTCTTAGTGGTGTGGGACACACCTTGGATAGGGAGTAGGCTAAGTTGTTCACTAGCCCGAGGGTAGATTAAGAGGTGATAGCTTATGGTGGATATCATTGTGTTGATAGCCTTGAGTGTGTAAGTTCTTTTTCATATAGTGGATTGCTTTGTCGGTGGTTGTGGATTCAACCCGTGGATGTTTCCTCTTTGGAGGTTTACCACGTAAAAATCATTGTGTCAAATGTCTCTATCTCTATCTCTTTATATTTGTATGTATGATCTACATAACTTGTTTAAGATCTTATTTTCCTTACATCCTTGTAAACAAGTTATTGATAAAGAAAGAGATGCACACATTGTTTCTTGAATCAACATTTGTTTCTTGTATCTTGTAAGTATTTGATTATTGTATCTTGCGATATTCTATATCAAGTTGTAAAGTTTTACTTAGTGGTCTTTCATTGTAATTTCAAAGTACAACTTGTAGAATTTGCTCTTCATTGAATATATTTGTATATGAGATACATTGTTTCTTGGTATATGTTTTGTAGACTAAGGGTGGTGAATTTAGCATACTTGTGCAAATTGTTTTCTCATAAAAATCTTGTTAAAGGATAATTTATATGCTCACCAAGGTTTTGACATAAGTCGCGAAAAAGTTTTTAAACTAGTGTGTCAACCTATTCACCCCCCCTCTAGGTTGTTTAGTATAACCTTGTAGGTATTTTCAATTGGTATTAGAGCGGGTCACTTAAAGCAATTAGTGTGATTCGGGATCTACTAGGTTATTTACTATGATAACAACCATTTGTCTATATTTGTTTTAATGGTTGTCCTTTTTTGTTGATTGGAAAAATATATGTTTTGTTGAAAATGCTCATGAAAAACTTCCCTAAGTCTAGTGATGAGCAAGCTTGGTTGGATTGTCTAGAAAGATTTCTCTTCTCCATGTTTTATATTTGATGGAGTAATTTCTCTAAACCAATATGTTCATGAAGTATGAATGAAGTTTAGTTTTGAAAACTTGAAACTTTTAGACCTTTTTGCCATTAATAGTGGTGTAAGTTTTTAAACACCTTGCTTTTAATAAAGATTCAAATATGGCAAAAGAGGCATGTAATTAATTCCAAGCTACTTGCGAAATAGATTCTTCTTGTTTTATATTTCATTTGTCTACTAATTATTTTATTGATAAGCTTGAAAAGAATGTTAGTGACAAAAACAAAGAAGAAGAAGTTTTCCTAGAGGATGATCGTTCTAGACATGATCACTTGACTTTGCAACTCAATGAAGAAGATTGCAAATCAAAGACCACCAACTTCAACTTAATGGCAAGAGCTCAATCTCTTGAGAAGGAAAGAGATAAAGCTTTGAAGAAAGTTGAAGTGAAGAATGAAGTGATCAAATGTCTAGAAGAGAAGACGGTTGAAGATGTTCTTGTGTTAAATAGTTTAATGAATGATTTTGCCAACAATTTGTTTTTCTTATAGGAAACGATCAAAGGCAAGGAAGAAGAGTTAACAATCATGAAGGCCAAAGAGCTTGGTAAACTTCATGAGGATTAAAGTGATTTAGGCTTTGTAGATGGGTAAGTGGAGTCTCCTACAACTAAAGGCAAGTCACTAAAGAACAAAAGGATTTCAAAGGTCAATCTTCCAAGGTCAAGTGCAAAATCAAGAAGAGTAAGGAGTCTTCACCGTCGGTACAGTCTCACCTAAATAGTATCATCTCCATATATATTCCGGTTTGTCATCTTTGAAATGTTGTAGTGCATACTAAATCTAGATGCCATAAGTATGTTAGACAATGCAAACTAGGGAATGAGATGCATGTTAGTGAGTTGAGAAAATCTTCTATGAATGTTTCTTACATGATAACACTTTGAATTTTGTGCATGATAATGATAATAATGTGATGAAAATTGTTAAGAAGATTTGGGTGAAAATGAGTGTTTCACATGACCATTTGCATAGTCTTGATAATATCTTTGTTGATGGCAATAATGCTGTGTATAACATGAGAATATCTTTATATAGAAGATAGTTGATGATTTATCTTCTAGATATAATGTTGCCTTGAGAAATGATCATGATAGTTTATGTGTTTGTGCACCCAAGACCAAATGGGTCAAAAGGTTAGTGCTCTTACCATTAGTGTAAATTGCACATGTGAGTTAGCTTTAAGATTAGTGTCAAGTTTTGAGTAACTTAGCTAGTTAGCTTTGTTTCTCTATGACTTTGACATGAACTTAGCTATCTCACAAATATTGCTATGATAGCCAAATTTTTTTGATTAACTTTAAAGAAGTTGTATTTTGAAATCTATTTGGTGAAATTTTTTGTTAAGATTTTTAGAGAAAGTCATTTTCATGTAATTGTTTGAGTTGAAGTGTTAAGTATTTATTCTCTTGGGATGACATACCAACAACTTGTTGTCATGAGGACATACAAGCCAAGAGAGCTCATAAAAAGAGCGAAGGCTTTGCATTTGATGAAAAAGCTTGCTTAGGTATTTCTATATTCTAATGCTTGCTTTCTAGCTTTTCATCTTTCGACTCCATGTTTGCATTACATCATGTAGCATGTCATATTAGAGAACTAGTATAGCATTCATATAGTTCTCATTGACATTTGCTCTCTAAAGATCTTTTAGTGATGTGTTCACAATGATCTTATTCATGATACTTGAAATGCTTGTGTGATTGTTAAGTGGCTTGATGAGCAAAACTTAATTTGAATATCAATATCTTTGAGAGCTACTCACTTGAGAAGTAATGATCTTAAACAAATAACTTTTATTGTTTTTAGATCATGCACTTGAGCTTGAAAATCTTATTTTTGAAAAGTGCACTAATGCTTCTCTTATATGTTTTAGTTTTGAGTATATGTGGTTGAAAGTATGTAGATTATGGATGCATTTATAAGCCTATTGCTTAGTATATGATAGATGACCTATGGTATGTATCCATTTTGCTTTGGCACTACATAGTATTCAATGAGCACCTTCATGGAAAGGGCTACACACCTTGGTTGTGCAGCCGCCTAATGTAGGAAAGTGCTACGCCATTATGATGAGTGAAAACCGCCATGAGGTATATATGTTTATGTTAGAAAAATCAAAGAAGTGTTGAAAAGAATCATTAAAAAAAAATTATTTGATTCTAAGCCTAAAAGAAATGAAAAATAAAAGGCTTAATGATGTATAGTTGAGAATTGTGAAAAGCTCTTGTTGTCAAATAGAAACAAGTAAACGAGCCACATGCACACACACGCTCACATGTTGAAATCTATTCTTCTTAAAAGCAAAAACTTGGATGAATATCGACTTGACCTATTTTTGGAAATGCTTTAGTTGGATAGGTGTGGAAATTGTTTGCATGTTGATATCACAATTACTCCTATATATGTGAGAAGCATTCATAGACACACATATTTTACTTATGTTCTTGATTCATTAGTAATGTGAGAATATTTTTGAGAGATTAATGAAAATCTATGATTCTCTCTTGGACTTTGAAAAGTGATGAAATATTTTCTCTTATTGCTTGAATGTGTAATTGTGTGGATTTTATTGTGAACAATTTCTTTCTTGATCTTAGATAGAGCACTTATCAAGGGGGAGCATAGTATGCTAGACTTTGTTCTGTTTTATGATATGTTCACATGCTTCGAGTTGATAAATGTTGGCATATTGTTTTGGTTGATATGATGAATCTTGAAGATGTTATTTCATATGTTTTGATATGCATGATGATTCTTCATAATGATATATGCCTTAGTATGTTTGATCACAATTAATGCATGAATCTTTTTGTAATAATTGTATGATTGTGTTTGCAATCACTTTCTCCTTATTTGGGGTTGTATAGTAGTTGAGATTGCAAACAATTTCTTCATTCTTAAGGTTGATAAGAGAGTAATTGCAATGAGTTCCTCTTTGTATGAGGTTGATAGTAATTGTAGTTATAATCAATTTAATTGAGTATAGTTGCAATGAGTTCCTCCTTGTTTGGGGTCGATAGTAATTGTGGTTGTAATCAAGTTAATTGATTATGGTTGCAAAAAATTCCCCCTTGCTTAGAGTGATAGTAATTGTGGTTGCAATCAATTCTATTAATTGTAGTTGCAGAAAATTCCTCCTTGCTTAGAGTGATAATAGTTATGGTTGTAATCAAATCTCTTCTTGAATGGGGTCGAGATGATTGTTGTTGATACCAATTCCTTCATATTTGGGGTTGATATGATTGTTCATGCAATTGTTGAACTTGATAGATATGACCCATGTGCTTAAGAGTAAAATTTATGCTTTTGTGATTCATAGTCCCTTGTGAACAAATCGACTTGGTGATAATATGTGGAGCATATGTTAAGGGGGAGCTTTAGTTTATTCAACTTAGCTTTCTATACGATTTGTTTGTTTAATATCTCGTTCTTTATTTCTTATGTCCTTTGTCTATTCCTTGACAAAAAGGGGGAGAAATTGTTTACCTCATCATATTTGATATGGGGGATTCTATGTTTGATATAGGGGAGAAAAAAAATGTATACCTCACACCTTATGTGGAGAAATGTTCCTAATGTGTGAGCTTCTTTGTCTTTAAATGGAGACTTTGTCTTAGGGAGGAGAATTCTTGTATTTAGGGGGAGACAAGAATTCTTGGCTTAACAAGGTTGAGAGACTTAGGAAGAGCTTTAATATGAAAATATTCATTCACTTGAGATAATTGCCTTTTTTTTTTTTTTGTATGAGATAAATGAAGTTTTTGTTATTTGTTTATGTGATAAGATCTCACCATTCTTCTTTGGAAGAAGTTCTCTTGTTGGTTTGCTTCTTTTCTTATAGGTACCTTGAAGATGAAGAAGGGATTCTTGAAGACTCATGAAGATAAGAAGATCTTTTAGTCTAGGGATCTCTTTGTAATGAGAGGATGAGAGAATGCTATCAACATTGAGTTTATTAGAGTGAACAATGTATGGTGAGGATGAGGTTTTGCCATGGAATAGCCAAATGGGGAGATTGTAAGATCCTAGAACTTTGTTGGCTTGATTCCATTGTAAAACTCTCTTTATTTGTAATGGTTAGTTGCTTAGGTGGTTCTTGATGAAAAGAAGCTTCGAAGGAGAAAACCAACCTCTCATGCAAATATCGTCTTCAAGAGGAAAATCGCGTACTTGGATGCTAAGGTATCAAGATACTTCTTTCTCTTGCAAGGCGTAAGACACACACACACACATGTCATTCATATGTGTCCCTACATGGTTGAACAACATTTATATAACACTTTCACACACTTGGTAATGTATGTACATGCATTAGACATTATATTTATTTGTTTCTGTATTATTATTTTTGGACTTGAACATGATCTCTTATGATTTCGTATTGAGTCCCGGTCATTTCGGTTACTCATTCTTTGGATTTCGAGTCCAAACGATGTAGCTACTTTACTTTTCGTTCTCATTTGTTGTATTGTTTTCATCATTGTATTTCTAGATGAATTCTCAACCTTTTGTTGTGCGTGAGGGAGACACGATTCGTAATCCGAAGACAGATTTGAAATCGAAGTTCAGAGGCCAAAATATGGTCAAAGAACGCGAGCGGAGCGCAAGAGGAGCAAGATTGGCCAACGACCAACCTTGGTGAGCCATGTGTGGCACACGGCCAAGGAGGCCCTCTGCCCATGTGTGCCACATGCACCCCACACATAGATGTGATGTGGCATGCTGTGATTAGCTCTTGTTTTCCCTCTCTTGATTTCTTTTAAAACTTCTCCATTCCCTCCCATTTCATTCAAAGAAGAAAAATTAGAATTTCTCACACCAAAATTTCTCATACGAAGTTAGAATTGGTTGATTCAAGTTGGAGATTGTTCGTAATCGAGTTCTATACCTTTTCCAATTGGTCTTGCAACTGTTTAATCTACTTTTCTGGTTTACCCAAAATACGAACCGGCTTGTGATCTTGAGGTATTGGTCATATCTTTGAGATTTCTTCTTTTATAACCTTCAATTTGCTTAGGATTTCTACTTCTATATGTATGCATATGTATGGTGAATGCTATTGAGAAAGATAGCTTCACAATCAAATCTAATCAAAAGTCTAATTAGAGACATATGTGAACTAGTTTCTTAGATTCTAGGTTTTTCACATGATTGAGAGTTGTATTGTGATTAGTTTGATATCTAGGATTATTTGTGACTTGATTGAATAATTTTTTGATTAATAATCCTTGAAATGTGCTTTGATCCTTTGATTGATAATATCTAGAATTAGTGCTTGTGTATGTGTTTTTAGAGACATCTAGGATTTAATTGATTTATCATTATATCCTTGCTCTAAATCTTTGGCTAGAATATTCATTGAATACATTTTATATTTCTAGCATTTATGTGTATGTTTATAGCATCTTGAATATGTGCTTCATGTTTATGATCTATTCAAGTATTATTTGTATGAATGAAACTAGGAGCTTTTGTGTTAGGTATTTTCACATGCTCTGGGTTTAATTCATGTTTTTGCATCTAGACTTTTGTTACTTGTGTTCTCACATGTTTAGGTCTAGTTGTTCCATGGAATGTATTGATCATATGTTCTATGTTGTATTGATTGTGATTTGCATCATTTGCATCACCTAGATCATTGCTTTGTGGAAAGGTTGAAGTCTCTTATTAAAGTGAGAGAAACTTTAATTTGAGCCAGAAAATTTGGCTAGGAATATGTTCCGGATAGCCAAGCAAAAGTCTTAGCGAGGAGTTTGGTACTCCGGATAGTTGAACTAGGATCTTTATGATCTAGATTACTAAGTAAGGAAATCTTCCTAGAGGCTTGAGAGCCTTGGATAGGAAGTTGCTTCCTAGAGGTGTACGACACATCTTGGATAGGGAGTAGGCTTAGTGGTTCACTAGCTTGAGGTAGATACCATTGTGTTGATAACATTGAGTGTGTAAGTCTTTTTTCATATAGTGGATTGCTTTGCCGGTGGTTGTGGATTCAACCCGTAGATGTTTTCTCTTCGGAGGTTTACCACGTAAAAATCTTTGTGTCTATTGTCTCTGTCTCTATCTCTTATTTTATATATATATATGTATGTTTTAATTTTGTTGGATATCATTCTTTTGTGATGTATATTTGAACAAGAATTTGTAAAGTGTTATTTGTAAGGCAATCCACTTTGATCATATTTGTAATTATAATTCTTTCGTATATAGTTATCTTTGTGCATAGCTATATTTGTTTATTCTTGTAATAATTTGAACAATATTGAAATACAAATATTCTTTGAAATTGTGTTTTTATGCTATTGTACCTCGTGCAACTAATTGATATATATATATAGACAATGCCTAAATGATAAGATTCTTATCTTGTCTATGTATGAATATTTAGTTTATGTGTTGTATGTAAAGCTACCTTGAGGGACAAATGTGGGTTTGTTCAAGGTATTGAAAAAGGTGAAAGTTCACAAATAAACACGGTGTGTATACAAATATTAATCTAGAGGGGGGGGGGGGGGGGGGGGGGGGGGGGGGGGTGAATAGATTTTACCAATTTTACCCAATTTTCGCGTTAAGTCAATATTACGAAAATACCCCAAACTAGTCAATACAATAACAAGTGTAATATGGTTCGGAATTATAAATGACACTTGATATTTACGTGGAAACCCTCACGGGAAAAACCACGGGCTGTATAGTGCGCCACACTCGAACCTCGAATCCACTAAATGTGTTAAACGATTACAACCTACTCCTGGTATATAATCACACACCTACCTAATCCCGGTATGAGTGAACCTAGTCCAATTGCTTGTGTGACCACCTAATCCGGTGTCCGACC